>CM055904.1:49727189-49852189 GCA_029582155.1 Panopea generosa | reverse complement strand
GTAGAAGTAGTAGCAACTGTGGTAGTAGCAAGTGAAGTAGTAGCAGTAGTAGTAGCAGGAGTAGTAATAGTATTAGTAGTAGTAGAATGAGTAGTAGTAGCAGAAGTAGTAGTAGAAGTAGTTGTAGAAGCAGAAGTAGTAGTAGTAGTAGTAGTAGTAGTAGTAGTAGTAGTAGTAATAGCAGAAATAGTAGTAGTAGTAGTATTAGTAGTATAAGTAGTAGTAGTAGAAGTAGTAGTAGTAGTAGTAGTAGCAAGAGTAGTAGTTACAGTAGTAGTAGCAGGAACAGGAGAAGAAGAAGAAGCACAGTTTGGGTATTCTGTCATAAATTAACTCAGCAGCGTTACACATGAGACTAAACTGCAAAAGTTAATTGGTTGAAGATAACTATTATTATTAAGTAATAATATTCACAAACACTTTCTCCAAATAGCAATAAGATTCGTTGCAAAATGCATGATGTTAACCAAACTTTTAATATAAAGAATTAAAAAAATAATAATCCAGCACATAAAGAAAAAGTAAAAGTAGACAGCTACTCTGTTTGTATGTGCAGTTACTTTGCTATACACATGCATATAATTATGTGTGAAAAATGTTATTCTTGTGAAATTGAATTAATGTATAACTCAATACTCTCTTTCTTTTGTTTTGTTAACTTTCCATGTTCATTACTTCTTAAGGGAGGTAATAAAGAGAATAAACAGTATCTAATTAATGTTACTGTTGATATCTGATTCTCATTACGTACACTAACTAAACATAAGAAACTATACATGCTAAATATTGTTTCAAAAACACACACGTTTTTTGTTTAATATTTCTATTCATATAATTTTTATATTATTAAGCCTATATTATGAAGGTTTTTTATCACTAAACAAAATGTTTATTTATTGAACCACCCGACAGTTAATCCCAGTATGTATAGTTTGTACGTGCACAAAAACCTTTCGAATTAAAACCATGTATAGTTTTTTTTTTATTTTGAGTCCGCATGTATATAACACTGTATTACAGTAGTATATGATATTATTTAGATTTTGCTGAAACTCTGCAGGTATTAAGGTTCTAGGTTCATTCTGCATATGCATTTGTATTTTTTTTAATCTGTACGGTTATTTGTTGTTTTTTACGTAAACCTGGAATCTTCCTTCCCGTTGGCGTCAAATAACCTATAGTGTGTCGGTACGCCGTAAAATCCTATTCATTCATTCCACTGTTATAAGATTATATACAAAGTCTTACGTGCCAATATGCCTTCATGTGTATCTTAAATTCTACTCAATTACATCTGCATTGATAAAAAGAGAGGTTGATTGTAATACAACATTTGAGAGCAGATAAGTGTTCCAGTGGTTAAGGCCTTGGACTTCGAACCCGGAGGTCTCATCGCATAATTAATTGTTTTCAGATATGTAGAGTTGGTCGATAATATTTGCGGCACCTATTAATTAAAGTTAATTAATAATTAACACGAGATAAATAATCAAAGTCTGCTGATATTTCTTACTGATTATATCAGAGGTGTGATTATAATTATTTACAGTTTCCTGTCACTTGAAATATGACACGTTAATTATCTTTCTTTGTTAGAAGAATGAATAACCAGGAAACTGACCACTATATAATATGATGCAATCCGTGTCCAGCTATATCCAACATGTTATAACAACATTGTTATGTTCTAGTAAAGCATGATGTGCAACAGAGTAGGGGCTCTTTAATCAAGGTATGGACTATATGAAATCTTGTTTTTGACTTTTCTGTAATTTTAATACTATTGTTTTTTTTTCTCATATCATCATTTACTAGAATTATTATATGAGTATTTTTTAAATTATTTCAATCAAATGAAATTGAAATGTTATAGTAATGTTTAGGTAGTTCTGCATAATGTCACTGGTAATAAAAATAGAAAAGTAAAGAAACGTTTCTATTCAGTAGTTTACAGGCTTATATTGACTTCTTTGCACTCCATATTGGTGAATATAAATGTCATGGGTAACAAACGGACAGCAGCTAACAATATCTAAGCAAAGTGAAATGTTTACCACCGTGTGCTGTGGACGCATATCTAGTATGCTATGTTAACATTACGTATTATTTACATGTTCGACCTCTAGTTATTCTTAACTTGTTTATTTAGCTTAATAACGAAGACATCTCAGTGCATATAAACCGCTCTCGAGTCCGGTTACTGGATAGAAGATTGATACTTAGTGTTGTGTTTTATAGGTATCTGGTCGAGATTGAGATCGAACATGCAAACCCTGGCGTGTGCATTCAACACTCTATTCTCTTCAAAAGCGCACCAATCACTAGGTTTCTTATATCAATAATTTTAGATATATAGTTTCAAGTTTTTAAAAGCCTTTTTTTTTTTATTTATTTGACAAAATAGTTTATAAATGAATTTTTGAACTGAATGTCACAATGGAATTGAGAAATATACGATGCGCTAATCATATGGCATAATGGCAAAGTAGCAAACTTTGATATTCAGATCACTGACAGCTTTGTTTTGAGGATTTGGACTAAGGTATTATGTGTCAGCATTGTTTTTATTATACTAAAATGGTGTCATATAAACATGAATAAGGTCATTTTACAGCAGTGTATAGTTGAACGGAAATACTCCTGTCACCTATATGCAATTAAATGCACTTACCGGGAAATATATCCCGATACTATAATTTACGTTAAAAATCAATGCAAAGACTTTTATTTACTATAAACCCAACACGCTATTATGGAACTACTAGATTCATTATTGATATGTTACCTGTGTTGGACGATTGTTCAAAATACTAAATGTTAATTGTGTCATACTCATTTACATTGTGCCTGAGTTTGACCATCTGACTGTGAGATGTGTAGTGTCCATATACAAGCCATTTAATTTTAACAGGAACAGTCCGAATGTTTCAGTTCAAACTGGGCCTGCTTTAAATTACATGTTCAAGCCGAATAGTAATTCTAAACGAATTCGATGTTATGGGGAATATGCACGAGTCTCTTTCATAGTAAGAAATAACGCCGTAATGACGAAAAAGGATAAAACACAAAACCATGAAAATTGTAAATTATGTATATTTAAAACAGTTTATAGGTCAATATCCCTTTCCTTTTTTCATCAGACTGTTTTAAATTGGCATTAAAGGAAGTACATCAGGAATTTTCAAAATTTTAATTTTGCTCAACACGTTTTATATAACATGCCTATATATACTCATTGACCCAGTATCGCCAAAAGGATAACTTTTAAATCATGTAACTATAATATATTAAAAACGGTTTTCCTAACATGTTCTTCGCACCCAGATGAGACTGAAACATATTCCCCGCTTAAAATTGCAACATATTTTGTGATGTATTAAATGAATCACATTATTTAATATTGATTTCACTTTGATCCGTCATACAGTAAATCTAAACACGTTGTATAATTTTTTTCATCTTAGAAAGAATCTGAATGATGATGTGAAGGTCGTCATGAGTATTTAAGCGCTTTCTTTCTTCAGAATGGGGATTTCGTTAAGAGCTTACCACTTGAATTGAAATATCGATTTTGTCACGTTTTAGTGAACTTGCTATACCAAATCATTCAGACTCTATATTCATTGATGATAATAAGATCCTTTTTATCCATTTTAAAATAATTTTTTTAAGACGTTTGTTGCGTTTGTTCGTAAAATACTTGCTTTAAATCACATAAAAAAAAAAGAAAATATACTTTTAAGGGAATGCTTTCGTAAACTTGAGGGAAATGGGACCAAACATCGACTCCAAAAAACGGAAAAAATTGTAATGTTATAATTACGTATTTAAAGGACTAAGGAAAGTGATAAGTAGAACGACTTCTGTATATTGAAACTATTTACTATATATATTCCAATTATTTTAGCTGCAATAAATTTGAAATTCTAATTTTATTTCAGGCTCTTAACATGACTGATATGATACTATGATAAACCATTTGAGTGTCAAGTGTATTATAAGAAGTTTACACGGTCCTCAAATATCGACACACATATGCAAATACATACTGGAGATCAAATATTTCATTGTCAGGCGTGTAATAAGAACTTTACACAGTCGTCAATTCTAAAGAAGCACATGATAATGCATACCGGTGATAAACCATTTGAGTGCCTGGTGTGTAATAAAAAGTTTACAGTGTCGTCAAATTTAAACATGCACATGCGGATTCATACTGGTGATAAACCATTTAAGTGCCATATGTGTAATAAGAAGTTTACACAGTCATCACATCTAAACAGTCACACGCGGATACATACTGGTGATAAGCCATTTGAGTGTCAGGTGTGTAATAAGAAGTTTACACGGTCCTCAAGTATTGCCACACATATGCAAATACATACTGGAGATAAAAAATTTCATTGTCAGGCGTGTAATAAGACGTTTACACAGTCGTCAAATCTAAACAGGCACATACGCATACATACAAGTGATAAACTATTTGAGTGCAAGATGTGTAATATGACGTATACACAGTCGTCAAATCTAAAGAAACATATGAGAATACATACCGGCGATAAACCATTTGAGTGTGTGATGTGTAATAAAAAGTTTACAGTGTCGTATAATCTAAACATGCACATGCGGATTCATACTGGTGATAAACCATTTGAGTGCCAGGTGTGTAATAAGAAGTTTACACAATCGTCTTATCTAAACAGTCACACACGGATACATACCGGTGATAAGCCATTTGAGTGTCAGGTGTGTAATAAGAAGTTTACAGAGTTGTCAAGTTTAAACAGTCACATGCTGATACATACTGGTGATAAACCATTTGAGTGTCTAGTGTGTAATAAGAAGTTTACAGTGTTGTCACAGCTAAACAGTCACATGCGGATTCATACTGGTGATAAACCATTTGAGTGTCAGATGTGTAATAAGAAGTTCACACAGTCGTCAAGTCTCAACATTCACATAAGGATTCATACTGGTGATAAACCATTTGAGTGTCAGTTGTGTAATAAGAAGTTTACAGTGTTGTATAATCTAAACAATCACATGCGGATTCATACTGGTGAAAAACCATTTGAGTGCCGGGTGTGTAATAAAAAGTTTACAACGTCGTCAAATCTAAACAATCACATGCGTATACATACTGGTGAAAAACCATTTGAGTGCCGGGTGTGTAATAAAAAGTTTACAACGTCGTCAAATCTAAACAATCACATGCGTATACATACTAGTGATAAACCAATTGAGTTTCGGGTGTGTAATAAGATGTTTACAGAGACATCACATCTAAACAATCACATGCATATACATACAGGTGATAAACCATATGAGTGCCGGGTGTGTAATAAGAAGTTTACAGAGACGTTAAAGCTTAACAATCACATGCGTATACATACTGGTGATAAACTATTTTAGTGCCGGGTGTGTCATAATAAGTTTACAGAGACGTCACATCTAAACAATCACATGCGTATGCATACTGGCGATAAACCATTTTAGTGACTGTGTGTAATAAGAAGTTTACACAGTCGTCACATCTAAACAGTCACATACGTATACATACTGGTGATAAACCATTTGAGTCGGCATGTAATAAGATGTTTACAGTGTCGCCAAGTCTAAACAGCCTCATGCGGCATCATGTGTATTAACACATTTGATTGTCAGGTGTGTAATAAGAAGGTAACAGTGTCGTGAAATCTGAATAGGCACGTGCAGATACCTCCTGGGTGTCAGATATGTAATAAGATGTTTACACATTCGTCATCTCTAAACAGTCACATGCGGATACATACTTGTGATATAAAATTGGAGTGTCTGTTTTGTAATCAGAAGTTTACAAACTCGTCAACTCTGAGCAGTCTCTTGCGAATACACAACGGCTATATACCATTTTTATGTTAAATTGTTGACACATTAGTAATATCTAAACTGACAAATGCGTAAACATTTAAGTGGCTTAACCTCGTTTTTGCATATAAAAAAGGGGGAAACACAAAACCATGAAAATTGTAAATTTTGTATATTAAAAACAGTTTATAGGTCAATATCCATGTTCTTTATTTATAAGACTGTTTTAAATTGGCATTAAAGGAAGTATATGAGCAATTTTCAAAATTTTATATAACATGCCTATATATACTTAATGACCCTGTATTGTCAAAAGGATATTTTTTAAATCTTGCAAAAATTATATATTAAAAAGGGTTTTCCTAACAGGTTCTACGCACCCAGATGAGACTAAAATATATTTCCCGCTTCAAATTGCAACATATTTTGTGATGTATTAAATCAATCACGTGATTTCGTATTGATTTCACTTCGATCCGTCATTTAGTAGATTTAAACACTTTGTTTAACTTGTTTCATCTTAGAAAGAGTCTGAATAATGATGTGAAGGTCTTCATGTAGTATTTAAGCACTTTCTTTCTTTACGATGGGGATTTTGAGTTTACCACTTCGACTGAAACATCGATTTTGTCACGTTTTGGTGAACTTGCTACAGCAAAGCATTCTGACTCTATATGTATTGATGATAATAAGACACTTTTTATCGATTTTAAAATAATTTTATTTTTAAGAAGTTTATAGCGTTTGTTCGTTATATACTTGTTTTAAATCACACAAAAAATCAGAAAAATATACTTTTAGGAGAATGTAGAACGACTACTGTATACTGGAACCATTTACTATATGTATTCCAATTATTTAAGCTGCAATAAATTTGAAATTCTAATTTCATTTCTGGTTCTTAACATGACTAATATGATTCTATGATAAACGATTTGAGTGTCAAGTGTATAATAAGAAGTTTACACGGTCCTCAAATATGGACAGACATATGCAAATACAAACTGGAGATTAAATATTTCATTCTCAGGCGTGTAACAAGAAGTTTACACAGTCGTCAAATCTAAAGAAAAACATGAGAATATATACCGGTGATAAACCATTTGAGTGCCTAGTGTGTAATAAAAGACTTACAGTTGTCGTCAAATCTAAACATGCACTTGCGGATTCATACTGGTGATAAACCATTTGAGTGCTAGTTGCGTAATAAGAAGTTTACAAGGTCGTCTCATCTTAACAGTCACACACGGAAACATACTGGTGATAAACCATTTGAGTGCTAGTTGCGTAATAAGAAGTTTACAAGGTCGTCTCATCTTAACAGTCACAGACGGAAACATAATGGTGATAAGCCATTTGAGTGTCAGGTGTGTAATAAGAAGTTTATTCTATCCTCAGATATTGGCACACATATCCAAATACATACTGGATATAAAATATTTCATTGTCTGGCGTGTTATAAGAAGTTTACACAGTCGTCAAATCTAAACAGGCACATTCGCATACATACAAGTGATGAACTATTTGAGTGCAAGATGTGTTATATGACGTGTACACAGTTGTTAAAAATAAAGAAGCATATGAGGATACATACCGGTGATAAACCATTTAAGTGCGTGATTTGTAATAAAACGTTTACGGTATCGTCAAATCTAAACAGGAACATGCGGATTCATACTGGTGATAAACCATTTGAGTGCAAGGTGTGTTATAATAAGTTTACACAGTCGTCTGATCTAAACAGTCACACGCGGATACATACTGGTGATAAATCATTTAAGTGTCAGATGTGTAATAAGAAGTTAACATAGTCGTCTAGTCTAAACAGTCACATAAGGATTCATACTGGTGATATACCATTTGAGTGTCGGATATGTAATAAGAAGTTTACATTGTTGTCGAGTCTAAACAGTCACATGCGGATTCATACTAGTGATAAACCATTTGAGTGACAGGTGTATAATAAGAAGTTGACACAGTAGTCCGATCTAAATAGTCACACGCGGATACATACTGGTGATAAACCATTTTAGTGTCAGATGTGCAATAAGAAGTTTACACAGTCGTCAAGTCTAAACAGTAACATAGGGTTTCATACTGGTGATAAACTTTTTAAGTGTCGGGTATGTAATAAGAAGTTTACAATGTTGTCAAGTCTAAACAATCACATGCGGATTCATACTGATGTAAACTCATTTGAGTGTCAGTTGTGAAATAAGAAGTTTACACTGTCGTCTCATCTAATCAGTCACAAGCGGATACATACTGATGATAAGCCATTTGAGTGTCAGGTGTGTAATAAGAAGTTTACAGAGTCGTCAAGTTTAAACAGTCACATGCTGATACATACTGGTGATATACCATTTGAGTGTCGCGTATGTAATAAGAAGTTTACAATGTTGTCAATTCTAAACAGACACATGCGGATTCATACTGGTGATAAACCATTTCAGTGCCAGGTGTGTAATAAGAAGAAATTTAAACAGTCACATGCTGATTCATACTGGTGATATACCATTTGAGTGTCGGGTATGTAATAAGAAGTTTACAGTGTTGTCAAGTCTAAACAGGCATATGCGAACTCATACTGGTGATAAACCATTTGAGTGCTAGGTGTGTAATAAGAAGTTTACACAGTCGTCTGATCTAAATTGTCACACGCGGATACATACTGGTGATAAACCATTTGAATGTCAGATGTGTAATAAGAGGTTTACACAGTCGTCAAGTCTAAACAGTCACATAATAATTCATACTGGTGATAAACTATTTGACTGTCGGGTGTGTTATTAGATGTTTTCAGTGTCATTACGTCTAAACAATCACATGCAGATACATACTGGTGATATTCCATTTGAGTGTCAGTTGTGTAATAAGATGTTGTCAGTGTCATCACGTCTAAATAATCACATGCGTATATTTACTGGTGATAAACCATTTGAGTGCCGGGTGTGTAATAAGAAGTTTACAGAGACATCACATCTAAACAACAACATGCGTATACATACTGGTGATAAATCATTTGAGTGTCGGGTGTGTACTAAGAAGTTTACAGAGACGTCAGAGCTAAACAATCACATGCGTATACAAACTGGTAATAAACCATTTTAATGCCGGGTGTGTAATAAGAAGTTTCTAGAGACGTTACATCTAAACAGTCACATGCGTATAAACCATTTGAGTCGGTATGTAATAAGATGTTTACAGTGTCGCCAAGTCTAAACAGCCACATGCGGAGTCATGTGTATTAACTCATTTGATTGTCAGGTGTATATTAGGAAGGTTACAGTGTCGTAAAATCTGAACAGGCACATGCAAATACCTCCTGGGTGTCAGATGTCTAAAAAGATATTTGCACAGTCGACATCTCTAAACACTCACATGTGGATGCATAGTGGTGATATAAAACTGGAGTGTCAGTTTTGTAATCAGATGTTTACAAAATCGTCAACTCTGAGCAGTCTCTTGCGAGTACACAATGGCTATATACGATTTAATGTTAAAGTGTTGACACATTAGTAATATCTAAACTGGCAAATGCGTAAACTGGTGATAAGTCATTTAAGTGCCAATGCTGCGTTCAGTTCGCTTAAACGTTTGATATCATTCACTAGTATAGTTTTCTGATGCTGGCTCAACCTCATTTTTGCACGCTGTTTGCATAATTTCATGGAATCTGGCATTAAACGTGTATGTTGTTTAACGGTGGTGAACTCAGTCCTGGTATGTAATATGCCATTTACAGAGTTCATATTTTAGATTATATTCTTTACCAAATTCTTTCAGAGTTTTTAGCGCAAGAATTGAATTACATACAAAAATAAAGGTGGACATTTTGTTAATGTTATTCCAACCAGCTGTTGGTTCTATTCTTTATGTATCAAATAGAAGTTTACATTACACCTTCACGGTGTGCATCCCAAAATTAATTGTGGGTGAAAATACATATTGGAAAATAAACCAGTTTAGTGTGAAGTTTTTCTTCCCAGTTACGAGGAGATTTTATTCCATTATCAATATTAACTAACTGAATTTGCATTATATACAACATTCTATGTGGAGAATAACGTTTCCTCACTTAATTTAAAAAATAATTCTGTTTCTATTTTAATCTCTGTTTGAATAATTTGTTTCCATTTTATAATATGTTTTGGGTAATTGTAAAAATCCTGAAAAAGTCGGAATTACTTATTATACATGAATGAGTAGTTTATGGATTCAATATTAGATTGTATTATGTCATTCCAAAATATTTTATAAAATTATGTTGATACCCTATCGGACCTTTAACTATTATTATCTTTTGTATCTGTTAAAGCCATTTTACACTATTTTTCTTTTAAAATGCAATTACATATTTTTTTTATTGATAATCATTTAATTTATTAATATTAAAAAAAAAACGAAATTTGCGTCGCTTGTTTTGACCTTGTTGCTTAGTTTATAAAAATATTTTATTTTCTTGTATAATATTTTTTTTATCTCAAAACTATCACATGTAAGTCTAGTTCTATTTTAGATTCTGTCCTGTTTTTTACTAACTTTTTGCTAACATATCAAGTATTTTTAACACCTTTAGTCAATTCAGTCCTAGCTCGTAAAATAAAACCTACCGTTTGTTTTTAGATTTATTAAATTTGTTACATTTTATTATTGTTTAATACATCTGAAATATAAATATGGTTATCCGGATCAGTTGACAATTCTTCGTCTAATTTATCTATTTTTTTTTTAATTAAAACTATTTTCTAAACTTTGATTCGTTTTTCTTTTCTTTGAAGTATATTTTATAGTTTCGTTTCGTATTGTACCTTTTACGAACATCCCAATACCTTCTTGATAGACCCATTGTCATTTTGAACGTGTAAACGAAATGTTTCATTTTTTTACTCGTAGCAAAGATTTATATTATATATAAATTGTGAACATTTAAAATGTGAAAAAAACATGTTTATTTCTCTTTTGTTATCACTACTGTTATGAACAATACAATAATATCAATGTTATCACTCTGAACACATAACTCTTCAATATTTGATTTTAGAAAACACATTCTTCAAATGATATCACTCCAAATATATTCATGGTCCATACATGTCGTTCACATTTGGTGGTATTGAACCTATAGTAACACCAGATGAGCCTCTGTAGCTGTATGCATTCCATATATCTTCTTGATCATGACATTCAGGGTTGATAAGCCGATATTTGTGGTAAATGATCCATTCAATAGATGTAAATGTGTTCCACACTATCTTCGGTAATCCAAAATATTCTGTTTAAATCTGCATTAATAATACGAGATCTCATTTGTGATACAAACAATAAAAAACAGTTCTTGCAATGTAAAAGTAAATTTCCATATATTTTCTAACTTTTTTTCCCGGCAGAAATTCCATTGCTCACAAACTTTTTCTTTTAAGCTTTAAATATATTTACGATATAGGATGGAACTTGTTTTAACACAAAGACACATTTTATTGTATGAAATAATTCCAAGTAATGAACCATATCAAATCATCATCTAAAAGACCTAAAGAACGAACAGGGTTTTGACCGAAACCAACATGATTAAATTATAGGTTGCCTAAAGATATACTTATGTTTGTCTGGGGCACTGCACAAATTCAGTACCCGAAATAAATTTTTCAATGGTAATTCCGAACAAAGATATATTTACAGTACTGATGCCGAAAGGCAGATAAGTGCAGTGGTTAATATCGCCTATTTCGGATCGTAAGGACTGGTGTTCAATCCCACCTGGCATCTACTCTTTTTTTATTAGATTGTGTTTAAACAATAAAATCAATTATTTATGTGTATTTATTGCCTTTTATAAATTAACCGTTCAGCTGTTCATTTATTTTGTCTCTCCTGTCCTTCCATCGATATCTTCTTTGGTTCTGTTTGCCAAAGGCTATTAGGGCTTATGTTGTGGTAAATTGTCCGTCGTCCATCCGGTAATCTTCTTTTTGTAGAAGCTATAGCATCCCCCACATTTTTCAAAGAATCTTATCCAAACTCGCACAGCATTTGTATAACCACAAACTCTTAAAGTTCTTGAACCAGCGTGATTGAACCACAAATGCTCCCTGTCTCAGGGTCTACAAGCACATTTTTAAGGAAACTTAAAAATACCTTTTCTCTGAATTCAAGCCATACAAACGTTAACACAATAAACAAAAAAAAATAATATTTTATCTCCCATCATTAATACATTTGGGTCAATGTTAAGATGTATACATAAAATCAACTGCTTATACCTTGTCCACACCGGCAGTAATAATTAACAATTATCACGAGGTAAAACATCCCAGTCTGCTGATATTTCTACATGTATTTAAATAGAGAATTTAATAGAAATAGAATTATTTTTTAAATCAAGTGAGGAAATATAGTTGTCCTAATAGAATGTTATATATTAGGCAAGTGTAGCTAATTAATATTGAAAATGAAATAAAACTTCCCCGAAAATGGGAAGAAACACTTTCACACTAAAATGGTTTATCTTCCAATATGTATTCATACCCAATAATAATTTTCGGGTGCACAACGTGAAGGAGTAATGTAAACTTCTATATGATACATAAAAAAAACAATAGCTGGGTTGAATAACATTATCAAAATGCCCACCTCTATTTGTGTCTGTATTTCAATTCTTGCGCTGAAACATCTGAAAGAATTTTGTATAGAATATAACAAAAAATATGAAGACTCTGTAAATGGCATATTACATACCAGGGTTGAGTTCACCATCGTTCAACAACATACACGTTCAATGCCTTGTTCCATGAAATTTTTGCGATCTGAACGCAGCATTGGCACTTAAATAACTTATTACCAGATGGTATGTTTACGTATTTGTAGGTTTAAATATGACTCGTGTGTAAACACTTAACATTAAAATCTTATATAGCCATTGTTTATTCGCAAGAGACTGCTCATAGTTGACGGTTTGATAAACTTCTGATTACAAAACTGACACTCCAATTTTATATCACCAATACGCATTCACATGTGACTGTTAAGATATGACAAATATGCAAACATCTTATTACACATCTGACAACCAGTAGGTATCCGCATGTGCCTGTTTGTATCTGACGACACTGTAACCTTTTAATTACACACCTGACAATCGAATGTGTTATTACACATGAATTCGTATGTGACTGTTTAGACTTGACAATTGTGTAAACTTCTTATTACATATCTGGCACTAAAACGGTTTATCACCAGTATGTATCCGCATATGACAGTTTAGATTTGACGACATTGTAAACTTCTTATTACACGCCCGACACTCAAATGGTTTATCGCCAGTATGTATTCGCATGTGCATATTTAGACTTGACGACACTGTAAACTTCTTAATACATATCTTGCACTCAAATAGTTTATCACCAGTATGTATGCGTATGTGCTTGTTTAGATTTGACGTCTGTGTAAACTTCTTATTACACGCCTGACAATGAAATATTTTACTTCCAGTATGTATTTGCATGTGTGTGTCCATATTTGAGGACCATGTAAACTTCTTTTTACACACCTAACATTCAAATTGTTTATCATAGTATCATATCAGTCATGTTAAGAACCTGAAATGAAATTAGAATATCATATTTATTGCAGCTAAAATAATTGGAATATATACAGTAAATTGTTTCAATGTACAGTAGCCGCTCTACTTATCACTTCCCTTAGTCCATTTAATACGTCATTATAACATAACATTTTTTTCTGTTTTTGGGGTCGATGTCCGGTCCAACTTCCCCCATTTTCCCACTGGTTTGTGAAAGCATTCCCCTAAAAATATATTACGAACAAACGCTATAAATATGGAGTCAGAATGATTTGGTATGTCATGTTCACCAAAACGTGACAAAATCGAAGTTTCAATTTAAGTGGTAAACTCTTAACGAAATCCCCATTGTAAAGAAAGAAAGCGCTTAAATACTACATGACGACCTTCATATCATCATTCAGACTCTTTCTAAGAAATTATGCAATGTGTTTAGATCTACTGTATGACGGATCAAAATGAAATCAATATGAAATAATGTGATTCATTTAATAAATCGGATAAATATGTTGCAATTTTTAGTGGGAAATATATTTTAGTCTCATCTGGGTGCGTAGAACATGTTTGGAAAACCCTTTTTAATATATTATAGTTGCATGATTTAAAAGTTATTATTATTAAATTATTGAAAATTCCTGATGTACTTCCTTTAATGCCAATTTAAAACAGTCTGATGAATAAAGAACAGGGATATTGACCTATAAACTGTTTTAAATATACATAATTTACAATTTTCATGGTTTTGTGTTCCCCCATTTTCGTCATTACGGCGTTATTTCTTACTATGAAAGAGACTCGTGCATATTGCCCTAAAACACTGAATTCGTTTAGAATAACTATTCGGCTTGAACATGTGATTTCAAGCAGGCCCAGCTTGAACTGAAACATACGGACTGTCCCTGTTAACATTAGATGGCATTGTATTTGGACATTACACATCTCACAGTGAAATGGTCAAACTTAGGCACACTGTACATGAGTATGACACAATTAACATTTAGTATTTAGTAGACTTGTCCAACACAGGTAACATATTAATATTGAATCTAGTAGATTCAAAATAGCGTATTAGGTTTATAGTAAATAAAAGTCTTTGTGTTGAATTGTTACGTAAATTATAGTATAATGGACATATTTCCCGGTTACTGCATTTAATTACATATAGGTGACACGAGTATTTCCGTTCAACTCTACACTGTTGTAAAATGACCTTATTCATGTTTATATGACGCCATTCTAGTATAATAAAACCAATGCTGACACATAACACCTCAGTCCAAATTCTCAAAACAAAACTGATTTTATGTCATTGATCTTAATACCAAAGTTTACTTCATTTCCCGAAATGCCATATGATTAGTGCGTTTGTATATTTCGATTGAATTAATTAAACAACTTATTCCCATATAATGATTCTATAAGTTATAATATGAGAAAAAAGCAATAGTACAAAAATTACTGAATAGTCAGAAACACGATTTCATATATTCCACACCTTGATTAAACAGTCCCTAATATGTTGCAGAGCATATGCTTTACTAGAACATAACAATGTTGTAATCACATGTTGGATATAGCTCGACATGGTTTGTATCATATTATATAGTGGTCAGTTTACAGGTTACTCATTCTTCTAACAAAGAAGGAATAGTTAACGTGTTACATTTCAATAAATAACAGGAAACTGTATTTAATTACAATCACACTTCTGATATAATCAGTAGGAAATATCAGCAGACTTTGATGTTTTATCTCGTGTGGATTAATAATTAACCTTAATCAATAGGTGCTGCAAATATTATCGGCCAAATCTACATAACTGAATAAATCCAAATATGCAATGAGACCCCTGGGTTCGAAGTCCAATGCCTTAACCACTGAAACACTTATCTGCTCTCAAATGTTGTATTACAATCAATCACTCTCATTATCAATGCAGATGTAATTGAATAGAATTTAAGATACACATTAAGGCATGTTGGCTCGTTAGACTTTGCATACAACCTTATTACAGTGGAATGAATGAATAGGATTTTACGGGTACCAACACACTATAGGTTATTTGACGCCTACAGGAAGGAAGATTTCAGGTTCACTCTACACATACAAAAATAACAAATTAACATACAGATTAAAAAAATACAAATACATATGCAGAATTAACCTAGAACCTTAATACCTGCAGAACTGCAGACTTTCATCAAATTCTATCGTATAGCTCAAATTGTCGCTTCCTTGGAATTGCATATAGCTTAATGGAACCACACAGTGGTTGGTAATTAAACCACAATAGTGAACATGACAAAACATGATAAAATGAACATGACACCTATCGGAGGATTCCTATAATTTTATTCTTAGCCGGAACCACACGGGCGTATTACAGTGGAACATTGCTTCAAACTCCGCCTGTCAACTTTACTTAATATTAAAATACATTTCAAGGTATGCATAACGTATATTTTGGAATACTCCACAGGCTAAATCAATTCATATGCTAGTACCGGTGTGAAGCAAAGAGCTAAGTTAGCTGGTTATATTTTTACTAAAAATGTCCAACAAAGTCACAAAATTTTCAAGTAATTTACATAATTCACAAAGTCAGGCCCGATGAACTTAGTCGTCTGTGCGTCTGAATATCAATCAAATTGTCGTGAGTTCGAATCCCGTCCAGACCATTTTCTCTGTGATGACATATATATGACATTGCGTATCATTATAATTCGTCTCTCTTCACTTAATCAAGTGGCAAAGTTATCAGTTACTTGTGAAGATGGGATTTGCTCGAGTACTGGTTTTTCTTCCAGGATCGCAGGAAACAATGTTAAGGTTAATTGATCGTCTGTTAGCCCTCGACGGCATTAAAGGACGCCAAATATTCAATCAATCAATTTTATAAATCACGATACACAATTTTATCATTTATTTATATACAATGATTGATTACATGTGTTTGAATATTTACAATTATGTCCACGTATAATTAATATCACACACTACTGTAATACATGCGGACTCAAAATAAAAAACAACAACATGGTTTTAATTCAAAAGATTTTCGTGTACGAGCTAACTATACACACTGGGATTAACTGTAGGGTGGTTCAATAAATAAACATTTTGTTTAGTGATAACAAACCTTCATAATATAAAAATTGATAATGTAAAAATTATATGAATAGAAATATTGAACAAAATACGTGGGTGTTTTAAAACAAAATATATCATGTATAGTTTCTTTTTTTAGTTAGTATACGTAATGAGACTCAGAAACAACAGTAACATCAATTAGATACTATATATTCTCTTTATTGCCTCCCTTAAGAAGATTATCAACATAAAATGTTAACAAAACAAAATGAAAATTAATGTACAAATTATACAGCATTCACTGTGAACAAGTATAATTATATAATTGCAGGGAATATAAACAAAACATTTTATACATATAAAGAAAACAATTAATTCGTCAAAATACCAAATGAATCATGATGCTTATACTAAAAACACAAGCTAGGTATTAAGAAAAAATAAATTTTCAAAACTACTTTGTAACATCAACTTAACATTGAAATAACGTTTAGCTTAATAAAACAATGCATATTCGACACATTTAAGCAAGCCTGGTAGTTCTACATTACTCTTGTTTAATAATATCACTTTAGCATTTGAGAAATGTTTAGCACAAATTATATCTTGCCTTCTTGAATATTACTATTATGTCTATCTATCTAAGTTGTTTGACCTCAAATGACCACTGCTTGCATCTATCCACTACACACTCACTGTACATGTTTTATTTGGTGTGTGTTCTATTTCACGTGTGAACAGCCAAGTTAATAAAATATTTGTACAGATGCGTATGAATTGAAGGGTACAATAAAATGGTTAAAACAAACAACATAAAATCTGTATAAAACTCGACTATAACATTTGACACAATTTCCAGTTCAAGCAGTAGTTCTTAATATTGGTTCTTTTTTGTGATAACGTTTTTAAAACGAACTAACAGAAACGTACGGTGTTCCATTTGGACCATCGCGTTTTCTATTTTTGAACCCCATATCACGAAAGTCGAAACTACGACGGTCAAAGTCGAAATCAGGATGGTAAAAATACAAAACTACGATCATGAAAACTTGAAATCATAAAAAATTAAGATGGTGAAAACGCAATGTAATTTCGCGTTTCCTCCATCGTGGATTGGACTTTCACCATCGTTCTTTAGACTGCCATCATCGTAGTTTCGACTTTCACCATCGTAGTTTCGACTTTCGACTTTCACCATCGTAGTTTCGACTTTCTTCATCGTGGTTTCGACGTTCACCATCGTGATTTCGACTTTCATCATCGTGGTTTCGACTTTTACCATCGTAGTTTCGACCTTCGACCTTCAACCTTCGAATTCCTGTTGCGCATATGCAATGCGATCTCAATACAACAATAATAATGGAAAGCTGTATCTCAAAATATTTTGAAAGGGGTTAACGACAACTGTCACAGTCACGGGAAGAGACAGTATTTATAAAGGCACTTTGAATCAATATTTATAAAAACATCCTTCATCAGACGACATGACATGTTGATAAAACATGTACGAGTGAATGACATGCGCAACAGGAAGTGGAATGTCGAAGGTCGAAACTTCAATGGTCAAAGTCAAAACCACGATGGTGAAAGTCGAAACTACGATGATGAAATTCGAAAAGTACGATGGTGTAAGTCGAAACAACGATGATGAAAGTCTGATATCGAAACTACGATGGTGAAAGTCGAAACCACGATGGTGAAAACGCCAAATTCCATCACGTTTTCACCATCGTAGTTTCGTGATTTCGTGTTTTCATCATCGTAGTTTCGTATTTTCACGATCGTGCTTTCGACTTTGACCATCGTGGTTTCGGCTTTCGACTTTCACCATCGGAGGTTCGCATTTTCATCATCGTAGTTTCGACTTTCATCATCGTGGTTTCGGGCATCGTGGTTTGGCAAAAAAGTAAAAATACGATGATCCAAACGGAACACCGTAAAAACAACCTGTAGAACGCACTTATAGGGTCGAAATTATAAATTATACCAGAACGAACACTAATAGGACCGAAACAGACCGGATTACGTTTACAGTTACTTCCCCTATTTAAACAATCTCCATTTGCTTTGTAAATGTAACCCTTTGGAGAGCGTACGACAGGTACCTTAATATATTGTTAGTCTTAGATATGGATATATATTACATCAACTCCTCTTTTTTGGATTTTGAATTCATTCGCAGAATTTCTTTTCAGATTTTAACAGTCTACTATGTTTGTTATGTTTTTAATACATTGCTATTTAGATTATACTACTTTATAATAACTGGTAAAATCATCCGTAGATAATCTCTATATAGTATATGGTCAGCTACCACCATTGCGTTTTCCATATACTTACATTATAACTTTGACCTAATTTTCACTATTTCTATCATCTGCGGACCAATAAGTCCTATATCATATTAAAGTACTGTCCAAGACTCAACTTAAAATGCCCCAAACATTGGGTCAAAGGTACCACTTTTTGCCCCCTGAAGTTGGGTACGCCCAAAAAAGTAAATTATACCAGTTTTACTTTCCATGCAGTTTCCTTGATAAAATGAAAATAGTCAATCACAGAAACATAATTCTAATTTTTTATTGACACAAAACATAATAAACTTATATTTTATTGTGGTCTATTGGCAGTTTAGCATTTTCATCCAACCAGAATTAAGCTTACTATAAAAATATATGCCCTGAACAACCCTATACTTTTTTCAGCCAATCAAAAGCTCGTCTCAATGGTGGTAGCTGACCTTCAGGGGCATTTAATTTCTCTTTTTTATTATTCCACTTATGCAAATTCAAGAATAAATATTTCTGAACAATATGATACCACTTTTATTCTTTTGCTTCATAATTTGATGAAAATGTGCCCTTTTCCATGCACAAAAAAATATTCATCATTTTACCAAATTCCTGATGACAAAACTGTACTTCAATTAAAATTTACTAAGACACTTGACCTTCAATATTTGAACTAATCATTCTTGTTTTTTTTATATAATTTTGGAAACAAGTATATAAACATGTAATGATAGCTTTGCATATTTACTTTTAAGATTCTTTTGCATAAAAAATGTGTATACATGATAATTTCATACCCCACCAACTAAAATTAGCTTAATTAACCCTTTGCTCTAATTTCATAAAAATGTGTCAATATTTTTATAAAGATGTTGTCAAATGCATTTGATCAAATAAATTAACAACCGAATGATAAATTAGACCATTTCGTAAAATTTCATTGTTGCTTCGGTTAAAGAATTACATTGCGTTTCATTCTTTCCGGTAGAAAGAGAGTTTTCGGAACATTGGTAACCAAGATAGAAAAAATGTCATATTTATTTAGCGGTTTAATATTTCTTTAATCCAGTGAAATAGGTATACAGCCTTTTCTATGTCTTAAATTAAATAATATGTGGAGATGACAGAAATTATATCAAAATCAGTCAAGAGTGAAAATTCATGTTTTTTAGTAGTAAATCACAATTATTACCAGTTCTAACGAATTTGGGGCACAAAACACACCATTTTCTACAACTACAACATTCCAGTTACAAATTATCCATCAAATGTTACATTTAAGCAAAAAAAATGTCTGACAAAAAGGGCAAAATGGAAAATATTTCCAAAATTATATGACTCAAGTATTTCTTGAATGTAATATGTTAAGATTGTGAAGTGATATAGCAACATTGAAGTGCAATATATACTATCAGGCATCCATTATTGCAACAATTAAACTTGCTTTTCTTGTAACTGCACAATAAAAGAGGTAAAATGAGAAAAAATGCCATATAACATGGCATGTCATGCTGGTTTTGAATGGATAAAAGTGAAAAAAATGTCAAAAGTGGGCACATTTTCAGCACAAAATTCAAATTCAGTACCTAAGTACACATATTTTGAGCTTGTAATTCAAATCAGTACTTAAACCTACTATTTCATGTGTATTTTTGTTTCACAATGAAATTAAGATCATTTCTAGTTTTTTCAATGGTTCTTGAGTATGCGATTTCAGCGGACAAGGCACAAGTTATCGCGACAAATTGAACCTGGTATTTTAACCAAATTTTCCTAAAATGGCCTTATACGCTACCTTAAAAGAAAAATAAAAAAGTATATTTTGTCAAAATTGAGCATATCTATCATCATTCCACTGTATTCCACTTTAAATGCACTTAAAATGCTGAGTGGAATATACTGTGGGCTATTTAAAGCCATGTGGCCCTTATTTTTTACATAAACCTCTAAAAAAAAAAAAGAAAAAATGTCGAAAATTGATCAACCTGCAGAAATGTTTTAAATTCTATTGCCATTTCCCTACAAGCACCTCAGTTGCACTATTTACAGAAAAAAAGAATGCGATGAAAATTTAAAAAATGTCGCGCTTGTTTAGGTCAGCTACCATCATTGCGTTTGCCATAGACTTACAATATAACGTTTGATCTAAGTTGGTCAAAAGTACCACTTTTTATCACTTTTTGCCCCCTGAAGTTTGGTACCCCCAATTTCAGCTTGAAAAAAAGTAAATTTCACCAATTTCACTTTCCATGCAGTTTCCTTGATAAAATGAAAATTGTCAGTCACAGAAACATAATTCTAAGTTTTTATTGACACAAATTTAATAAACTTATATTTTGTTGTGATCATTTGGCAGTTTAGCATTTTCATCCAATCAGAATTAAGCTTTCTATAAAAATATATGCCCTGAACATCCCTATACTTTTTCAGCCAATCAGAGAGCTCGTCTCAATGGTGGTAGCTGACCTAAAATATATATTGTCTAAAATGTTTTTCTTTAACATATTAACTTTAGTTATATTATCGGATGCACTTTGATGTTCTGTGTTATCATTGGTAATATTTTAATGACGTCATATAAGCATGGATATGGTCATTATACAGCAGTGTAGAGTTGTACAGAAATACTCGTTTCACTTATATGTAATTAAATGCAGTTAACGAAAGAACATATCCTGGTTATATAATTTACGTTAATTTTCAATACAATAACTTTTAATTGACTAACGCACCGGAGCGTTAATAGATTCTAAATGTTAACTGTGTCGTACTCATTAAAGAAACATTGTCACTGAGGTTAACCGTTTGGCTTTGAGGTGTGTATTGTTCCGATACAATCCCATCTAGTTTAACAGGGACTGTCCGTATGTTTCAGGTAAAGTTGGGACCACTTAAGACCACTTGCTCAAGCCGAATTTTACTTTTAAACTAATGCAGTTTCATGATTTCTTTTGTTTTAAAGGAATAGGGCGGGGGAAGTCCCTTTCATAGGGGATAGCAACGTCGTTATGGTAAAAAGGGGGCAATTAAACTATGGAAATCGTAAACGGTGTACATTTTAAACAGTTTAAAGGTTATGATTTCTGCTCGAAATTGGCATTAAATCCCATTAGAAAAAAATATATTAAAACCAAATAACGTTTTAAGGGATTCTTATGCAACCACCCCTACTCCAAATAAATAATTGAGGTGGTATATTGTAATCGCAGTGTCTGTCAGTCCGTCCACCCGTCCTTCAGTCCGGTATTTCGTTTGTTTGACAACACTTTGAGTCTGTGTGTGATGTAGTGTCCGGCCTGTAACTTTGTCATGCATATATGGATTTTATAAATAAACGCTTCAAAGGATCAACATAACCTGACGACGTGTCGCGCGTAACACCCAGACTCAAACTTCAAAGGTCAAGGTTACAATTTAACTTTGTTTTACGACACTTTTAGTTGGCTTTAGATTTCGTGTCCGGTCTGTAACTTTGTCACCTATAGATAAATTTCAAAAACACTAGGCTCAATTCATCATCATGACATGATGACGTGTCACGCGTAATACCCACATCCGTACCTTAAAGGTCAATGTACCACTTTAAGTATGTTTGACAACACTTTGAGTCTGTGTGAGATATCGTGTCTGGCCTGTAACTTTGTCAAGTGTAAATGGAGTTTATAAATACTAGCTTTAAGTGATCAACATAACATAACGACATGTTGTGCGTCACACCCAAACTCCCATTTCAAAGGTGAAAGTCACAATTTAAATTTTGACGACACTTTCAGTCTGTTTGACCTTTCGTGTCTCGTCTGTTTCTTTGTCACTAATGGATTTATATCGAAAAACACTTGTCTGCGTTGATCAACATGGCGTGATGAAGTGTCGCGTGTAAGACCAAGGACCTTTCCTCAGTGGTCAAGGTCACACTTTCAATGTGTTTGATATTACGTGTCTGGTATGTAACTTTGTCTTTAACTTGGCTCAATTGAGCAAGATGATATGACGTTGTGTCGCACGTAAGACCCAGACTCGTACCTCAAGGGTCAAGGTCACACTTTGAGTTTGTTCGACAACACTTTGAGTCTGTTTGAGTTTTTAAGTCCAGTCTGTAACTTTATCGTACATGGATGGATTTCAAAAATACTTGGCTCAATTTATCTTTAGATCAATATGACATGACGAAGTGTTCCGTTAAGACCCAGAACCTTACCTCAGAGGTCAATGTCACACTTTCAGTTTGTTTGATATTTCATGTCTGGTCTGTAACTTTGTTTTACATAGAGGGATTTTAAAATAGATTGACATAAGTGATCAACAGCTCATGATGATGTGTCACCTGCATTTACCTGTAGACATACCTAGACCGTTACATTAGATGTCATAGTTAAGGTAACACAAAGGTCAAGGTCACACTTTAATGTAAACAAAAACACCCATAAAATTGCATGTCGTGTCTGAAACGACAGTCCATGACTATTGATATTCATGGATACATCGCTAACTATTATAAGATATAGTGTTATTTTCACAGACCATTTGTGTGTGTGTGTGTGTGTGGGGGGGGGGGGGGGGGGGGCATGCGGCACTTACCAGAGGCGTTACTTGTTTTTAATAAATTTTGAGAAAAACATATTTGTGGGACGGGAATGGTTACGAATATCGTCCCCTAAAACATCAAAAATAATAATTTCGTAAATAAATTACTAAGAGGGAAGTGACAAGTAAAGCGAGGGGTCGGACATTAATTTTCATATTTTTACTGTACATTGATCGGTTTTCCAATTTAATTGATTTCAATAACTTTGATATTTTACTTTCAGACTGGTAACATCAATACAATGAGAAAATGATACAGTTGTCATCAAATGAAATATGAAACTATGATAAAACTTCTTAAAATGAGACTCAGTATTGTACTTGCCGATGTCGGTAAGTGAAGTCAACATGTTCAAATCATTGAATCGAATACTTTCTAATGAGATGATTACTGGAGATAGACAATTTGGGTGTCAGCTGTGTAATAAGAATTTTACTTATTCGTCACATCTAAACAGTCACATGCGGTTGCATAATGGAGATAGACAATTTGGGTGTCATATGTGTAATAAGAAGTTTAAATATTCCTCAGGTCTTAACAGTCACATAAGGATACATACTGGTGATAAACCATTTGAGTGCCAGGTGTGTAATAAGAAATTTACACAGTCGTCAAATCTAAACAGTCACATGCGGATACATACTGGTGAAAGAAAATTTGGGTGTCAGCTGTGTAATATGAAATTTACATATTCCTCAGGTCTTAACAGTCACATAAGGATACATACTGGTGATAAACCATTTGAGTGTCAGGTGTGTAATAAATAATTTACACAGTCATCAAATCTAAAGAGTCACATGCGGATACATACTGGTGATATACCATTAGAGTGTCATGTTTGTTATAAGAAGTTTGCATATTCATCACTTCTAAACAATCATATGAGGATGCATATTGGTGATAAACCATTTGAGTGTCAAATGTGTAGTAAGACGTTTACAATGTCGTCAAATCTAAACAGACACATGAGGCTGCATACCGGAAAGAGACAATATGTGTGTCAGGTGTGTAATAAGAACTTTACTGATTCGTCAAATCTAAACAGGCACATGCGGATGCATACCGGAAAGACTCAATATATGTGTCAGGTGTGTAATAAGAAGTTTACCGATTCGTCAAATCTAAACACGCACCTGCGGATACATACTGGTGATAAACCAATTGAGTGTCAAGTGTGTAATAAGAAGTTTACCTATCCGTCACATTTAAACAGGCACATGCGGACACATACTGGTTATAAACCGTTTGAGTGTCGGGTGTGTAATAAGAAGTTTACACATTCGGCAAATCTAACTAGTCATATGCGTACTCATACAGGTGATAAACCGTTTAATTGTCATATTTGTAATAAAAATTTCATACACTCATCAACACTAGTACGGCATATGCGGACACATACTGGTGACAACTGATTTGAATGTAAGGTGTGTAATGAGAAGTTTACAGAGTCGGTATGTCTTAATGTGTAATAAGATGCTTACACAGTCGTCAAATCTAAGCAATTCCATGCAGATACGTACGAGTAAAATATGAGTTTGTTAGATATTTAATAAGAGGCTTACACATTCGTCACATCTAAATACATGCCTAACATATCGGTGTTAAGTCGTTTGAGTGACAGACATACGTCGTAAAATATTTACAGTCTTCACATTTTAAAAATATTCTAGACCAAAGATATTTTTAGCGCGGGAAATGAATTACTAGCACAAACAAGGGTGCAGTTATGTTGATTTTATTTCATCCAGCTGTTGGTTCTATTTTTAATGTATCATATAGAGGCTAACATTTTAGGTAAACTGTCTTCTTCATGGTGTGCATCCCAAAAATAATATTGGGTACAGATACATATAATTTTTTTTTATTGGAAAAAATACCATTTGTGTACTAAGTAACAATAAGTTTATGCGGTCTTCGTGCGTAAGAAGACATGCATATATATGCTGGAGATAAACCGTATATGTTAAGTGTTGAGTGTAACAAGATAATAACAAATGATTCACGTCAAAATAGTCACAAAAGGATACTAACTGGAGAGGAATAATGTGAGTTTCGAATTCAGTTTTTGAATTTCAAACGTTCTTAATATCTAAATCGTCAAATGCAGATACAATAATGCAGACCAAAAACTATTTGAGTGCTTTATGTGTAATAAAAATGAGGCTTTCGTTATTTTGTAAATATTATCGTATATAGATACACACTGAAGGTAAAGCGATGATGATAATCATTTTATTTATCGTCGCCATCAGTTTCAAAAATGGGTGACGCCTCCAGAAGAGTATTAGTAATTTTAGATATTTGAAAGTAAAGCTATTAAATGCATTATGTACAATAATAAATATAGTCACCGAATGAAATGTATGTGTAGACATAAGGAAAATTAAATGTTTGAATGTCAAGTGTTGTGCAACATTTACAGTCGCCCAGTCCTTACTCTGACACAGTGAATATTAACTCATTGGTATTTATGTTCTTTTTTCTCCAGTTAAACAATTGCTACTACTGCTACTACTTTAACTTCTGCTACTACTACTACTATTGCTGCTACTATAACTACTGCTACTAATTTAAAATGTACTACTACTACTAGTACTACGACTACCACAAGTACTACTACTGTTGCTGCAGCTTATGCTATTATTACTACTACTACTACTACTACTACTTATGCTACTACTACTAATATTAATATTGCTACTTTTACTACTACTTCTACTACTACTAATATTACTACTACTACTAATACTACCTCTAATATTACTACTGCTATTATAACTACTACTACTACTATTACTACTGCTACTTCTAGTACTACAATTACTACTACTACTAGTTCTACTATTAATACTACCACTGCTACTTCTAAATATACTATTACTGTACAAATACCACTACTACTACTACTACTACTTCTACTATCACTCACTTCTGCTACTATTACTACTACCACTACTAATACTAAATATACTACTACTGTACTATTACTACTACTACTACTACTACTCCAGCAACTACTACTCTTACTACGTCTGCTACTACTACTAGAACTACTACAACTTCAACAACTGCTACTACTACTGCTACTTCTTCTACTACTACTACTACTACTACTACTACTACTACTTCTACTACTATTACTACTACTACTACTACCACTACTATTACTGCTACTTCTACTTCTACTACTACTACTACTACAACTACTACTACTACTACTCCAACTTCTACTACTACGTCTTACACTATAACTACCACTACTACTACAACTTCTACTACTACTACTACTGCTTCTACTACTACCACTACTACTTCTACTACTTCTACTACTATTACTACTCCAACTATTACTACTACTTCTACTATTAATACTGCTACTACTTCTACTGCTACTACTACTACTATTACTACCTCTAATATTACTACTGCTACTGCTATTATTACTACTACTACTATTACTTTTACTACTTCTACTACTATTACTACTACTGCTACTACTGCTGCTACTATTACTACCTCTAATATTACTACTGCTACTACTACTACTATTACTACTACTATTACTACTCCTATTACTACTACTATTACTATTACTACTACTACTACTTCTATTACTACTACTACTACTGCTACTATGACTACCTCTAATATTACTACTGTTACTACTACTACTACTATTACTACTACTATTACTTCTACTACTACTACCACCACCACTACTACTACTACTCCCACTACTAATACTAGATATTTCCGTTAGATGTGACTTTATTTAGGTCTTAAGCTCTTCATATCTGTTGTTTAGATTCATATTCTATATTCACTTTTTGAAATTGACTAACTATATTTTTATGAAGAGTTTAAATTTTTGTAACTGTTAAAACTTGCGCATTCATTTGTTACGTAAATGTATTGTATATATGTTTTCAAGGAATTGTACAGAGAAACAAGTCATTGATATTTTATAATATGATAAGAAACTGTAAAAGATTAAATCAATAAAATGTCTTCTTCATATTAACTTTTATTACATGATCGGATGCACAATGTTGTTTTATGTTTTGCATTTGTGTCATTACAAATGACGTCATAAACGCATGAATAAGGTCATCATACAGCAGTATTAAGTTGAACAGAAATACACGCGTCGCTTGTATGTTATAAATACAATTAACGAGAGAACATATCTACTGATATTGTCTACTGGTTATATCAGTGGTGTGATTATAATTATATTCGATTTCCTTTTATAAATTGATGAAATGTGATGTGTTAATTATTCATTCTTTGAAGAATAAGCCAGGTGATCAGGCCACTGTATAATAAGTTAGAACCAATGTCCAGTTACATTCAACACTTGTTTGTTATATGGATAAGATATAGTAAAGTACATTAAATATGAATATTAAAACTATTCATTAAGAAATACTAAGTTTTAATCTGATGTTTTCATATCATTATAACACTTATACGACTTACAGTGAGTTGTAAGTAAGTTTCAAATAATGAAATGGAAGTGAAATGGATACATATACATCATGGAACAAAAATAATAATTTTGATATTTCCATTAAGAAATAAATTTGTTCAGTGAGAAGTTTTAGTATTTTCTGCTTGTAAATAAAACTAAATTGGTAAACTTAAAATTGAAATACATATTTACATTACTTTAATTAGCTTAATAGACGCTTTGACAATTAATATTTATCATAGTGGTCAATTGAAGAAAATATACTGCAGTTTTTATTATAGGTACCATTCGGAATGTAAATATTGGAGTTGTCTATTATAATGGTTTGCATTGCGCTGTTGGTTCTATTTGTATAAATATGTGCCATATAGAATGATACATTACTATGTTATGGTAAAGCGTCTTAATTAAGGTGTGCATCCCAAAGTAATTGTTAGATACTAACTGTTGGGCCCGATTAACTCAGTAGTCAGTAGTGCGGCTGACCATCATTCGAGGGGTCGTAAGTTCGAATCCCAGCCCATCCACTTTCTCTGTGATAACTGATATACGACATTGCATTGCGTCTCATTATCATTAGACTCTGACAGCTAATTCATATTGTAAAGTTATCAGTTACTTGGGGAGATGGTTGATAGTTATGCTCGTTTATCAGTAAACTGTCTATTATATTTTGATGGCATTATAATAACGATATATATTAACACAAAACACATTTATAAATTTGGAATGGTTAAGTCTATGTGGTAGAGTGTAATTTGACTGTTTTTAAATATTTTAACGTACTAACACATAAGCATTGTTTCAAATATTAACATACACAGAATTACTAGCTTTAAAGTTATACTGGTCAAGGCTGAGTCGTTTTGGTGGGAAAATATTGTCACCTGACAATCTTATCCATTCCCATTGGTCAACATCTATTGTAAATCAGTCTTGGAAAGAAATTTGGTGTGTAAAGTTGTGTTATGAGCTGTCAGTTTATATCTTTCCTTCAATAATTTATTTAATTTGCAAGCTGCAAGTTTCATAGTAGTTATAAAATAACTATCTTATATGTAGTTATTAGATATTTGGACAATGTACAGTTTATTGTGCTATTTGTGGTAAAGTTATTGTTTTACCACTTGGAGGTAGTGGTCCTTGATATTTGGAATCTGAACGATTGAAGGTAGGAACTGTAATTTGTTTCATTTATATTTTAAGCATTTATAAGTATTTATTTACTGTATTAGTATTAATCAAATGGATTGATAATTGACAACTGTTAAATCTGTTAAATTGTGTATATTGTAAATGCCCAATTGCGCTTGTCTATGTTGGTATAGATTCGTCCGTATGTCGGCTGGAAACATTTTAGGTTTTTATCCATTTAAGCAATAGCAAGTGGAACAGCGAATATAAATACTATTATCATTATTGTTATAAGGTAAATATACTAGAAGTTTGAAACAACTGTCTGTATGAAAAGTGTATTGTTGTTATTTTATTTGTTAAAGGTACTTCTTCTAGTATATGTACATACATTATATAAACAGGAATTATGTAGTGCTGGAGTGAAAGAGATGATGGTGGAATAGAAATGAGATGTGATGTGACGATGGTTGAAGAAATTAGACTCTTTGTACCATATACATGTATGTATCCGTATGAATAAGTATCCATCAGTTTTTGTTTGTTTTTTTGTTGTTTTTTTGCATTCCAGTTTAGACTTGGGTTTATCGAAACAAGACACAGTTAGTATTTGAAATTATTTTATTTCAGTATTTTATTTAATTTCAATTTCATGATGACATTGTCCATGTCAACCATGGATAAGATGACAAATGGCATGGATAAGATGAATAAGATGTTGGATGGAATGATAAACACGATTGATAAGCTAATGGCGCACACGGAGAAAGTAAATGATTATGACGTGGTGAATTATTATGATGAACCAGAGGTGATATGCTACAGATGTGGACAAACAGGGCACATCAAGGTGGGATGCCGAGTTATTCTAGAACATAGTCAGAAGCAAAGACATATCAACCGGATATCAGAGACTTACCACCAGTGGATGGAGTTGACACGGAAGGATTGTTGGACACAGGAGCTTCTGTCTCTACAGTATCTGTCTCATTTTATAGAGAATACCTCAGCCATATCAACATCAACTCCCTGGACTCAGTACTAGATGTTGTTTGTGCAGATGGAAACACCCTGCCTTATTTAGGATTCATCAGTGCAACACTGGCAGTGGATGGATTATCACTTGACCAGAAAAAGGAGTGTCTACTTCTAGTTGTTGCTGATTCTGCAGCCAACATACAGGTACCAATCTTACTTGGAACGAATGTGTTACAGTCATTCATGTCAGATACCAGGAATAGATATGGAAATCAGCTCTTGCAGAAGACCGACTTACACGTACCATGGTATTTAGCGTTCAACTGCATTACACTTAGAGAGAAGCAATTGGGAAGGAACAAAAACTCCATCGCTATCGTTAAGAATGCAGATAACAGGGCAGTCACCATAGAGACTAATTCAACAGTTGTTATTCCAGGCTACTTGGATAAGGAGATGCTTTATCATCATACATCAGGGATGCTACATTCATCAAAGCTGTCGAATATGCCAGATGATATTGATATAGAGCCAACACTTGTTGCCTATAGATACAGAGACACTGGTATTGTAGATGTACATATTTCAAACATAACTACAAGAACCGTCAGGATACAGCCACGAGAGATCATATGTGAGATCCAGCCTGTTACGGTTACAGAACAGCCCAACATTATTGAAGATGAATTGGATCAACAATCATCATCACTGTTAGAAAATGCAAACATCAACTCGGACCTCTCACCACATGAACATAAAGAATTAGAGAGACTTATTTTGAATTATGTAGATGTATTTTCACATAGCGACACAGATAAAGGTCACACTTCAAGAGTGAAACACCGGATGTTTGAAGAAGTACGGAACCATCTGCAACAGTTGTTAGATGCTGGGATCATTCGACGATCACATTCACCATGGGCATCTAACATAGTTCTTGTGAAGAAGAAAGATGGACAGATCCGGATGTGTGTAGACTATAGACAACTCAACTTACGCACCATCAAGGATTCATACGCACTTCCACGAATAGAGGAGATATTAGACGCATTGTCAAAGGCAAAATACTTCACGGTTTTGGACATGAAAAGTGGTTACCACCAAGTCGAAATACTTGAAGAACATAAAGAAAGAACTGCATTTACAGTAGGCCCACTAGGCTTCTACGAGTTTCAGAGACTACCATTTGGACTATCCAATTCACCAGCTACCTACCAAAGACTTATGGAAGACTGTGTGGGAGACCTCCATTTGACCATATGCTTCATTTTCCTAGACGACTTGATAATTTACTCGGAAGACATTTGAAGAACACATGGAGAGACTAGCCAAAGTCCTAGAAAACTACGCGAGAGCAACCTGAAGTTGTCACCAAAGAAATGCTGTTTCTTTCAGAAGAAAGTATGTTGCGTTGGCCACAAAGTATCGGAGAACGGGATAGAGCCAGATCCTGAGAAGATAGAGAAAGTAGAGAACTGGCCACAACCGAAGACACCAGAAGAAGTAAGGAGTTGTAGGTTTCGCTGGCTATTACAGAAAATGTGTCAAGAACTTTTCTAAAATAGCCAAGCCTTTGACAGACATGATGCCCACAACAGCTAAGAAGAACAAGAAGAAGAAAGGACAGCAGAAAACCACAGCATCACCTGAAAGACCGAAGTGGAATTAGGGACCTGAACAAGAACAAGCATTCCTCATATTGAAGGAGAAACTTGCATCTTACCCTATTCTAGGTTTTGCAGACTACAGTCTACCTTTTGAGTTGCATACAGATGCATCAGGTCAAGGATTGGGAGCCGTTCTTTATCAGGAACAAGATGGGCTTAAGAGAGTCATAGCTTATGCCAGCAGAGGACTTTGCCGTAGTGAGAGAAACTACCCAAGCCACAAACTGGAGTTCCTAGCATTGAAATGGGCAGTGACAGAGAAGTTCCAAGATTATATGTATGCTCATAAATTTACAATATTGACTGACAGCAACCCATTGACATATGTGCTTACTTCTGCAAAGCTAGATGCAACTGGTCACAGGTGGATGGCAGAACTGTCAACATTTGATTTTAACATTAAATACAGGCCAGGTGTAAACAATACAGATGCAGATGCAATGAGCAGACTCCCGGAGAAGCCCAGAAACAACATAAATAGAGAGTCAGTACAGGCTATGTGTAGTGGCATTTCTGTGACACCATACATCCTGAACTTGGCATTATCACCAAACGTGATAGATGACAACGATGATGATGACAAAGGGATAATAGGATTATCGGACAGAGATTGGAGAAGAATCCAAGACAGAGATCCAAATTTAAGAAGGTGGATCAAAGCAGTTAGGGAAAAGAGAAAGCCATCTAGGAAGGAAATTACATTTCATCCTGATAATGCTACCTACTCCAAGATATTCGACCATCTGGTACTTGTGAGAGGAGCTCTGTACAGAGAGATAGAGATAGACGGAGAGAAGAGGAAACAGCTTGTTAAACCACAGTCAATTGTGAGGAAAGTTCTGTGTAGTTTACATAATGATGTAGGACACCCTGGAAGAGAAAGAACCATTTCACTAATCAGAGATAGAGTTTTCTGGCCAGGTGTGACAAAATATGTAGAGGATTGGATCAAGAGATGTGGTCGTTGTGTGCGTAGAAAGACAGATCAGCAAAGAGCACCCCTAGTAAACATTCAGACAATGCAGCCACTGGAATAAGTTGCCATGGACTACCTAACATTAGAAAGATCAATTGGTGGATTCCAGAACATACTTGTTATAACTGATCATTTTACCAGATACGCTATGGCTATTCCGACGAAAAACCAGACAGCAAAGACAACTGCAGAAGCTTTCTTCGACAACTTTGTTGTAAACTATGGTCTGCCAAAACGAATACATTCTGACCAAGGAGCTCATTTTGAAAGCAATATAATTAAAGAACTTTGTGATATCACTGGAATGACCAAGTCACGAACAACTCCGTACCATCCTATGGGAAATGGAATGACAGAAAAGTTCAACCGAACTTTATTGAACATGCTTGGCACCATTGAACCTGACAAGAAGAAGAGCTGGAAGAGCCATGTAGGACCCATTGTTCATGCCTACAACTGTACGAGACATACTTCAACAAGATGTACACCATTCTTCTTGATGTTTGGAAGGGAACCAAGACTTCCACTAGATTTGGCATTTGGATTGGATATAAACCAAAACAGGCAACTAAAGTCAAAGTTCATCCAAGAATTAAGAGACAAGTTAAAGCAGTCATACCACCTTGCTTCGGAGGCTGCAGAGAAAGCCAAACAAGACCAAAAGAAGAACTACGACAGAAAGACGAGAGCATCAGTTGTTCACGAAGGAGATAGAGTTCTCGTCAAGATAGTTGCGTTCGACGGAAAGCATAAACTTTCCAATAAGTGGGAAGAAGAGGTATACGTAGTGTTGGATCAACCCAACAAGGACATACCAGTATATGTAGTACAGCAAGAGACGGGAGATGGCAACAAGAAGACTCTGCATAGGAATCTGTTACTTCCAATAGGGTCAATAGATGATGGGAAAGAACATCAAGACCAGGAAATAGAACAGAATGAACATAGAAAACGCCAAAAGAAAAGGAAGCATTTTCCTAAGGCAGCACCAAGAAAGAAAGAAACAGTGCGTTCAGATCTTACTGAAACTGATGTTCATTCGCATCAGGAAGAAACTACCGAAGAAGAGTCTGACGATAACATGAGTTATTATTTAAGGAGATCAGCAGACAGGACAACAGATGTGGACATTGTTTCACACCATGATGACGACGGTTTGATTGATGATGAAACGGAAATTGTATCGATCGAAGCTGATGAGGACGCTCACACCTCCATAGAAGCAGGTGAAGCTGTCGATAGGTCGATTGAGGACGCTGAGGAAACAGCTACTGCTGATGAAGAAGAAAGCCAGAGAGACACCCTAGCTACATGTGGCGGTGATCAGCAAGAACAGGATACCGCACCTACAACACCAGCACCGAGACCTGCAGCACGACGACCAACAATGAGAGAGCCAAGACAACCAAGAGAGAGAGGAGGAAGCCAGGATGGATAACATCTGGCGAATACATTATGTCTGCCACAGCTTCCACGACGACGGAACGACTACCAGATTGGATCCAGAGAGTGAATGTTTTACGTTCTTTGGCAGAATCTGTAGATTGTTCCATGCAGTCAGAGATCATGAAGACTATTCTGGAGATAGTTGCACACAACTAAATGTCATGGAAGACATTTTTTATAAAGAAGGGGAGAATGTGGTAGGGTGTAATTTAACTGTTTTTAAAAATTTAACGTACTAACACATAAGCATTGTTTCAAATATTAACATACACAGAATTACTAGCTTTAAAGTTATACTGGTCAAGGCCGAGTCGTTTTGGTGGGAAAATATTGTCACCTGACAATCTTATCCATTCCCATTGGTCAACATCTATTCTAAATCAGTCTTGGAAAGAAATTTGGTGTGTAAAGTTGTGTTATGAGCTGTCAGTTTATATCTTTCCTTCAATAATTTATTTAATTTGCAAGCTGCAAGTTTCATAGTAGTTATAAAGTTACTATCTTATATGTAGTTATTAGATATTTGGACAATGTACAGTTTATTGTGCTATTTGTGGTAAAGTTATTGTTTTACCACTTGGAGGTAGTGGTCCTTGATATTTGGAATCTGAACGATTGAAGGTAGGAACTGTAATTTGTTTCATTTATATTTTAAGCATTTATAAGTATTTATTTACTGTATAAGTATTAATCAAATGGATTGATAATTGACAAACGTTAAATTATAATCTAGAACTGATATGGAGAATTGGCTTTGTGTTATTGTGTATATTGTAAATGCCCAATTGCGCTTGTCTATGTTGATATAGATTCGTCCGTATGTCGGCTGGAAACATTTTAGGTTTTTATCAATTTAAGCAATAGCAAGTGGAACAGCGAATATAAATACTATTATCATTATTGTTATAAGGTAAATATACTAGAAGTTTGAAACAACTGTCTGTATGAAAAGTGTATTGTTGTTATTTTCATTGTTAAAGGTACTTCTTCTAATACGTGTACATACATTATATAAACAGGAATTATGTAGTGTTGGAGTGAAAGAGATGATGGTGGAATAGAAATGAGATGTGATGTGACAATGGTTGAAGAAATTAGACTCTTTGTACCATATACATGTATGTATCTGTATGAATAAGTATCCATTTTATATAATGTGTTTACTATGCAAATGATGATAGCAATGCTAGAATATTGTATATTTTGAATATGTTAATGCATCAGTTAACATTGATTAGTAAAAATATGACTATAATATTACATCATGCATTAAGATTGAATAAGTTGAATAATATCATGGATATGGAAAATAAAGTTTAATTAATATAAAGCATGAAATTAAGTAATTTGTGATATTATAAATATGATTTTAGTATATGTGTTTTATATGATTATAATAGATGTATTTGTATATTTCAGAGATGTTTGATTTCGTTTTCTACCATCTAATCAGTGGAATAAACAGTGTAAATAGAGAGCAGTGTTTTTTTTTATTTTACTGACAAGCCTTGTTATGGGGTGTGGGTAACAGCTAGCCGGGATTAACCCTATAACACCTACATGAGGGAATATTATATATAAATAATTTCTAACCCCATTTAATGGTCGTGGCACTATACCAGATCCCTGCAAGTCTTATCTCAATTAAGATTAATTTACCAGTATAAGATGGATATTGAAAAGTGAGCTTACTTTTTTCAAAGAGTGCTCGAGATGACCCATCTATTGTTGTTGCAAGTGCTGGCAATTTTATTAACCGTATCTTTTATTATTATTTATTTCATTAATCCATAAAGGACGCAATGATTAGTTAACAAGTATTTTTGTATATGATTTCTTCAGAGTTTGAAATGCATGCTATTATTTTATCAGGTTATATATCGATATATTATTGATGTTTTTATTTCAATATTTCTTAATTACTGATGTTGATGACCAGATAAGAGAATGTGTTTACACATTCAAAGTAAGGGCTCTTGTTTTAGGGATTTACAGACCCTACTGAAAAATTATGATTTCACACCTGACATGCCACGAATAATAGTGTTTTGTATTGTCATGTTTACAAAAACAAAACAACCGTCTAAATTATCCCTACCTAACATTTTTGTCTGTTAGCGGAATCAAGAGAATATGGATGTGCCCTAAAACCTTTGTTCTTCTGTTAGCGGAATCAAGAGAAGATGGATGTGCCCTAAAACCTTTGTTCTTCTGTTAGCAGAACCAAGAGAAGATGGATGTGCCCTAAAACCTTTGTTCTTCTATTAGCGGAATCAAGAGAATATGGATGTGCCCTAAAACCTTTGTTCTTCTGTTAGCGGAATCAAGAGAATATGGATGTGCCCTAAAACCTTTGTTCTTCTGTGAGCGGAATCAAGAGAAGATGGATGTGCCCTAAAACCGTTGTTCTTCTGTTAGCAGAATCAAGAGAAGAAGGATGTGCCCTTTAACCTTTGTTCATCTGTGAGCGGAATCAAGAGAAGATGGATGTGCCCTAAAACCTTTGTTCTTCTGTGAGCGGAATCAAGAGAATATGGATGTGCCCTAAAACCTTTGTTCTTCTGTTAGCAGAATCAAGAGAATATGGATGTGCCCTAAAACCTTTGTTCTTCTATTAGCGGAATCAAGAGAAGATGGATGTGCCCTAAAACCTTTGTTCTTCTGTGAGCGGAATCAAGAGAATATGGATGTGCCCTAAAACCTTTGTTTTTCTGTTAGCGGAATCAAGAGAATATGGATGTGCCCTAAAACCTTTGTTCTTCTGTGAGCGGAATCAAGAGAAGATGGATGTGCCCTAAAACCTTTGTTCTTCTGTTAGCAGAATCAAGAGAAGAAGGATGTGCCCTAAAACCTTTGTTCTTCTGTGAGCGGAATCAAGAGAATATGGATGTGCCCTAAAACCTTTTTCTTCTGTGAGCGGAATCAAGAGAATATGGATGTGCCCTTAAACCTTTGTTCTTCTATTAGCGGAATCAAGAGAATATGGATGTGCCCTAAAACCTTTGTCCTTCTGTTAGCGGAATCAAGAGAAAAATGATGTGGCCTAAAACGTTTACGCTTTTGTTAGCGGAGTGAAACATCGTTCTTTTGTTCACGGAATCAAGAGAAAATTTGTGTGGCCTAAAACGTTTACTCTTTTGTTAGCGGAATCAAGAAAAATGGTTATAATGTAAAAATATTATTCTGTTAGCGGAATCAAGAGAAGATGAGTATGACCTAAAATTAATATTCTTCTGCAATCGGGATCAAAAGAAGATGAGTGTGACCTAAAACTTATATTCTTCTGTTATCGGAATCAAGAACTGAACTATTGATTAAGTGTTTCTGTTAGCAAATCAAGCCAAGATGGGTGTGCATTCTAGTCTTTCATTAGCGAAAGCAAGAGAAAATGTGTATGACCTAAAGGTGGAAATATGAAAAAACTAAGTTAGAAATTTAGGATCATTTCAAATTTCATATAATCATTATTCCATCTGTTGTTAAAGTTACAAAACTATATAATTATTTTATGGGGTTGTAGTGCAGTGGATGAAATGTTGGCTACTCACGGCAGAGTTCGCGGGTTTGATCCCACGCTATAATTCATGATTTCTTAAAAGCAACATTCAGTACTTATTTACCTTAAAAACGGACACGCGAGCGGCTCAAATAACTCTGAGCTTTCTTCGCATTCGATGTAAAATACAGTAATAAATGATTAAATATACTATTGTAATTAAAAGAAATACTTCAAGATAAACCATACTTGTATTTTAGTTTAAATTTCTAAGTTCTTTAAATTTGACAACATTTTCTTCAATATATAAAACTGACACACTGTTTATACGCCGTAGACAGACGATTCCAATTAAGATACAATGTATCTTGCTGTAAAGAAGATTGAAACATATAACCTTTTAAGTTTGCACATAAACCCTCAAGCACCTTACAACGTTGAAGTACAACTTCGTATCCTGAGGCTACATCGTCATGGGGCTCGAATATATAGCATATACCTGTAATTTGTGTTTTATCTAACAACATAAATTAAAATTTAGGAGTTTATTTGCATTATTACACATTATAACACATCTTGTGCAAAATGAATGAGTTAATGTTATGCCTAATTACATTTTAAATGATGAACGTGATATCAAACAAAATATAAAATTCCGGTTATGACTTTTTATAATGTTTATTCAAAACAATTTATAATAATGGTTCAGGTAAAATGTTATTGTCATAATAAGTAATACATTTTTGAATATTGCATTTTAGTCAAAACATGATAATTCTAGTTTATAGTTGTGTATGCATATCATGAAATAAAGTTAATGGTGTTCTGTATTTTATCCTGACAAACATTTATCTTGAAAGTATAAAGCTTATGCATCGTTTATACGTCGTAGACAGACCATTCAAATTTGGGTACACAGTTGTATCTTGCCGCAAAATAATGTATATACTGGTCCTAAATATAAGGTAAACACGTTTCATCTCAATGTACAAGCTCTGTAGTTTGGTCTGTACTACCTCATGTACCTTACAACGTCGAAGTTCATACTCGGTATCTAAAGTTACGTCCTTAAAAGTTTTAAATATACAGCGTATACTTGATCTGATCTGAAAGGACTACTAGGTACAATAATTATTGTCATACTAAGTCATATGTTTTTAAGTTCACACATTTTAGTAAAAACATAATACTCTTATTGTCGAATCTTAGATGGACCGAAATGGCTGTGAATAATTGAAAAGTTACCTCCCCTGTCAAACACATCGCCATTTACTTTATAAAACTTAGATCAACACCGTTTCAACAATTTCCTGTAATTATTGATAAGTAATCTTTTTTATACAATCTTTGATTATTTTGTAACTTTGTTTTTTTATATAAATTGTAGTAAAGTTCTTTGGTGTATTTTTGTGTTATAGTTGCCTGTATCTTACCTCATATAACTTTATTATTATCTCCTGATAATTACCTGGAAATACTTGGGTCACATGTATGTAAATAAGGTAAATTAACAAATAACACGAAAATAAAACATCCCAGTCTGCTGATATTTCCTACTGATTATATCAGAGGTGTGACTGTAATTAAATACAGTTTCCTGTCATTTGTTGAAATTTGACACGTTAATTATTCCTGCAAACTGACCACTATATAATATGATACAAACCATGTCCAGTTATATCCAACATGTGATAACAACATTGTTATGTACTTGTAAACTGTGATGTGTAATAGAGTAGGGACTCTTAAGTCAAGGTATGAAAGGTATTTTTTTTTTATTTTCTGTAATTTTTATATTATAACTTTACGTGGATCCGGATATGGGTATTTGTTCAATTAATTCAATAGAAATGTCATAACATTCTAGGTAAATCAGCATATGGTCACTGTAAATAGAAATGGATAGAATTATATTCAATATTTTACAGGCGTTTATTGACTGCTTTGTACTCTTTGTTGATAACATGGAATACTTTAATAAGGTAACACATAAAACAAATATATTTAATACATAACGTTAATGCTATAGTTACGTTATTTGATGCACTTAGGTATACGAATACGGTCATTTTACGTATACATCAACGTTTCAATAATCATGTCTCCAGCATAATTAAATGGAATGAACGAAATAACATATCCTGGTTTGATAATTTACGCAATAACTTTTAATTACTAACGCCTTGGTGCGTAAATACATACTAAATGTTTTAAATTGGCATTAAACCTTGTTAAGAAAATAATAATTAAATATACATTTTAAGGGAATGTTTTCATAAAATAGGGGAAAAAAAAACATATTTTTTGTGGAGGGAAATGGAGCCGAAAGTCGGCCACCAAAACGGCTAAAAAACGCTGTAATGTTATAATTACGTATATTAAGGACCGAATTAAATGAACAGTAGAGCGAGAGTTCGGGCTTTAATTTTCATATTTCTACTGCACATTGAAAAACTTAATATCTGTATTCCAGTTAATTTAGCTACAGTAAGTTTGTATTTCAATTTTACTTCAGGTTGTTAAATATGACTGATATGAGATTATGATCAGAATTTCTTCAGAGGAAACGAAGTATTGTGTTTCCTGATATTGGAAAGTAAAGTCAGTATGTCCAAGTTATTGGATCGGAAAGATACTAATGAGATGAATATTAGAAATAAAGCATTTGAGTGCCAGATATGTAAAAAGAAGTTTACAGAGTTGTCAACTTTAAACAGACACTGCGGATACATATTGGTGATAAACCATTTGAATGCCAGGTGTGTAATAAGAAGTTTACACAGTCGTCAACTCTAAACAGTCACATGCGGATACATACTGCTGATATACCGTTTGAGTGTCAAGCATGTAACAAGAAGTTTAGTAGGTCGTCACATCTAAACAATCACATGTGGATACATACTGGTGATAAACCTTTTCAGTGCCAGGTGTGTAATAAGAAGTTTACTAGGTCGTCAACTCTAAACAATCACATGCGGATACATACTGGTGATAAACCGTTTGAATGTCAAGTACGTTATAAGAAGTTTACACGGTCGTCATATCTAAACAATCACATGCGGATACACACTGGTGATCAACCATTTCAGTGCCAGGTGTGTAATAAGAAGTTTACATGGTCGTCATATCTTAACAATCACATGCAAATACATACTGGTGATATACCGTTTGAGTGTCAAATATGTTACAAGAAGTTTAGTAGGTCGTCACATCTAAACAATCACATGTGGATACATACTGGTGATAAACCATTTCAGTGCCAGGTGTGTAATAAGAAGTTTACTAGATGGTCAAATCTAAACAAGCACATGCTTATGCATACTGGTGATAAACCGTTTGAGTGTCAAGTATGTTATAAGAAGTTTACACGGTCATCACATCTTAACAATCACATGCGGATACATACTGGTGATAAACCATTTCAGTGCCAGGTGTGTAATAAGAAGTTTACATGGTCGTCACATCTAAACAATCACATGCGGATACATACTGGCGATAAACCATTTGAATGCCAGGTGTGTAATAAGAGGTTTGCACGGTCGTCAAGTTTAAAGGTTCACATGCGGATACATACTGGTGATAAACCATTTGAGTGTCAGGTGTGTAATAAGAAGTTTGCACAATTGGTACATCGAAACTTGCACATGCTGATACATACTGGTGATAAACCATTTGAGTGTCAGATGTGTAATAAGAAGTTTACTATTTCGTCAAATCTAAACAGGCACATGCGGATTCATATTGGTGATAAACCATTTAAGTGCTAGGTGTGTAATAAGAAGTTAACAGTTTCGTCAATTCTAAACAGACAGATGCGGATTCATAATTGTGATAAACCATTTTAGTGCTAGGTGTGTAATAAGAAGTTTCGTCAAATCTAAACGTTAAAAACAGCATTAACTTTAACGGAGTGTGAAGTAGTTGGCGTTAGCGATGAATTTAATGGTGATATTAAACCACAATTAAATTTTAAATCCTAGTGTTATTAAAATTCATGATGGCTACTTTATTTCTTGCCAAAGTGAAAAAACGGATAGTTTTCAGAAAAAAGTAAACATCTAGAAAGACTGTCTGAGAAAGAAATGCGGTCCAGATATAGATTTGGAAATGCCAGTATAGATCTTTTAAAATAATTGCTTGGTTAGGACCTGACAAGGCCAACATTACGCCGTCATGCCCACTCTGTGAGGCAGCAAGTTCTTATTGCACTGAGATTTTACGCTTCATTAATTTTCTCAGAGGTTATTGGGGATACAATGGGATACCGGATAGGAACAGTTCGCAGGACAGTGAACGTTGTCACTAACGTCCTATTGAAACTTTTTAAAGACTTCATACCATGTGCGTACATATATCGTTCTAACAACTCCTTCAATGATATCCTGATATTTTTACTTTATCCAACATTTGTTTCATAAACAACACATTCCTTGCGGTTATATTTAGCGGTACCGCTTATGATAGTGATAAACCTACCACAATATCCTTTTTAAAATACAAATTACACATAAAACAAATTAATATTGATCAGTAGTAATAATTTACTTTAATTGTACTAACATCATTATAGAAAAAGCATAAATAATGTTAAGTCGTTACCTTAACATTTTACAATAAATATACGTAGTAATATGTTTAAATGCTTGAAAAGAGACTTAAAACCGAATATGTTATATAGTGATATGATCTGCATGCCACAGTAGATGAATAATTGTAATATACTCAGTCTATGTTTAGTTGAAAATAGTAGTTTGTTTTTGTATTAAACTTATTTATTTTATCTCGATTGTGAACCAATTTCTTACAACTTAATAAAATCATGCTCGATGTTTTCCTCGATAGAACCAGTACTAAGCGTATGCAGATAAAGTGTATTGCTTAAGGACACCACACATAGCCTATGTGGAGGATTTAACCCATGACCCTCCGGTTTTGGGTCCGGTACTTTACAACTAGAGCACGCGCTCCACAGTGTCTCTGTTTGTAGATGATCTTAAATAATACGTTTTATTATCAGAACGAACAATTAAATTACTTGCATATTATGTTCGACTTGTATACATGTATTACTAGATGAAATTTACATCATTTATCAATGTTGTCAATATGTTTGTATTTCAATAACTCAATGTCGGGGAAACTTTTCTCAACATTCTGTAAATTTATACTCATCTGCATACATGTCAATAGCCGCAGATTGAATCGCCATTGGAATGTAATTAACCTATTAAAGGAATAAAAGTGGTCCAAAGATTTAACCTTGATGAACACCAGATTCAATACTTAGTTTTTGCGAATGACGTTAACCAACTTTGACAACCTGTGTCCTATATTGTCAAGATAGGAATAGAACCGTTTTAAAGCTGATTTGGAAAAATGAACATTCATTATGCCTTTAAGCATCTCCAATTAACTGCTGATACGAACTGGAGATAAAAACATGTGAATTCCAAATTCAGTTTCAGAAGTTGAAATATTCTTCATATTTAAATTGTGAAATACAGATACAAAATGAGATAAAACATCTGGAGTGTCATTTGTGTAATATCTATGCAGATACATACTTAAGATAAACTGCCACTGTATACTTCTGTTGCTACTACTACTATTTCTACTACTACTACTACTTCTACTACTTCTACTACTTCTACCTCTTCTACTACCTCTACTACTACTACTACTACTACTACTACTACTACTACTACTATTCCTACTACTACTACTACTTCTACTACTACTACTACTACTTCTACTACTACTACCTCTTCTACTACCTCTTCTACTACTACTACTACTACTACTACTACTACTACTACTACCAATATTACCAATATGACCAATATTACTTCTAGTTATGCTTTTACATTTTTAATGCTACTACTTCTACTACTACCATTGCTGCTGCTACTACTACTACTACTACTACTACTACTACTACTACTACTACTATTTCTACTGCTGCTACTACTACTTCTACAACTACTGTTACAATTACTACTGTTATTGTAACGTGTACTACTAATGTTTCTACTACTACTACTTCTTCTACTGACACTACCACTACCACTACTACTACTACTACTACTACAACTACTACTACTACTGTTACTATTAGTACCACTACTACTACTACTACTACTACTACTACTATTACTACTACTACTACTACTACTACTTCTACTACTACTTCTACTTCGACTACTACTACTACTGATACTACAATATGAACTAATCTATAACCATAATTATTGCAAATGTTATCACATTCAATAATTATATTGCAGTGTCCAATATAAGAATTGACTGAATAGATGAAAACTCTTAAAAATTAAAATAATTGATTGAAATCTTGTAATCAAAGAATGGGTGATTTCACTCTGTTAGTTTACAGTAATTGAGAGCAACATGGAGAATGTTCTAAATGAAAGTAATGCCTAAACTTGATTAAATTATTCTATGTTAAATGCACAGTATTGTGAAATTGTTACTGTCTGCAACTTTTGATTTTCATTATCAATATTGTATCAAATATGACAGAACAAACTAGTTTCAGGAAGAAAATATCACTACAAATGATATGTTTAAATTAAATGACATTTTTAACACGCGACTAAGGGAAGTGAATGGTTTCAATTTTCATAAATATGTATAGTGTATATCACAATGTAAAATTAGTCACTTTCTATATTCCAATAATATTAGCTACAATGTATTTGACGTTTTAATTTCTATTTAAGACTGTTTAGACACAAGAATATGATTACTTAAAACAGACATCTAGTTTTGTACTTTTTGAAAAAGATCTGTATAAACCTTTTATTTCTAAAGTAATAATGATGGAAATTTACAGTGGTCATCCCAGAACAAACAATATTGGAAAGTAAAGCCAAAATGTCCGAGTGAACGAACCTCAAACATTTTAATAAGATATAAACTGGAAATAACCCATGTGAGTGCCAGGTGTGTAATTAAAAAGTACACAGTCCTCAAATGTAAAATGACACATGCAAATACAATAATGAACCTAAGTATGCGAATACATACTGATGATAAACCATTTGAGTGTCAGGTGTGTAAAAAAGTTAGTATGGTCATATTTAAACACACACATGCGGATACATACTGGTGATAAACCATTTGAGTGTTAGGTGTGTAATAAGAACTTTACAATGTTGCAAACTTTAATGACGCACTTGCGGATTCATAATGATGATAAACTATTTCAATGCAAGTGTCTTATAAAAACTTTACGATGTCGTCAATTTTAAAGCACACATGCGACACATGCGGATGCATTTGTTTCAGACGCCAAAGTGGTGTCCCAATTATTTTCCCCGAGGAACATACCCTCACACAGCTTACAATAAGTGCACATATAAAAGAGAAAAAATATTCTATCATTGAAATTGTATATGTTTTCACTTTCATTTTATATTAACACATTGCTTTAATGCACTGTTTAAACTGGTAATTAAACCTAGTAAATATTATATAGTAATTATTATCCTTTATATAATATGAGAGTTAACTGAAAAAAAGGAATCGATGGTTGGGGTGGGGGGGGGGGGGGGGGGGGAGGAAAGCGAAGGAAGGGGGTTCTCTGGCTTGAAGCTTTTGTTCTCGTTTTGATTTTCAAACATGCACTTTCATCAAAAGTGTCTTATATACAAAATATAAAGTAAATATATGTATGCCGTGAAACAATTCCCAAGTTTTTAAAAACAAAATGTATCTGTTTTCAGTGATAGATATTTCATTTTATGTTTTATATGAACGTTGAAGTCTATGCTGGAGTATTTTAAAATTTAATTTATTTTTGAGCATCTACAATTGTATTTATAATATTTTGTCCCTAACTGAATTAGCTGGGTTATTTTACTTATATTCTTATCATACATTCCAAAAATATATGATTTTTGTTGTAATGAAAATGGGATACTTTTGATCGACATCCAATCTTGCAAAATGTGTAGTTTTTTTTGTGTGTTTTTTACATTCCCACAATAAACGATATATTGTCCTGGTGAATGAGCAAAATGAACGTAGTGGACTGTCGAGTAGTTATATCTTAAGTAGAATATTGTTTGAAGCCATAATATTATAATTGATCCGTGATTGAAACCACTGTAATGTTGTATCTTTTGTTATCAAAACACTGTTTTCCAAATTGCTTTACCAAAATTATTCCATGATGTTTTTTCACTAGGAATTTCATTGTTTTTATTCAAGGTAAGATACATATATTGAATACCGTTTTTCTTTTTTATGTATATTTTTATAGGGTTAGGTAAGATCGGGCTTTGAAGCTCTTATTTTTTTATTCTTTTTAATTTTGAATTGCAGTAATGATACTGTGGTATTGTAGAAAGTTTATATTAATACTGTATATAGTTTTCAGTTCTTGAAGGGAATATAAATGTCCGTCATCTATTTTCATGTCATTGATCAAATTTTGTGTTCGCTTTTCATACCATTTTTTTACAAAATAAGCTTGGTTTCCTATCTTAATATCTTTATTGTAAAATATGGATGCTGATAAGAATGTTTCATCGTTTAAAGGTGTATGAGCCTTTAAAATTTCAATATGTGATTTTAAAACATCTTTCCAAAATGTTTTATTTTAGATACATACTTCCACAGACAGAAACTTTTGTTAAATCTAAAATGTTTTAGCTATGCTAGCATAATTGCTTTTTTTCTAAAAGCAGTCTCTTAACCATGTTGCTTTTAATGCTGTTATATATGCAAACATTTTAGTCATTTTCAGACAATCATCGACATTATCTTTATACAATACGGTATGTTTAATTCTAGGTTTTTCTTGCCAAACAGAATTGTAATAAAGATCGCTTATTTCTTTTATAACTTTACCCTTTGGATTTGGTAATGACAAAAAGAGGTTATTAAAGGCAGGACCTAGTAGAGACTTAATAACTATAATTCTACCCATAGGTGTCAAGTACCTGAGTCGCCAACCCATTATTTTATTTTTCATAGTAATTATTTTATCCCGGTAATTTAAATCATTCATTTTTAATAGATCTGTGTCAAGGTAAATCCCTAAAATATTAAGTCTAGTTTTGCCCCGTGTTAATTTCCATTTTGTTTTTATTGATTGAGTGCTATATTTTTTGCCCCTTACCAAACTACTTTTGTGTTTTTTTTCAAAATTTACTTGTAATCCTGAAAATTAAACTATTTAAATTTAACACCCAATACTATAAACAGCTATATTTTACAATGACAGAAATTCTTAAAGAAGATGTGAATATTACAAAGTGCATTTTATTGGTAACTATGTATAACATGTTCCAACCACACATTAATGTCAACTAATGTTGTAACTTTATTGAACAGATGGCTATGCCAAAGGAATAAAAGTCAAAGATGATTTGGATTTACTCATCAAACAGTCATGTTCTGTATTTCAATCAATATGATAGCAACACGTGTGATATTTATTTTTTATTTTAGATTATTAACATGAATAACAAAAAGATACGACAAACGACTCTCAACATGTCTGAGACATCGAATGTGAAACTTTCTAAGAGAATGAAATCTGGAGATAAACCATATGTGTCAGGTGTATTATTAGCTTGTCTTTTTGAAAAAAAAACGAAGAGCTATTGTCATGACCCTGGCATCGTCGTCGTCCGCCGGTTAAAATTTTATGTTTAGCTCAGCCTTTTCTCTGTTTCTGACTCCAAGACCCCCCCCCCACCTTTAACCCCATACCCACGCCCATTTTATTTATTTTTTTTTAATTTTGTTTTGTATTAAATAAAAAAAACTCAGCCCCATTTCAACTTTGTTACCGACCCAAAGACCTTCACCCCTACCCCTCTCAACCCCCATCCCCGCTCATTTTTTTTAAATCAATTTTATTTTTCAGTAATACTATTAATTATGTAAGCTGATCACCATCAACAAAAAACGGTTTACATCATTGACGTTGACCTATTAAATGGACTTTCCTACCCAAGCCCAACCAAGACCCGCACCCTGCTGCCCGTTATTTATTTTTTTAAATTTATTTTGTATTAAATTAAATACTCTGTTCCATTTCAACTTTATTACTGACCCAAAGACCGTCTTTGATATAGACATAGTGTATATTCTGCCCTAATAGTCCTACTTGCACATACATGTATCTACTGTTTTGCTTATTTGAAAGATGCTTTCATGCATACATATATATCTGTTTTTATGATGGTAATATACTGTTTTGTGATCGACAAGACTGGAATAGTCGAGTCTTTTTATTTGGGTGATTTTTTTTAATCTGTTTTATTTTTTTCAGTCAAAGTATTGATTTTAACAAATCACCATCAAAGTTTACTTCACTTATTTTGACCTACTTAATAGATTTGGAAAAAAGACGAGCGTCTGTACCCGCTTGCGGTGCTCTTGTTTAAAATTTACAGTCTTCAAGTCTAAGACGCCACATGCAGATACATACCGGTGATAAGACATTTAAGTGTCATTTGTGTAATGCAAGGTTTACACGGTCTTCAGGTGTAAAATTCCACATGCGAACACATACAGGATATAAACCATTTGAGTGTGCTAAGAAGTTTTCACGGCCTTCGTCTCTTAACAATCACATATTTGTTCATACAACTAATAAACCTTTTGAGTGCCAGATATGTGGTAAAAAGTTTCCACAGCTAGCATATCTAAACCATCACAAGTGCATACATACAGGCGATAAACCATTTGAGTGTCAGATGTGTAATAAGATATTTGCACAGTCTTCAAGTCTATATTGTCACATTCGGACACACATTTTTGGTGAGCCATCTCAGCGTCAGGTGTGAAATAATACAGTTAAAATGTCATTACATCCAAACCGTCATAATGGTTATAAATCATATAAGTGTCAATTGTATAAAAAATGTACACAGACTTCAAGTCCAAGATGTCACATGCGGACACATACCGGTGATAAACCATTTAAGTGTCATTTGTGTAATGCAAAGTTTTGACAGCCTTCGAATGTAAAACCCCACATGCAAACCCATACTTGAACTAAACCATTTATGTGTAATGTATGTGGAAATAAATTTTCACAGAAGTCGAATCTTAACAGTTGCCTACTTATTCATACAACTTATAAATCTTTTGAGTGTCATGTTTATGCTAAGTAGTTTTCACAGTCATCATAATTAAACCGTCACATGCGAATACATACAGGAGAAAAAACATTTGTGTGTCAGGTGTGTAATAAGAGATTTGCATAGTCTTCATATCTAAACAGTTACATGCAAATGCATACAGGTAATAAGTCATTTGTGTGTCGGGTTTGTAATAAGACATTTACAATGTCATCAAGTTTAAATCGCCACACGCGGATACATACTGCTGATAAGCCGTTTGGTTGTCGGATATGTATTAAACAATTTACATATTCAAAAGGTCTAAGACGTCACATGCATACTAGTGATAACTATTATTACTATGTCCAGGCGTGTGATAAAACGTTAACTTGTTCCTCTACTGTAAATTAAACACTTGCCGAGATAGACTGATGATAAACCATTTGGGTGTCGAGTGTGTATTAAACTATTTACGTACTCATCGGCTTTCAACATTGATTGATTATTATAATCCTCCATGGATACATACAGGAGAGTATAAATATACATACATAGTTAAATAATATACACATATCACATATATACACACTCATATCACAGTAAATACTGGAAGAAACACCAAATATATGTATATACGTATATATAAACGTCCGCAGACAATACATTGACACTGGATGACAGGTGTGTATGGACATATTTACTCACTCGTTTGCTTTAAAACAATTACGTGCGTGAATTCTTCATTTCTTATTGAGTCATATGAAGGTGTGTATGCATTTTTTTTTCTTTAAATGATGTGACATGACACATTGTTTGGAAATGGAGATCTGTGTGAAAACTTAAAGTGTGAAATGGAGATTAAAGTGCGAGATTGAGATCTGAATGCAAAATAGAGATTCGTATATAAAGTGTGAAATGGAATGATAGTTGTCATAATGTTTATAATTGTTCAAATATGAAGAAATGACAGGAATGCTGTTTAAGTGTTTTTTTATTCGCTTATATCGAAACACAGTTAACAGATTTTAATTTGTTTTGGTTTTATTTCGAAAAGTATATTCATATTCAGAACCATTTTTAAAGAGATATATACAAATGATATGTACATATTATTTATGTTAAACTGCCGACCAAATTGAAGTTATGAAAACTTTAAATTGTGTTTTAACTGTTAAAGACAATTAAGCTATTGTGAAAGGTGCATATATTATGGTTTGTTAATTAATTTGCATATTGTCTTGAAATCGTAAAATTGGTTTAGGTTAACTGATTTATTTTCCTTCGATTGTGAAACAAGTTTGTACAACTTAATTAAATCACTCTTGAAATCTTTGTGGGTACAACCTGTACTAAGCATATGCGGGTAAAGTGTCATGCTCAAGGACACTATCCATAGCCGTGGTGGGTCGAACTCACGACCCTCCGACCCTGGAAGGTCTGGATTAAATTCTCTTCCACTGGACCACGCACTTTATATGCGACGGTAGGAGAAATGTATAAAACTGATATGTAATCTATATTTAAAAAGTTTTCCGCTTGTGCCACTGTTAAATTGTAAATTATTCACATTAATATAGTAACCGTACTTGCAAGTTCTTGAAGTTATGAACCGATACTTAATCTGATAAAATTATGTTGTACGCATGTCGCACTGATTGAAATAAAGTGGCATCACTAGTCTATTGAAAAAAATGTAAATATTTCGTTATTGTGTACTTTCAGATAGTAATATATCCATATATGGTTTATATCCGTACATGATTATACATTGAAATATGTAACGAACAAATTTAATATGTTGACATGTAAAATCGTCGATTTCAACATTGCCGTGTGACCCTTTGAATAAAATAAAAGTTACTTTTATACAATCTTAGATTATTTGGTAACTCTGTTTTAGTATATAAATTACAAAATAAATATTTGTTAAAGGTTAAATCAACAACTAGTAATGCAGGCGTGTATGGGGAACTTGGCAGATACCCCCTGTATATATAAAGATATGTCAGAATAGTAAAGTATTGGAGTAAAGTTGTATCATCAAAAAATATTTTGATTTCTGCTGTGTATAAAGAGTCATTAAGAGATTGTGAGAATGGTTGTACAAATTCGACTAGTAATGTGAAGAAACTATTAAATGATTTTGGTTTTAATTACGTGTGGAATGAGCCGCATAGCAACATTTTTAATAATTTTATTGTTTTATTCAAACAAAAAGTAATAGATTGTTTTATCCAGAAATGGCAAAATGATATTGTAAATAACAGAGTTTTGGATATGTACAAACACTACAAAAATGTGTTTAGATATGAGATGTACTTAGATATGTTGCCTTTTAAACTAAGATCCTTTCTGTCCAAATTGCGGCTATCAGCTTATACACTCAGAATCGAAACTGGGAGATACGCTCAGAATAGAATTGCAAGAAATCAAAGATATTGTACAATTTGTAATTCAAGAGATATAGATGATGAATTTCATTTTATTCTGATCTGTCCAGTGTATGAGCATATTCGTAAATTATATGTTAGAAAATATTACTATAGAGGCCCAGTGTATTTAAATTTATTGAACTAATGAAAGTAGAATCGAAAAAAGAGGTGACGATTTTAGCTATTTACTTAAAAGAAGCATTTACAATAAGAAACAATGTAAATTATAACTAAAGTTTATCCTCAAAATGATATAAGTAATAATGTGTAATAACATTTAATCTACATGTGTAATGAAATCAGGTGCCAGTTTAAACATGTGCCTGAATATGTGAATGCTAGCATATATATATATGTGTGTGTGCGTGTGTGTGCGCGTGCGTGCATGCATGCATGCTTTAGTATGTGCGTGTTTGTGAATGTGAACCTTTCACGTGTTATAATGAATATGTATATATGTATATGTCATGATGAGATACTGTATGTATAAGTCAAAATAAAATATATGTTCTGTTCTGTTCTATAAATTACAGTAACATTCTTTGGTGTATTTTTGTGTTATAGTTTCCTATTTACCTGTTTTACTATAGCTTACCTCATATCACTTTAATAAAATCACCTTATTACACAGAAATGAAGAAATCACGTCTCTCAACGCAGAAATGAGTTGGTCGGAAATACCTATATCACATGTACGCAATTAATTAACAATTAACACGATATAAAACATCCCAATCTACTGATATTTCCTACTGATTATGTCAGAGGTGTGACTCTAATTAAATACAGTTTCCTGTCATTTATTGAAATGTGACGCGTTAATTATTCCTTCTTTGTTAGAATGAGTAACCCGGAAACTGACCACTATATAAAATGTCACAAACCATGTCCAGCTATATCCAACATCTGATTACACCATTGTTATGTTCTTGTAAACCATGCTCTGCTAAAATTCACGAGGATCAGTTTATGGGTATTTGTCCAAATAATCCAAACGAATGAAATTGAAATGTAGATCAGCATAAGGTAATAAAAAGGAAAAGAAAAGAAAAATACGTTTCTATTCAATATTTTACAGGCGTATATTGACTTCTTTGCACTCCTTTTTGATGAATATAAATGCCATGTGTTAAAAACTAACAGTACCTCACAAAATTGAAATGTGGATATCCGTATGCAGTGGACACATATTTAGTTTCAGTATGCTATGTAACCTTAAAACGACTTTTATTTTTATGAAGAATTATTTACTTGTTCGACTGCTAGTTATTTTTTTTTATCTATTTAACTCAAACGCTGCGTATATGAAACCGCTGTAGAGTCCGCTTACTTAGTGTTGTGTTTTAGAGGCATCGGGTCGAGTTGGGGATCGAACACGCAACTTTTGGCGTGTGCAACCAACACTATATTAACTTCAATAGCGCACCAATCACTAGTTTTGTTATATCAATAGTTTTAGAAATAAAGTTTTAAAATCAAAATTCGTTTTTTATTTGATATAATAGTTTACTAATGAATTTCTGAACTGTATGCCACGATGAAAGTTAAAAATATATAATGCACTAATCGTATGGCAAGAATAAGGTTATTTTATAGCAGTTTAAAAAACTAGAGTGAAAAACTCGTGTAATCCGTTTGTAATTAAATGCAATTTACGGGGAAATATATCCAGATAAGAGAATCTACATTAAAGAGAATTTATCAGGATTTTTTCTAACTTCAATCCGATATCTATTTAAATATGCCAAAATAATATATTAAAAAGGGATTTCCTTACTTAAGCTTCGCTAAATTATATTTCCCGCTTAAAAGTGAAAAACATTATGTGACGTATCAAATGAATCACGCGATTTCTTTTTTATTTCAAATGGATCCATTATGCAACGGAGCGGATCCAGGATTTCAGTTTAGAGGGACATTAAGTGCTGTCTATGTGTTGAATTGAGATTTCGTTTCAGCTTTACCGCTCTAATTTAGATATCGATTTTGTCACGTTTTGGTGCATTTTACATACCAAACCATTCGGATTTTATTTATTGATGATAATGAGATGCGTTTTGTCCATTTTTATAATTATTTTATTTTGAAAAAAATTATAGCGTTTTTCCTAATATACTCCCTTTAAAATCTAACGACATAGCTTTTATTTACTAATGCCTAGGCGCGTTAAAAAATATTAAATGTGCATTGTGCCATACTCGTTAATATTGGGGCGAGTCCTTTTCATAGGGTAATATAACATCGTAATGACGACGACCATGACAATAGTAAATTATGTGTATTTAAAACAGTGAGAAACGGTCAATATCCATAATTTTCTTTCTTGAGACTGTGTAAAAAAATAACACATTACAAAGCATGACTATATATACTTATTGACCCTTTATTATAACTTTTTAAACATACAAAAACAATATATTGAAAAGGGATTTGCTAACTGGTTCTACGCGCCCAGGTTAGACTGAAATATATCTCCCGCTTAAAATTGCAACATATTTTGTAACGTATTTATTTGAGTCATTAAACGCCATTAAAAACAATACTTATTATATAATTATATTTTGAGGAGAATGTTTTCATAAACTATCTCAAATATACTTTTTACAAAGTATTGTTTATATCCACTGTGTTATGGTCATCCTGTTTTTAGTCCTGATGTCGGGAAACAATTACAGGTCCCGACTTTACGGATACCTCTAACATATTAGATGCTATCCATTTAAATTTACGGAGTTATTATCCATAAATTTAATTATATTGTCCGAAAGTTTACTGGTATTGATATAATGTACTTCAATGAAACTCATCTTAACCATATGGTACCTTCTGGCGATTTAGTTATTGATATCTATCACGGATGTATCTATAGAGGAGATTTTACTCTCATTCGGGAGGTCTTTTGACTTACGTGTCAAAGACACTTTTGTCCAAAGACGTACGGATCTCAAAAGCACTGCAGTCCATGCAATATGGGTAGAGATTTTTTTACAAATCGTCTTCCTATTTACTTTTTAATGTATATCGTTCTCCAAATACACCAGTTTGTTTTTGGGGAAAAAATAATATTTCTATCGTACGTGCTTTCGAATCAAATTCAAATATTATTGTTGGTGATCTAAACCAAGATGTATTGAGCACAAAATTTTGCCATTTGCGTAACATTATCGCCATAAAAACCATGACAAATGTGTTCGACAAACCGACACAAGTGACAGGTAACTCATCAACCTTACTTGACCCTATTATCATATCCGAACTATGTGTGTTTTATGCTATGGGCACAGAAACAATTAAATATTTATTTTGGGAATGTGTTCATACACAAACTTTCTGGTCAAGTTTACATATTCGTTTGCGTAAATTTAACATTAATTTGACATTTAATTTATTTAACATAACTTTAGAATATTCAGCCAGTAATACAAATAAAGCTGTGATAAATTTTATAATAATATCAGCAAAATATTATATTTTCTTAAACAAATGTAGAAAAAAACAACATTCCTAATGCCATTGGATACAACTTATACTTATTTAAATGTATTGAAATTGAAAAAAAATTACAAATTACATTTACAAATGGAAATATTTCATCGATTAATGTTTTAAAAGCATTTTGATATATTTATGTTGTTAATGGGATGATGCAAACATTTTTTATAAATAATATTGCATTGCATTGCTCTTCGTTACTTTCATGGCTGCTGGCTATCCCCACTTCTCTCTGTGTCTGTCCACCTCTATTTCTCTCTCTCTCTTTCTATCTCTATCTTTCTCTATCTTTATCTCTATCTACTCTCTCTCTCTTTATTATTTTCACAATACAAAGACATTTTTATTTTGATTCATTAAAAAATCTATGTATATGCTGTATGTGAAAATGTAAATAAATGGGTTACCATAATAATGGTAACTAAAAATTAAAAAAATTATATATCCGACAATATACAAATGTATTACCTTTAATCTCTGACGTAAAAGACATTGAAAGAAGTGTTAGTAACCACAAAGCTACACTATTAATAATAAAGTTTCACGATTTCCAGCAAACATGTGCAAGCGTGTTTACGTGCGTGCACAGACGTGTGTGCACAGACGTGTGTATGCGTGTTTGTGTCTCTGTGTGTTTGCGTGATTGCGCATGTATATTTTTCTCATTCATTACACTTTATGTTATTCATATTTACCTGTTATGAATATTTTTAAATATACTTAGACCATCTCTTAAATATATAAACTCTTTAACTATATTTAAAAGAAATTAATCGTATCTACTGTTGAGATAATTTGTGGCCAGACACTTTTGCCTTGCATTGAATTTGACTCATATGCATGATATATATTGTAATATGTGTTTATACTGCAATAAAAAAAACTAATGGGAAAACGTATATTATGCGGAGGGGAATTCGGCCGAACATCGGCCCCCCAAAATGTAAACAATGTAATGCTATTATTACGTATATAAAGGACTAAGGGAAGTGAACTGTAGAGCGAGAGTTAAACTTTAACTTTCATATTTTTTCTGTACATTGAACCATTTAATATCTGTATTCCATTTTTTTGATATTCAATAAGTTTGATATTTTAATTTCATTTCAGATTGTTAACATGAACACTATGAAACTAGAACCAACGTTCTTCAACGGAAACTCAGCATTGAACTTGCTGATATTTGAATGTAAAGTCAACATGTCCAAGTCATTGAATCTAAAACTTTCTAAAGAGATGAACACTCATAGCTGTGAGTCAGCTGTGTAACAAGATGTTTACACGTTCATCAGATATAAACAGTCACTTGCGGATACATACTGGTGATAAACCATTTGAGTGTCAGGTGTGTAATAAGAAGTTTACACAGTCGTCAGCTCTAAAATGTCACATGCGGATACATACTGGTGATAAACCATTTGAGTGTAAGATATGTAATAAGAAGTTTACAGAATCGTCATCTTTAAAGAGTCACATGAAGATACATACTGGCGAAAAACCATTTGAGTGTCAGTTGTGTAATAAGACGTTTACACAGTCATCAAATCTAAAAACTCACATGCGGATACATACTGGTGATAAACCATTTGAGTGTCAGGTGTGTAATAAGAAGTTTATAAATTGGCCAGCTCTAAAATGTCACATGAGGATACATACTGGTGATAAACAATTTCAGTGTCAAATGTGTAATAAGAGATTTACACAGTCGTCAGCTCTAAAAAGTCACATGCAGATACATACTGGTGATAAACCATTTGAGTGTCAAGTGTGTAATAAGAAGTTTACACAGTCGTCAACTTTAAAGATTCACATGCGGATACATACCGGTGAAAAACCGTTTGAGTGTCTGTTATGTAATAAGACGTTTACATTTTCGTCGGCTCTAAACAAACATATGCGGATACATACCGGTTATTAAGCCTTTGAGTGCCAGGTATGTTATATGACGTTTACACAATCATCAAATCTAACGAATCATATGCGTAAACATACTGGTGATAAACCATTTTAGTGTCACGTGTGTAGAAATATTTTTACACATTCGTCAACTTTTAGCAATCATTTGCAGATACATATTGGTGATAAGACATTTGAATGTTAGATATGGCATGAACAGTTTATACAGGCAGCGTACCACCATTGGAAAAAGTAAGTGCTTCCATGGGGTAGTCGCATAATGCAGGTTATAAATAATCCTCTTTTTTTTTCTTTAAACATGCATTTTCCTTATTATAATGCTTATTTTTTTTTAATTTGAATGGCATTTTTGATGTATTTTGAACATTTTGACAGCATTGTCATGTTTGAATTGTAAAATAAGAAAAAAAATGATGCTTGCAAATTCGGATATGAATACATGATTTCGGAAGTCTGCTTTCACTTTGTCAACAGTTTACACACCGAGTAGAAAAAAACTCTCTTATATGACACATGACCCCTACTTTTCTCGTCATATTTTGATAGTGCAGAGGTTGACAAACAGTAAAATGTAAGTTTCATTTCTTTCATTTGGGTTTCTCTATGAATGACAAGTCTTCAAACTTTTACTATTTACTATAGAATACAAAACAAAAATAAATGGTGGGTTTACACCTAAAGCCGTCAACGTTAAGCAATGTCATGCGGATACATACTGGTGATAAACAATTTATGCGTCAGTTGTGTAATAAGAAGTTACAGAGTCGTCAACTTTAAAGAGGAATGTGCGGATACATGCTGGTGATAAACCATTTATGTGTCAGATGTGTAATAAGAAGTTTACAGACGTCAACGCTAATCAATCACATGCGAATACATACGTGTATTATTAGAACAAACAAAATAATTTATCTTTAAACCAGAAATTGATCTCAACCTATCAATTAATAATATTAAAGATTCAAATTTTGATTTATTTTCATTTAACAAAAATGTGACATTGTATCTAATAGTAACGTAAAATTGCATTATGTCACTCCAAAATATTTTTAAAATTTTATTAATATCCTATCGGATCATGATCTCTTATTATTTTTAAACGGTATTTTACTCTCATATTTGGTTAAAATGTCATTACACATTCTTGTTGGATATCATTTTATTCATTAATCATAAAACGATGATTAAAAAAATGAAAGTCTTGTCTCTTGCTGTTTAGTATATAAAGTATTTTAGTTTCGTGTAATATATCGTTTGATTTTGTTATCTCAAAATTATCACATGTAAGTAGTTAGTTTTTAGATTCTGTCCTGTTTTTGCTAAAATATCTAAAATTGTTTTCAGTCCTAGCTCGTAAAATAATACTTACCATTTGTTTTTAGATTCATTAAATTTGTTATATTATTGTTTTTTTTCTTTGAAGTGTATTTTTCGTTTTGTGCTATACCGTTTACGAATATCCCTATACCGTCTTGATAGAACCATTTAAAAAGTGAAGCAGAAAACGTATTTCAAATATTTTACACTAAACAAAGAATTATGTTATACATAAACATTGTGAACATTTAAAATGTGAAAAAAAACACGTTTATTTCTTTTTTGTTATCACTACTGTCTGTGATGAATAGTAAAACCATATCAATTTTATCATTCTGTACACATAACTCTTCAATATTTGATTTTAGAGAACACATTCTTCAAATGATAACACTCCAAATATATTCATGGTCTATACATGTCCTTCACATTTGGCGGTATTGAGCAAATAGTAACACTTGATGATCTTCTCTGTTGCTATATGCATTCCATATACTTCTTCATAATGACATTCGGAGTTGATAACTCACAGTTGTGGTGAATAATTCATTTCAAAACGTGTTCCATGTCATCTCATTAACAATGTAAACATGGAAGGAACACATATTTAGCAAGGAATAGTCCAAAATGTTATGTTTCAATTTACATTAATAATACGAGATCTCATCTGTGATACAAACTATATATAACATTTGGAGTTATCACTACAAAATTGAACAATATCTCATGTTCTATAAAAAAAACAGATGTTGCAATGTAAAAATATTTTTCCATATATTTTCATAGTTTTTGTTTCCCAGCAGAAATTCCACTGCTTGCCAAAATTTAGCCTAAAAAACCAGGAATATTAATAAACTTATTAACAAAAAAATACAACAATACCCATATCTGTTTTAAAGCTTTAAATATATTTACGAAATAGGATGACACTTGTTTAAACATACTTGTTTTTATTGTATGAAATAGTTCCAATTAATAACCCAGTTCAAATCATCAACTTAACGACCTTAAGAACGAACTGTATTTTGACCGAAACCAGCATGATTAAATTATAGGTAACCTCCGTTGTTCAAAATATCACCAGTTACTTAATACATTGTTTGTCAAAATTATTATCAACGATTTCCTTTAAAGTCGACTATACTGATCTGTGGTAGTTTAATTGTATGTTAAGAAACATGGTCGACAGTAACATCTGCCAGCAGTACGTGTTTTACAGTAAAATATGGATTTTATTATTTAGTTCAGTGTCAGTTGTGTATTAAAACATTTGCATATGCATACATAATGGTCGACAGTACAATCGACAATTTCGTTAAATCAAAATCAATTGTTTTTGCTGAAAGTTCTTTCTTAATTTTACCTCATATGTGCCATGTTACCCTCACATGTGACAGCAACAAAATAAATCTAAATTTTAATACTTTACAGTTAGTTCAGATTATACATTATAACATGTATTTAAATATTTGGTGGCCCTTTTGGTGGCCATCTTGGATTTGTGACCAAGCACCTTGACAGCCGTTAGTAAGAAATATATTTGTGGACCTACCATACATATTGCCTCTAGAAACAAGCATATATTAATAAAAACATGGCCAAGGCATTCAACAACATGTGTATATTTTGAGAAAAAGTGTCATATTTTTCATATTTGCTAATGGCGGCCATTTTGTCCTTTTTTTAGACTGTTTATACGTAAATCAACCAAAATTTTACTTAAGTTACCCAAAAACGTGTCATACAAATTACAACAACACAATAAATTTTAATTTTAACCATTTGCATTGTTTTCGATCAGAATATATATTATAACATGAATTTCAATAATTGGCGGCTATTTTGGCGACCACTTCTTGGATTTGTGACCAAACGCCCTAGCAGCCGTTAGTAAGAATAGTAAGGATTTTTGGACTCAATATAGAATTTGCCTCTTGAAACAAGTGTCAATTTGGTTTGGACATAACCCCCCCCCCCCTCACACACACACACACACACACACACACACACCCTATCTCTGGGACTACTACATGTACATGTAGTTGTAAACTAATGTTTTTGTTCTTTTAATTTTTCATAAGAAAATATTTTTAATCCGTAAACAGTGAGAGACTATTAAGTAAACGAGCGTTTACCGAGCACCCGGTAGTGTAAGACGAAACAAATACACGTTCTTTGCATGAACTTCATATAGTTTATCTGAATTGTGAATTTTACTGACATTACTGAAATTTTTCTCTGTTTTATTAATATATAAATGTGGAAGGCACATGTCACAATATAGAACAACTTTAAAACGGCTCAGTAGCGGATTCAGAGTAAACAGAACACACACAATATAGCAAGTATAGTTAAATTGACTGAAAATCCGGCCCTTCGACCGATCAAAAACAATCACGCCCCGTGGAAATGTGTATTCGCTACCAAAATTACGACTTATTTGTTCCACCAAGATACAAACGTATTGGATTGTGACATCATGACTGAACCCCAGTGGCCACCATGCTGTTGTCATTTTTTATGCACCCCCCCCCCCCCCCCCCCCCCGAAAATTGTTGGGGTGGGATATAGTATTCGCAGCGTCCGTTTGTCCGTCCTTCCGTCTGTCCGTACGTGTCGGGGATGAGTTGTGGGTTGCATTGCCAGTACAGAATGGCATTGTGGGGTGCGTTGGTACTTGTGGGGTTGAAATGTGCACCCCAAAAGTGCCATATACGTACAAAATGGCGTTGTGGGGTTAATTCCATTTTTTACACATTTTTCTTTTACTTTTTTTTCACCTTTTTTCATTCTTTTTTAGTGTCATTAGGGTTGGATCTCAAGGTTTGTGACATAAGTTTAGAAAGAAAATAGGTTTTGTTTTGTTTTATGAAAAAAAGAAGTTTTTATAACATATAAAACCGCATTCCACAAATCGCTTTCAGCGGAACGTCCGTCCGTCCGTCCTTCCGTCCGTCCTTCCGTCCGGCCTGTACCTTTGTCATGCATAGATGTATTTTGTTGATACTTGCTACAAATGATAACATGACGACGTGTCGCGAGTAAGACCCACACCCGTACCTCAAAGGTCAAGGTCACATTTTGAGTTTGTTTGAATACACTTTGAGTCTGTGTGAGATTTCGTGTCCGGCCTGTAACTTTGTCATGCATAGATAGATTTTAACGATACTTGCTACAAATGATCAACATAACATGACGACGTGTCGCGAGTAAGACCAAGACCCGTACCTCAAAGGCCAAGGTCACTATTTGAGTTTGTTTGAAAACACTTTGAGTTTGTGTGAGATTTCGTGTCCGGTCTGTAACTTTGTCATGCATAGATGGATTTTAATGATACTTGCTACAAATTGTCAACATAACATGACGACGTGTCGCGAGTAAGACCCACAACCGTACCTCAAAGGTCAAAGTCACTATTTGAGTTTGTTTGACAACACTTCGAGTCTGTGTGAGATTTCGTGTCCGGCCTGTAACTTTCTTATGCATAGATGGATTTTATAAATGCTTGCACAAATGATCAACGTAACATGACGACGTGTCGCGAGTAAGCCCCACATCCGTACCTCAAAGGTCAATGTCACTATTTGAGTTTGTTTGACAACACTTCGAGTTTGTGTGAGATTTCGTGTCCGGCCTGTAACTTTGTCATGCAAAGATGGATTTTATAAATACTTGCTACAAATGATCAACATAACATGACGACGTATCGCAAGTAAGACCCACACCCGTACCTTAAAGGTCAAGGTCACAATTTAAGTTTGTTTAACAACACTTTGAGTCTGTGAGATTTTGTGTCTGGCGTGTAACTTTGTCATGCATAGATGGATTTTAATGATACTTGCTACAATCGATCAACACAACATGAAGACGTGTCGCGAGTAAGACCCACACCCTTACCTAAAATGTCAAGGTCACACTTTGAGTCTGTGAGATTTCATGTCCGGCCTGCAACTTTGTCATGCATAGATGGATTTCTATAAAAAACTTGTTATAAATGATCAACATAACATAACATGACGACGTGTTGCACTTAATACCCATTCTCCCACTTCAAAGGTCAAGGTCACAATTTAACTTTGACAACACTTTCAGTCATTTTGACATTTCTTGTCCGGTCTGTCATCTATGGATAATTTTAATAACACTTGACTCAGTTGATCAACATGAGATAATTAAATGTCGCATGTAATATCCAGAACCATTCCTCAAAGATCAAGGTCACACTTTCAATTTGTTTGACATTGTGCGTCTGGTCTGTGACTTTGCCTTTAACTTGGCTGAATTTATCAAGATGACATGACGACGTGTCATAAGTAAAACTAAGACCCATACCTCAAAGGTCAATGTCACACTTTTAGTATGTATGACAACACTTTGAATCTGTTTGAAATGTCAAGTCCGTCCTTTAACTTTATCATACATGGATGGATTTCAAAAACACTTGGCTCAATTTATCATTAATTGATCTGTAACTATATCTTACATTTCGGGATTTTAAAATAACTTGAAACAAGTGATCAGCATGTCATGATGATGTTTCAGCAGCATTTAACTGTTAAATACCGAGAGCATTACATCAGATGTCAAGGTTACACAAAGGTCAAGATCACACTTCAATGTAAAAAACATGAAATTGCATGTCTCGTCTGAAACGTCAGTCCATTACTCTTTATATTCATGGATACATCGCTACCTATTATAATATAATTATATTGTTATTTTTCAGCGACCATTTGGGGGGCATGTGACACTTACCAGTGACATTTCTTGTTTTCCCTATATTTTATAAGTCTTGTCTCATCGTCATTTTTTTTATCCTGTTTACGTTTTTACACAACTTCTTTATGGAAAATTAAAAAAATAAAAAAACATTAGTTTACAACTTCACGTATATGAACATTAACCTAATAACGTGTCGTCTTACTCCCGGTACGATTATTTTCGAAAACGCTCGTTTATTGGTAAGTACTTAATTTATGCTGATTTAGAAACAGGCGATAACCACCACCCATAGAATTACCATGGCAACCTCCCCTGTGTTGAGATACATTCACTGCGTCTGTCTCTATAACGTATGTATAATAATTCACCTGACCTCTTGGTGAACCGTCGTCATAGCCGAATGGTAACATTTTTCATTCAATTTAGTGTATCGTCTATTTTAAGTCACATGTAACGATTTATATAATGCATATCATGGGCTTGAAAATAAAAATGCAATAATTCGCATTTTGTTCACTTCACTTGATACACATACTTTATTTATGCATACTTATGCGTACTAATTAATGACAACCTACATGGTGCAAGTCAAATGAAATTCATATTCTCTTTAAGGTTTTAAAATGTCTGTTAAAAATATATATGAAATGTTAATGTAAAATGAAACATAAAAAGTTATATAGTTTTAAGGTTTTTATTCAATCTAAACGAACGCGAATAGGGGCGAAATTATCGGGATTGAAATAATAGTTACCTCCCCTATTAATATTATCGCTTTTTACTTGGCCAGCTGGTATCAATCTAGGGATCGTGAGTTCGGAGATGCGAAGATGGAGTGTTCTCGTGTACTAGTTAACTTTTCAGGATTCTAGGAAACAGTGGTTAGGTAAAATGATCATCTGTTAGCCCTCGATGGCATAAACATGACGTTAAATATTCAATCAATCAATCAAAAAGCAGAAACGACATTGAAAACGAACCCTAATAAGGCTAAAATGATATCAGAACGAACTGTTATAGGACCGATATAATTCGGATTACATTTACAGTTACTTCCCCTATATAAAAATCTCCATTTGCTAAATGTGAATATGAGATTGTGCAGCTCGGAATCATCGCCAGGTAACGTATATAAATATATTTACGTAAACTCTTCCTATTTTGGTTTTGTTTTCATAAAATCTTCACAGAATTCATTTTTTTTATATCATGACAAGTATAATATGTTTCTGATAGTTTTAATTAATTGAGATCTAGATTGTATTATTTTCCATAGAACTGGTAATGATACTCAAGTTAAAACATGTCAAAATGCGTTTGTTCTATTCAATCTTAGAAACTCTGGTAAATATGTTATTATTATTTAACATATAATTTACGCTATAGTTATGTTATCTGATGCATTAAGGAGTGTAGTCTTATTAATCGCCGTAATAGTGGTGAGACTAGCCCAATTAAATCTTACGTCTCATTTCCATTCGAACAAAACCAAGAAAATTAGACCACATACATACGTCTTTTTCGAAGGCAAATACTGCGTAAACAATCGTTAATTCTTTAGAATATTGATATTGATAAAATAATGAATAAGTAATGCATGCTATGAAAAGAAAATGTCCGTTTTAGTTTAATAGACGGTGAATATGACCAAGACATTCGAATTTACCTTGTTTTGCTGTCATATATCAGCCATTTCACATAGTGGAGTTTGATTAGAGCTTGATCCGAGCCTTTGGGTGGAAATGCGAAATTGGAACTTGAACTGAGTGATCTATATGGGTTATAGACAAATAAGTTTTATTCTGTCTTCTGATATTCTGTCATGTTTTTAGTTTAATATCTATGTTTATTTCAAAGTGTTTTGTCACTGATGACGAATAATTAAAAAATTACAGCGAGAAATATATGGGTTATAGCAAGGACTTGTATATCTCTATATAATTCCTTGGGTTATAGACAAATAAGAAAAGAAAACATTCTTCTGTCTTACGATAAATTTTGTAATTTGTAATATGTTATTAACCGCATCCCACCCCCACATAAACGGGTTAAATCCACTGATTTACTCCTGATTGAAAAACAAAGTAATTCCAAACTAAACACTATTTTCTTTATCTTTCCTCCACAACATATGTTTGATCATTTGAGCCTAGCAACGTTTCACAGAAAAACATTGACAGTTAATATTTCATGATAATCGGCTGTTCATCTAATATTTTGCAACGTTCTATGTTTTATATACATGTTAGTTAACGAGGAATTATGTTGAATTAAGAGACGAGAATATACCTTCTATGTATATTTTGGTCAAGATATCAGTTGATGTTTTACAGAATAGTTAAACGTCAGTACTATTCAATGAAAATATATGTATTGAAACTATCAACGGCGACGCAGGGAGTGTATTGGGTACTTATGAAATGAAAGTTGGGTATCAATCAACTTGTTTAAATGTCTGCTTTCAGACGCAGATTTTCCCCTATATAAACACAGGGCTGGGATTATCTGTTAAATACTTGCAAAACTGAACACTCACGAGTTAATTAAAATATGGGCCTCGAAAAATAAAAACATCAACGTAACCTATCCAAGTACTTGGTTTCTCTTTAAATAACGGATGTGCGTGTATTCAACACCGCGTATATTGGTGGAAAGGACATGTAAATGCATACAGCATTTAGTGTTCTTGTAAACCGCTGATACTAAAGTTTATACCTAGCTGTCCAGATACCTGCATTTATAGCGGGCTGTGATCAAATGTAATAATATTCAGCAGCTTTCATTATTTTGAATAATGGCCGTCTTAACAACATTGGGTGATAAACTCCTGTTTCAGTTTTTATTGTTAAGTTTTCAACATACTGATATCGTATGTCACGCATTTCAAGTTTTGATAATTCTAACTACTTATTGACAGTATATTAAATTGATTTTGAAATTTGAATTGTCATAAGCTAACAGTAAAACAAGTTTCGTATATTTTGAATGCCTAATGATGATTTTAAATAATGATCATTTTAAATATAGAATAACGTATGTACCATTCAATATCTAACCATAGAACCGTGCTTGAAGCATTGTATTATTCAACCCACAATCCACAATCCAGTTGCAATATGGATTGATACCAATTTAGGAGCTAATAAGTGAATCGTTGACCATAATTCATTAGTACTATACACGATTATTCTCGATAGTCACGTATATATTAAGGAGCTGGCGTCTAGTCTATGACATCGGATAAACGTTGTACATACGAATAATTTATCATGGTGTACTATTGACCCATGTAGTTATCTTCTGTAAAATTTAGTTTTGCTCTTTAACTATACGTTTAACGGTTATGCTAGTAGATTACTAGAGATTTATGAACACACCCTTAACTTTTGACATGGTATATATACCTGACATAGTCATTACCATTCACGGAGGAGCTCCTAAAAGTGTTTTGGGATATATTGGCAGGAGATAGGAATGGGTGGTCGTGCTGAACAACATTCTGTCGCTCTCATAATACATTTACAAAAGATTACTAACGAAAACAATAGCAGACGATGAAAAAAAACTATGAAAATAACGGATATTCCAAACCCGAAGCTATGCGAAGAAAGACAATGTAATGAGTGTGAATCCAGCGCTTGCTGCTGCATCATTTGCTAAAAGAAATGTCAGTGTACAGGCAGCATTTAGTTTAAATCTATTTTATTCACAGTAAACATGGTAGTAATGTATTCAATTACAAGTGAAAAAGATTCATAAGAAAGCTACAGTATCTGTTTTCTACTTATTAAGTACAGGCAACATTTCTGCTACAGACATAATATTTATTAAACTTTAATAAAGTGATGAATATTGTCATTTTTGTTAAATACAAACACTTGTATTAATTTGTCAAAATACACATTGTGACAGGAACATGTTACTTGCTCGGAAAATAATGCGTATTTGCCTTCCCTCACAAGTATTGCCTTTCAAATTTACCGCGATGAGCTTCCATCGCAGTGTTTATATTCAAGTCGCTATGACTCTTGAAAGGTGCGCGTCACGTGGTAACTGTCAAAACACGATTTGAAAATAGGATTGTATGTAAAAACTAAGTTGTTTAATTGTTTAATGTGCGGTTTTGTGGATATTTTGTACGATAGGGACATAAATAAAGTATTTTTGTTAACAACCGGTAAATGTTTTTGTCAATTATATACATATTTTAAAACAAAAATGAGTGTTTGAGCTTCTGTACTGAAATCGGGGCGGAAAATCTACCCATACACAAGCGGATGGACTATGCACGTAGAGGAAGATAAAATAAAAAAATCAAATCGTTCGACAACGTGCTTTGATATGCACTATAAAAAGTTCTGTGTTAGCAATGGTATTATTATAAATTGCTTCAAATAACCACGAATACGTTCATTATACAGCAATGTATTTTTGATCAGAAATAGGTGTGTCACCTATGTGTAACTAAATACATTTAACGGAAAAAAACATCGCCTGCTTTGATGATTTACTTTAAATTTCAACACAATAACTTTTATTTACTAATGCCTCGGAGCGTAAACAAATACTTAATGTTAATTTTGTCATACTCGTTAAAATTGTGGCTTAGGTTTGCCGTTTGGCTGGGAGATCTGTAATGACCCGATACAATGTCATCTTATGTTAACAGGGACAGTCAATATGTTTCAGGTTAAATTGGGATCAGTTTATACCACATGTTCAAGTCCAATAGTAATTCTAATGTAATGAAGCGTTGTGTTGTTTTGTTGATGTTGTTTGTTTTATTGTTGTTGTTTCTTTGTGTGGTAGGGGCGGGGAAGGGGTAAGGAATTGGGAGCGGGTATTGTTTAAACTGTTTTAAATTGGCACTAAAGGGAGCATATTAGGATTTTCCACACAAAAACAAAAAAATTGCTCAACACATTTCTATACAGCATACCTATATATACACAATGACTCTGTATTGCCAAAAGGATAACTATTTAAAATGTCAAAGTAATATATTGAAAATTGGGGCTTTCAAACTTGGGCTACGTGCCAAGCTTAGACTAAAATAGAATTCCCACTTAATGTTGCTACATTTTTTGTGACATATTAAATGAATCATGTAATTTCATTTTAATTTCAGTTTAATCCATCATACAGGTAGATCTATACATGTTGTAAAAATTGTTTCATCTTAGGAAGAGCCCGAATGACGATATGAAGGTCGCCATGTAGTATTTAAGTTTACCACTCCGATTGAAACATCGATTTCGTCAAGTTTTGGTGGAATTGCTGCTCCAAACCATTCGGATTTTTTTGATGATAATTACATCCTTTTTATCCAATTTTATTTTTATGACATTTAATTAATAACAAAGGGAAGTGAAAAGTAAAGCGAGAACTAGGGCTTTCATTTTCATATTTCTACAGTACATTACCGGAGCTGCAATAAGTTTAAGTTTTTAATTTCATTTCAGATTGTTAACATGAACGATATGAGACTATGATCAAAAATTCTTCAACGGAAACCCAGTATTGTACTTGCTGATATTGGAAGGTAAAGTTAACATGTCAGAGTCATTGAATCTAAAAGTTTCTAATGAGATGAATACTGGAAATAAATCATTTGAGTGTCAGGTGTGTAATAAGAGGTTTACAAAGTCGTCAAATCTAAATAGTCACATGTATGTACATACTGGTGATAAACCATTTGAGTGCCAGGTGTGTAGTAAAACGTTTACACAGTCGTCAACTTTAAAAAGGCACATGCGGATTCATACTGGCGACAAACCATTTAAGTGTCAGATGTGTAATAATGAGTTTACAGAGTATTCAACTTTAAAGAGGCACAAGCGGACACATATTGGTGATAAACCATTTGAGTGTCACATTTGTAATCAGAAGTTTACACGGTCGTCAGCTTTAACGAGGCACGTGCGGATACATACTGGTGATAAACCATTTGAGTGTCTGGTGTGTAATAAGACGTTTACAGAGTCGTCAACTTTAAAGAGGCACATGCGGATACATACAGGTGATAAACCATTTAAATGTCAAATATGTACTCAGTTGTTTACACAGTCGTCAAATCGAAACAGTCACATGAAGATACATACTGGTGATAAACCTTTTAAGTGTCAGTTGTGTAAGCAGAAGTTTACATCGTCAGCAAATTTAAATAAGCACATGCGGATACATACTGGTGATAAACCATATGTGTGTCAGGTTTGTAATAAGAAGTTTACAGACTCGTCAAATTTAAACGCTCACATGCGGATACATAATGGCGATAAACTATTTGAATGTTAAGTGTGTAATAAGAAGTTTACGGCGGTGTCAAATCTAAACAGACAAATGCTGATCCATACAGGTGATAATGATTTTGAATGCCAGGTGTATAATTATATATTTACAAGGTTGTCTAATGAGTTATTTAAAATATTTCACACGGATACATACTAGTGGAAAACCATTTCTGTGTCAGGTGTGTAATAAGTTTACAAAGTCGTCAAATCTTGACAGTCACACGCGGATACATACTGGTGATAAACCATTTAAATGTTAAGTATGTAATAAAAAGTTAACATATTCTTCACACGTACAGATTCACATGCAGACACATACTGGTGTTAAACCATTCAAGTGTCAGAGTTGTAATAATTAGTTTACACAGTCGTCTTCCCTACACAGTCACACCCGGATACATACTGGTGATAAACCATTTGAGTGCCAAATGTTTAATAAGACGTTTACTGGTTTGTCAGATTTAAACAAACTCATGAGGTTCCATACTGGTGATAAACCATTTATATGTAAAGTTAGTAGTAAGACATTAATCATTCGTCAAATCTAGACAGTCACACGCTGAAACATACTGGTGATAAACTATTAGAACGTCGGTTATGTAATAAGAAGTTTACACATTCGTTAACACTAAACAGTCACACCTGGATTCATACTGGTGATAATCATTTAAGTGTAAAGTTTGTAGTAAGACGTTTACCCAATCGTCAGCTCTTAAGATTGACATGCTGTTACATACTGGTAATAAACCATTTGAGTGTCACGTGTGTAATACGATTACAGAGTCATCTTTTTAAAACAGTCAAATGAGATGCATACTGGAGATAAAAGGTTTTTGTGTCAGGTTTGTAAAAAGAAGTTTACCAAGTTGAAACATTTAGACACACATGAGGATACATACTGGTGATAAACCATTTCAGTGTCAAATGTGAAATAAGAAGTTCACACAGTCGGCACATCGAATCTGACCAGGCCAACATTACACGTTTATGCTCTGTCTGTGAGACATCAAATTTTTATTGAACTAAGATTTTACGCTCCAGGAAATGTCTAAGAGGTTATCAGGGGATACAGTGGGATACCACAAATGAACAGTTAAAGAGGGCAGTGAACGCTGTCACTAACGCCCTATTGAAACAGTTTAAAGACATAATACCATATACATATATATATTCCTAACAACCCATTCAATGATGTCATGATATTTTAACTGTATCAAACATTTCTTTCATAAACAACGCTTTCCTTGCGTTTATATTTAGCGGTACCGCTTATGAAAGTGATAAACCTGACAGGAACTGATAGTTGATTTTTTTTATTTCATTTAGGTAAACACGCAACCAAAAGTATCCAATGGTCTGAAAAATAAAGTACTTAACAATATCATTATGCTAATAATAATATCAGTTAACCTTGACTGTGAGACAAGTTCTTACAACTTAATCAGATAAAGTGTATTGCTTAAGGACACCACACATAGCCGTGGGGGAGGATTAAACCCATGACCCTCCGATCCTGGGTCCGATACTCTACCATTAGAGCACGCACTTCACAGTGTCTCTGTTTGTAGATGATATTAAATAATAAGTTTTATTATCAGAAAGAATAATTAAATTACTTGCATATTATGTTCTACTGACTGAGTCCCGAATTCAGTTTCAGAAATGAGATAAAAACATTTGGAGTGTCATGTGTGTAATATTTACGCATATACATACAAAAGATAAACTGCTATTGTATACTTTTGCTGCTGCTACTACTATTTCTAGGGCTGCTACTACATGTACTACCACTATAAATATCACTACCACTTCTTATACTACTACTACTACTATGACTACCACTACCACAACTCATACTACTACTACAACTACTATTATTTCTACCACTACTACTACTACTACTACTACTACTACTAATATTACACTACTACTTCTGCTACCACTTCGAGTACTAAATCCATGAAAGTTTGATATAAACACATAAAGTTACCATTTTGTAATATGGCACATGTACATATATAGTATAGTTTATTACAACTACCCAAAAGGCACACAGACCCATATGGCTGACAGTGGTTTAGTAATGTAATGTGTATTGATATGTCAGCATGAAGTTTTAAGTCGCCTGTTTTAAGAATTTTGTTCTAATCTGTTTCTCAGTTAAGTCACAATGACCCAAATTGGTAAAATGTATTATTTTAGCACTCACGGTACAAACACAATTATATGTGTGTTTCCTGGAAGAAGCAGTCTGAGACTAATCATTAGTGAGATATATGAGGACATTTAATGGTGTGATAATTAGCACATGATTATATATAATTTATATATTTGTAAATGTAAGGAATGTTATAAAATGTCTGCCTTTGTGTGGTCATCTTTGTTAAACCATTATAACAATTATTCTATTAACTACTAGCATTCGATATTTCAAATGTTGTTACAGTTTCAAAATGCTATAATCAGTACAAGGGGTGGTAGTGCAGTGAATCAAATGTTGGCTGCTCAAGGCAGTGTTCGCAGGTTTGATCCCACGATATACTTGTTGATTTCATTCAGATTTACTTTGGAAACGGAATCGCGAGCGGCTCAAGTAAACTCTGAACTTTCTTCGCAGTCAAGGTAAAATACACTAATAAATGATTAAATAGAGTATTACTACTAAAATAATTACTTCAAGATAAACCATACTTGTATTTTAGTATGCATGTTATGAATATGTAGTTAATGGTATTTTGTTTAAACTTTGTCTTGGATAGATAAACAAAATAAACCGTTTATACGTCGCGGACTAATGATTCCAATTTAGAAACAAGGTTGTATCTTATCGTAAAATAATGTACACACAGATCACAAATAATAGGATATACATATTATTTTATCACTTGCATGCTGATGCGCCTTTTTTTTTATACACAAACCTTATTCATCATTAATATGTCTAAGGCAGACTATTCAAATTTAGATGTAGCTTACCGTAAAGTAGTTTACATACAATCATAACGGTTAGGTTGAAGCATTTGATCTCCATTTATAACCTCTTTAATTGGCACATAAACCCGCATGCACCTAACAACGTCTGAATACATGTTCAGCGTCTGAGGTTACGTCTTTATAGGTTGCGAATACATAGCGTCTAACAACATAAATTAAAATTTCGTAGCTTATTTCCGATTATTACATTGTTGTTTACAATAAATTAGTTAGTGTTATGCTTTGTTTTATGTATGAAGTTATTTGCATAAATGACATGAACTTGGTATTAAATACAATATAAAATTCTGCTTATGACCTTATATAATATTTATTCAAAACAATTTATAATAAAGGTGTAGTTAAAATATTGTTGTCATGATAAGATATATATTTTTTTGTTCTTGCATTTTAGTCAATACTTAGAAACCAACAAACGATCTTAATTACGAACGTTATTAGGACCGAAACAACCGCGAATAATTTGAAAGTTAGCTCCCCTTTATAACATATCGCCATTTATTTGATAAAATATTGATCAACTGCGTATCAATGATTTCCTTAAATTATAGATTATTCTGATTTGTGGTACATCATTTTGATGTTAAGAGCTTTGGTCGACAGTAATCACTGCCAGTGGTAAGTGTTTTTAGTACACATACTTCTTACTTGGATATATAGGCCGTTTCAAGCTTAAATGCTAACTTAGCGTTTTGTCTATCCACGACTACTCGTGTATACACATACAGTTTGTGTCTAAAATAAATATGTCTTTCAATGACCTGAATAAGTCTACCTATTTTTGATGGAGTTATGAAAAAGTATTTTTGCATAAAACATGTCACTTACAGCTGCCTCGTTTATAGCTACATGGGTGAAGTGTATTTGTAGTTATGCAACGAACTACGGGGTTAGTACTTGGATGGGTGACCACTGACACTTTGCGTGTATGTTTATGCTACATGTAAGTAAAACAAAGTTTACATGTTATGTATCTTTGTTACTGTCGGTAAGATACAAGAAACTTTATTTTGTGTCGGATTTACAATTATAAAACACTAGCTATTTACGACAAGTAGCTTTACAGCTAGTGATGTATATTTGTATATCCGACACAAAATAAAGTTTCTTGTATTTGAAACTAAGTCGTGTATTTATCAAGAGGATTACACATTATGTTAAATTTAAACAATCAGATGCTGGTACATACCCCAGGCAGCCAGTTTATGTGTTATATAATAACAATTACATTTCAATTCAATTCAAATTTATTCAGGTACATAAGATCATTATGCAACATATATATCATGATGACAAAATAACAGTAATAAATCAAGAAAAATAAATGAGTTAAATAAATAAAGTAATCATCTAATATTTAAAGATCTTATAACCTGGGATAACACATTAAAGCAGCAAAAACACTTATTTCCAATGGGGTCCATTCCCTTAAAATTGTGATTTTTTTTAAAAATGTAAAAATATTTGTAGAATGAATCACATGTGTATTAACTTTTTGAACGTCAGATGTGATGTAAAATTTACACAGTCGTACAGTCTAAATTCTCATACTGGATATTAACTCTAGTATGTTTCCCAGTTAAACTTAAACAGATGTCACTTTTATTCAAATAATCAAATGATATTTGAGAGTTAAAACTACTATGTTCACTAATAATAATGTTACACTATTACTAAGTATACTACTACTGTTGCTACTACTACTACTACTATTACTACTACTTCTGCTAATACAATGATTATGAAACAATTTATTATAGTTTCAATAAATCACGCTCAAAGTCTTACATGGTAGAACAAGTACTAAACATATGCGGAAAAAGTTTCTTGCTCACATCACACATAGCCGTGGCGCACGATCGAAACCATAACCCCCGGCCATGGGCTCGGTGCTCTGCCATTGGAACACGCGCTCCACTACTACTACTACTACAACTACTACTACTACTACTACTACTACTACTACTACTACAGCTACAACTACTACTGCTGCTGCTACAACTACTACTACTAATTCTACTGCTACTACTACTACAGCTACAACTACTACTGCTGCTGCTACAACTACTACTACTTATACTACTACTTCACTACTACTACTACTACTACTACTACTACCACTACTACTACTACAGCTACAGCTACAACTACTACTGCTACAACTATTAATTAATGTTATTACTTCTACTACTAATTTTACTACTTTTACTACCACTACTAATACACCTACTTTTGCTACTATAACCACTAATACAACTAATGCTACTACTTTAACTACATTGTTATCAAATGCATTATTATGGTTAGGTAACCAACTCCAGCGTGGTTCCAGGGTACTATATGAGTGGTGGCAAAAGGAGAACTTTCAATGCAATGTGAATGAATATTAGAGTTGGCACTTACTATAATAAACCTATGTTCTTGATATGTTATGTACATTTGATGACGTTTTCAGTTCAATTGATGGGTTTGAGTATATAGGGGTAGCAGAAGTGCCATGTGAGTAAGTTAGTTTCTGGAGGATTTAATACTGTTTAATTCAATGTATTTGATTGAAACTTTACACAAGCCTTACTAGTCATCAATCCTACTACAGTGACTAAGTTAGCTAACTCTTGCGTGAATATAATGCAAATTATTGCCCTTGTTTGACTTAGAAAATCTGGCAAAAGTTCAGCGTGCAAGTACTATGAAGTCCATTTCTCACCAACCACTCCATGTATTTGATTGAAATTTTACACAAGTCGTCCCACTCACCAACTCTACTACATTAACTAAACTAGATAACTCTTGTACGAATGTAATGCAAATTATTGCCCTTCTTTGACTTAGAATTTTAAGTTAATGTTTTGCATGCAAGTACTGTCAAGTCCATATTACACCAACCGCTTGATGTATTTGATTAAAACTTTACATATGGCTTTGTAGTCATGAAATCAACTAAATTAATAAAGTCAGATAACTCTTGCCAGATTTTTTTTGCAATTAAGAGCCTTTTTTTACTTAAAAAATTTATAACTCGGCAGACACTGCATGTATTTGATTGAAACTTTATACAAGATATTGCAGTTATTAAACTTTCTCATTTTTGTCAATTTTGTAAGTCAGATAACTTTTATTTGCTTCGATTTGTCATCAGTCACAATCAAATTTGTAATTCTGTGACACATATTCGAATAGTCGAGCGTGCTGTCCCTCAAACAGCTCTTGTTTCTATAATAGTCTGTAAAATAAACACCGCATCAACAGAAGATTTTCCTTTTCTAAACCCGAATTGTGCGTCAGGTATGATATCATTACTGTCGCACCAAGATACAATACTCTTATTTAATACGCTGGTAAAAGTGTTATCCCATGCTGTTGATAAGTGTTATCTCTGTATTTTTTAGGATCATGTATGCCCCCTTTTTCACTGTTGACAAGAAGTATTCATTAAAGACATTTCTTTGAGTTACTTATAGCGCGGAGATTTTTTTTTAAATTTTGCACACAAGTACTTTGAAATAAGACAAGTTTAAAACACTGGAAAAAATATAGGTCACCGGACTTGTTTTTGTTTTTTTTGCTATTACTAATTTTAAACTATACCGTTTTAAATTTTTTAAAGAAAAGACAGCAAAGGGGTGAAAGTTATTAATCATATTTTATTTACTAAAAAAAATGATTTATTTCAACAAAATATTGTTGTCATCCATGTAACAAATGATAAACAGAAAAAAATCGTGATACTATTTTGGGTTTCACCTTTTATACAATGATTTTCATAAATTGTCACGATTATAAATCGCAAATATTGCACTTTTACACTAATTCAAAAATAAAAAAAGTTTTAACGCGGAGAATTGTTTCTTTCTTTCTTAAATGATGCACTATAACAAACCATATCAGAAAATAAAATAAAAATATATGTCCCCATGCTTATTACTAAGTTACAGTGCTAAATGTTTCCCCTCTTTTTATAAAATGGCCGCAATCGATTCATTTTCATAATATTTAATAACAAAAACAGTTCTAACTGGAGAAGTGTTTCATTCTTTCTACAAAGAGGCACTATAACAAACCAAATAAAAAAAGACAGGTCACCATGCTTATTAAAAAGTTAATGCTAAATGTTACCTCCCCTTTTCATAAAATGGCCGGAAACGATGCATTTTCATAATAATTCAATAATAAAAGAGTTCCAACGCTGAGAATTGTTTCATTCTTTCTACAAAGAGGCACTATAACAAACCAAATCAGAAAATAAATAAAAAAGTAGGTCACGTTGCTTATTACAAAGTAAGTGCTAAATGTAACTTCCCCTTTTCATAAAATGTCCGCAAACGATGCATTTTCACCCCAATTTAATAATAAAAAAGTTATAACGCGGAAACTGTTGCATTCATTCTACAAAGAGTCACTATAACAAACCAATTCAGGAAATAAAATGAAAAATATATGTCACCATGCGTGTTACTAAGTTACAGTGCTAAATGTTATCTTCCCTTTTCATAAAATGGCTGCAATCGATGCATTTTCACAGCAGTTCAATAATAAAAAATGTTCTAACGCGGAGAATTGTTTCATTCTTTCTACAAAGAAGCACAACAACAAACAATATAAAAAAATAATATAAAAAATACATGCTTGTTACTAAGCTACAGTGCAAAATGTTTTCATACAATGGCCTAAAATTGTCAAAATGGTGAACATTATCTATTGTTGTTTTTTTATAAATAAAGTTCCATTGCAGAGGTAACTTTCATATTTGTAACTGATGCACTACATAGCAATTATAATATTTGTAATAATTGTAATTTATAATGTAATTACCATTATGTGGCTTTTATACATTTCATATATACCGTGTTATTGATAAACATCAATATTTGTGAGTAATAGTTTGAAATATTAGAGGTCTAGTGGTAAAACCATGTACTATCGATCAAGGTTGGATCACCAGTGACCTGTTACTCAACATAATATCTTCAGAGTTTTATCTACGAGTCCATTCAAGTCATTTTTTTCATGTATTTATCGTGGCTATAGTAGACGCACCGTCATTCATTATTATTACATTTATTTGGGCATGTTTATTCCTGTACTGGGCTATATCCAACATTAATCCTTGAATTGTCATTCAAATTTTAGAAGTTGAGAACACTGGTGACCTGGTAGTGATTGTTCTTAATTTTTTATAATATGTGCATTTCCTACAGTGTTTTGACAAACTTCATAATCTATATTTTTCGAATACTTTTTCTTAACATGGTCCCAATATCTGATTTACTGTCACAATCCATGCTTCTGGCAACACATATTGTAATAAATTGGCCTAATCCTGGTGTATTACTTGACTGACTTCATCGCTGAAAATTAAAGAAAGTTTATATGAGATAAAGAAATAAATGACTATGTTTGTACGTAAGCTTAATTTACATCGCCACCAGTTTTCCACATGGGTGATGCCCCCAGAAGAGTAAACAGTTTAATTTTTTTAGGTTTGTGGGGATAGTACATGAAATAAACATCATAGAAACACAATCATATGTTTTCACCTGGTTATTTTGCTCGGTGTATAGCACCATCATAAAGGTCCTCAGTTTAAAGTCCCATCTGAATGACTGTTAGCACTGTAAGTTAGCCAGCCTCAGGTATTAAACTCTCAACCCTGAGCTCTGAGCTAGAAGTATCGTGCTCTGCCGACTAAGTTAATTGGTCTGGCTAAAAAACCGACAATGTACTTTAATAAAACAGCACGATATATGGGTATAGTTTGACAACTCAAAGGCTATAACTGAGCAGCAATTCCTGTTATGATATGTATGTTCAAAATATTGAACAATATCTTATGGTTATAGACTTGCGTGTATGTGGACATTTTTACTGAATGAAACTGTTATATGTAACAAGCGGTCAATAGGGTTACAAGCTCGGCCAGTCTCTATATGCAAATTCCAATATTGTGTCTCATGTTCATTCATCTTTTATTACTGATTCAAGAAGGAAAGTAGTCAGTTACTTACACAGATATTGGGTGTGCCAAACAAGTGGTCACAAGTTTGATCCCCCTCAGATCCTCTGTTGTACTCATGATTATTTTGTTGTATTCCATAGCAGAAATAAGCTGAAAAGGTTAAACTACATTAATAATTACCATTGGTCTCTTTTGATGATAGTCACTCCTTCATTTAGTGCTTCTGTACACGTTGTCTATGTCACAATATTGTTTGGCCTTGAAACTTCATTTTCATGTCTCTTCATAGTTTATGAAACCACGACAGGTATTTCAAGCACCGACATGCCAATCCATCTGTAACCTGAGCCTCTGTTTAATATTCCTGAAATGTGTTGAATAGTTTCTTATTTTCATAATTCATGTAACAATTTTCTGTTTAAAGGGATTATATTGGAATATTACCGTCAATTCCCTGTCCTAAATACACACGCCCAGCATGAAGATACACTTATAACTTAGAGATATACGCGTCTAAAGTGTCTAAATGCATAACCTCTTTATTACAAATATCGGATTTCTGAAGCCACTTTTTTGTTTTTGTTTACATTCACCATTTTCAACGAACTGCTTTCGGGTTTCCGATCAATAATCGGATAACATCGTGAAGACTCGTTCCCGATCTCGTTTTTGAGGCTTTGTTCGGGAAGTTTACGGAGTTCAATGTAAACATTGCGCAATACTTTATTGCGGGACGTATTAAAGTTTTGGCCAATATTCAATTACTGTTAATTTGATAACTTCAAAAGTAAATAAAGGTTGCACGTCAATACATAAGCATTACTTTGTGCACACTGCATACAGGAAAAGTATGGATTAACAGCGTGTTTGTGTTACTTGCCAATATAATCCCTTTAACAGGAAACACAGAACGTGACGGTGTATAAATTTATTTTTAACATTTACTCAATGTAAGAATACTGTTCGAATCCCCGCCCGGCAACAGTCTCCAGGATGATAGATATATGACATTATGTCTCTTTATCAATCGTCTTTCACCGCTGATTCATGTGGGAAATCAGTTTCTTGCGGAGATTGGGTGTGCTCGAGTTCTGGTTAATCCCAGGAAACAGTTGTTAGGTGATCGTCTTATACTTCCACATATACAGTTTATGTATAACATTGACCCATATCAGTGTCTTCCATATTGTCCTTCGATACCAAACTTTTACATGCATCAGGTCAGCTAAATGACAAAATTCAAGATTCAATATTCCTTGTCTGGATCCCGGTATGGATATTATTGTTTCAGGTAAGTTCATTATGTATTTAGCGCTTTGGAACAAATTCACGAATGATTCATATCCGAAAATGAGGTATCCGAAATGTTACCACTACGAGCATTGGTTATATTTTCGTAGTTGTTTCTTTGACTTCGTTATGTACAAGCAATATTCTTCCATGCTTGTCGATCGCTTCCTTGACAAAAACCTGTCTAATTTACATTTCTTACATCTGGAAATTAAAATACTTCGCTTTGTATATTTCCTAATGCGACTCGACTTTTAATTGACCAAACGGCAAAATTAGTCCCTGAAATTGAAAATAGCAGAAAGGTACTATGCGCGTAGCGATGCGCAGTAACAACTCACAGAAAAGTTTTTAAAATAAAATCGCAAGAAGCTACCTTATATTGCTTATAGATCTCATAACTGCCTCCATTTCCTGTAAAGTTATAGGTCTGTCTAATTCATCATAAATATTATCATTAAAATTGTGATTTGTAATTTTTTGAGGTCTTTATTTATTGAAAATAATTGTAAATTATTTGAATAGCTTGTTCGCTTTTTGGAGAAAAATAAATCGAGTGGTTTCGATTTGCCCATGTTTTCCATATCTTTCATTTACTTTATTTTGTATGCTCGTCGTTTTTTCTTGATAATATATTTAATTAGATTGACGGTCAAGCAGTTTTATTCTATTATTGTCTGTTTAATTTCTATGAAAATGGAATTTTGCATCTTTATAAAGTCGCTTAGCCATTTGACAATTTTCAACAAACCATTTTGGAAGTGTCTGAGTATGTAGGCACGAGTCGATTTTTTTTGTATTTAATTCCATTTTAATAAAGGGTCCCAAATTTCAATAAGAATACGGGTAAAATCGGAAAAAGCTTTGTTTATATTGTTTTGCTCTTGATTATTTATGTTGTTTTAAGTTTGTTCGAAAAATAAATGATTTGATTAAGACTTATCAAGTAATAAAATCTTCATCGAAATCGAAATCTGTTATAACTTATGGGCGGCAAGTGACAAAATGATGACAACAATAATTGAAAAAGCGATATTTCTTTTATACATAACCCGAGTTAGTTGTTTGGTTCCCAGGTATATATACCCTAGCGGTAACCAAACAACGTAAAAGCACCGGTAAAAACAAACGTCATCGATTTAAAAAAAATGTCGATTACGCCTTCAGATAGATCTAGGTAAATTGATAATATCGATGTTTATATTATTTTGTTTAAATCAGATAAGAAAATGTGCATATGAACATAAATTAGCTTTGCCCATCGATGATCTATTCACACTTGAAAACGGAGGCATACAAATTCCAATTTTTTAACTGTTACCATAATAGGATATAGTGTGCATTTTTTTTTATCTTACAACATATCAAAAAGTAAATGGCTTATTATTATGTTTTAAATTACATTTAATAAAAAATAATCCGGTGTTATTAAAACTTAACGAGCATTAAATTAAATTACACTGATGTTGGTACATGGCGCCTTGTTGGTGTAGTGGTACTGTCATTTGATCTGGAGATGTTTTGATAATTTACGGTTACGGGTTCGAACCTCAATCACGGGTGATGATATTTTTTTTATATAAAATTAAACAGATCTACAGCACGCACACAAATGTTCAGGTTGAAAGGACCAGCATATAATTCCCCCTCTCCCAATACCCAATATTTTACTGCTCCTCAGGTTGCCCCAATCTCCAATAATTGAAACGCTCCTACGCCCATGATGCTAAGTGTATACCCTGTAATGTGTAATGTCCCAATGGAATGTCATCTAATTTTAACGGGGTCAGTCTGTGTTTCAGGTTAAAACAACGTCCTGATTTTGATTAATGCGCGTATGTCTGTGCGTGCGTGTGTTCGGGAGTGAAAGTGTGTGTTACTTTATTGATGTATTGTATTGTAATATACTGTATATTTGTTTTGTATAATTGTATGTTGCTTTTCTTTTTTCTCGTGTGTTTTGTAACTCTTCAGTATTGGAAGTTAATAAAGATTATATACATGTATATATATTGTCTCGCATTAAAGGGAGTTTATAAGATTTTTTTTTTTTAAATTTGGCTATCAAGCGTTTTTTGGCTGCGAACCCAGGTTAAGCTAAAATAGAAATCCGTCATACAGGTAGATCTATACACATTGTACAATTTGTTTAATCTAAGGAAAAGCCCGAATGACAATGTGAATGTTATTATGTAGTATTTAAGCGATGTCTATTTTTACAATGAGAATCTCGTTTCAAGTTTACAACTCTAACTAAAATATCGATTTTGTCGCATTTTGGTGGATTTGTCACGATTTTTTGTGGATTTGATATACCAAACCATTATGATTTGATTTATTTGTGATAATCAGATCCCTTTTATCCCGTTTAAAATACACTGATGACGCTTTTCCTGATATAGTCCCTTTAAACCCAATTATAAACAATAATATTAAGAAAAATATATATATTAGGGGGGATGTTTTCATAAACTAGTTGAAAACACGTTTTTAGGAGCAAAAAGGGGCCGAAAAGGCCCCTTAAATGGCAACCAGAACCCCACTGTTGTTATTTCGTATATAAAAGACGAAGGGAAGTGAAAAGTAAAATGAGAGGTAGGACTTTAATTAGCATATTTCTACCGTGCATTAAAGCTGTTAAATATATGTATCCAATTACGTCAGCTGCAATAAGTTTGATATTCTAATTTCATTTCAGGTTGTTAACACGACTGATTTGAGACTATGATATGAAGGTCTTCAAAGGAAACACAGTATTGAGATAGCTGAAATTGGAAAGAATATAAAACACCCGATTAAGATGAATACTGGAAATAAACTATTTGAGTGTCAGATGTGTAATAAAAAGTTTACACATTTGTCAGCTCTAAACCGGCACAAGCGGATACATACAGTTGATAAACCATTTGAGTGTCAGGTGTGTAATAAGACGTTTACAGTGTCTGCAACTTTAAAGAGGCACATGCGGATACATACTGGTGATAAACCATATGAGTGGCATGTGTGTAATAAGAAGCTTACAAAATCTTCAGCTTTAAAGAGACATGCATGGATACATACTGGTGATAAAACAATTGAGTGTCAGGTGTGTAATAGGAAGTTTCGAGAGTCGTCAGCTTTAAAGAGACATACATTGACGCATACTGGAAATAAATCATTTGAGTGTCAGATATGTAATCAGAAATTTACACATTTATCACATATAAACAGCCACTTGCTGAAACATAATGGTGATAAACCATTTGAGTGTCGGGTGTGTAATATGCAAATTTTGCATTCATCACATCTGAAAAATCACATGCGTATTCATACTGGTGATAAACCATTTGAGTCTCAGATGTGTAATAAGACGTTTACACTGTCGACAAATTTAAAGAGGCACGTGCTTATACATACTGGAAATAAACCATTTGAGTGTCAGGTGTGTAATCAGGCGTTTACACACTCGTCAAATCTAATTAGGCACGTGCGGATACATACTGGAATTAAACCATTTGAGTGTCAGGTGTGTAATAAGACGTTTACTCAGTCGTCAAATTTAAAGAGGCACGTGCGGATACATACTGGTGATAAATCATATAAGTGTCAGGTGTGTAATAATAAGTTTACAAACTCGTCAGCTTTAAAGAGACATGCATCGGTACATATTGGCAATAAACCATTTGAGTGTCAGGTGTGTAATAAGACGTTTAAGGTTTCGTCAGCTTTAAAGAGACATGCATGGATACATACTGGAAATAAACCATTTAAGTGTCAGGTGTGTAACAAGATGTTTAACGTTTCGACAGCTTTAAAGAGACATGCATGGATACATACTGGAAATAAACCATTTGAGTGTCAGGTGTGTAATAAGACGTTTACAGACTCTTCAAATTTATACAGTCACATGCGAATACATACTGGAAAAAAACCGTTTGAGTGTCATGTGTGTAATAAGACGTTTGCACACTCGTCAAATTTAAAGAGGCACGTACGGATACATACTGGTGATAAATCATATGAGTGTCAGGTGTGTGATAAGAAGTTACAGACTCGTCAGCTTTAAAGAGACTTGCATCGGCGCATACTTGAAATAAATCATTTGAGGGTCAGATATGTAATAAGAAGTTTTTGCATTCATCACATCTAAACAGCCACTTGCTGACACATACTGGTGATAAACCATTTGAATGCCAGGTGTGTAATAAGACGTTTACACACTCGTCAAATTTAAGGAGGCACGTGCGGATACATACTGGTGATAAATCATATGAGTGTCAGGTGTGAGAAGTTTACAGACTCGTCAACTTTAAAGAGATATACATGGATACATATTAGAAATAAACCATTTGAGTGTCAGTTGTGTAATAAGATGTTTACAGTGTCGTCAGGTGTAAAGAGACATGCATGGATACATACTGGTGATAAACCATTTGAATGTCAGGTGTGTAATAAGAAATTTCCAGAGTTGTCAGCTGTAAAGACACATGCTTTGACGCTTACTGGAAATAAATCATTTGAGTGTCAGATATGTAATAAGAAGTTTACGCATTCATCATATTTAAACAGCCACTTGCTGATACATGCTGGCGATAAACCATTTGAGACTCAGGTGTGTAATAAGATGTTTATACAGTCGTCAAATTTAAAGAGGCACGTGCGGATACATACTGGAATTAAACCATTTGAGTGTCAGAAGTGTAATAAGATGTTAAAGGACCCGTCAAATTTATGCAGTCACATGCGGATACATACTGGAAATAAACCTTTTGAGTGTCAGGTGTGTAAAAAGACGTTAGTTTCTGTTCAGTAAATTTTAATTGCCCTTTTCACTTATGCAAGTCCTAAAATACTCCATCTACTTCAATGTTGAAGCATCAAAATACAATATTGTTTTGCGGTTTTACATTCAGTGATTCACTGACCCAATATGACAAATGTTTAATTGAAAGAAAAAGAAAACAACATATGCTTCGAAATGTCAACCACTCGTTCTGTTTACATTACCCCACCCACTTAATTGATTATATATTTACCGTTCCTTTCACTGGAATGGGCACTTGAGCAGCAGGGAAGCAACATAATTTTGCAGAATATGTGCATATATATATATTTCTAATAATTCCTTCAATGATGCCATGATTGTTTTTTCTGTATCCAACATTTCCTTCATAAACCTCACTTTTCTTGCGTTCATATTTAGCGGTGCCGCTTATGATAAGGATAAAACTGACAGTAATGAAAGTAGTGTAAAGTTTCTTAATTTATATATGCATACACGCAACCAGAAGTCTCCTCTTAAATGGTCCGAATTTTGTTTAAACTAAATAATGGCATTATGATAATAATGATAGGAATTTGATAACCACATCCCATCCCATACTTGTCTACCTGCAAGTATCCAATATTGATATCCAAATTTCACATCAACGAATTAACATTGATCAGTAACCATTATTTACTTTAAATGTACTAACATAAAATAGAAATAGCATTTATTATGTAAAGCAGTTACTAAATCATTTCCCAATAACTATACGATATTATTATGTTTATATGCATAATAAGAGACTTGAAACCAAATATAATTTATAGAAACTGAATTACATGTTACAGTAGATGAATGAGTGTTTAATATGCTCTGTGTTTGGTTGAAGATAGAAGTCTTTTTGTTTTAAACTTATTTGTTTTACCTCAGTTGTGAAAGAAGTTTTTACAGCTCGAGAACCAGTACTAAGCATATGCAGATAAGGTGTCTAGCTTAAAGACACCATACATAGCCGTGGGGGGATTGAACCCATGACTCTCCAATCCTTGGTCCGATGCTCTACGTCTTGAGCATACGTACAACAGTGTCTCTATTTATAGATGATCTTAAATGATATGTTTTATTATCAGACCGGTGCTGTACCGCACGCTCCTTTCAATGGTGTCAATATATATATATATATATGTTTGTAGCTTCAATAATTCATTTTCTCAGTCTTCTGTAATTTAAACTTATCTACATACATGTCAATAGCCGCAGTCGGATGTTAAACAGCTAATGTTTTCTTGTTACTGTAAAAACCGCCTTTAAATCAATTTTTGTATCATGCAGTATCTAGTTTTGACAAAATAGAGAATGTAGGCATATTATAGATAGAAATCATTTTTTTACAGGAAAGTACACAGGTTTATTTGCTAGTAGGCCGGGCTTGCCCCATGATAGTCATGTTCTCAGGACGTCTGTTCTAAGAAGGACACTGGAAAGACCCATAAATCATTGTTTGAAGGAATCCTTTTGGATGACAGCGGGTAAGTATTTATATACATTCTAATTCATATACATAATTCGTACCATTCAAAGAATATTGATATAGAAAAATATATATTTAATGCATTTTTTTTTTAAAATAATAAGTGTACATAAAATAACACTACTATGTTATACTTTAATTATTTCAATCTTATTTCATTTACAGATATCCCTGTAGGCCTTTTCTTCTTACACCGTTTATAAATGCCAACACTCGTGCGAGAAAAATATACGAGGAAGCTCGTACTAGAACAAGGGTAACAGTTGAAAAAACATTCGGGAAATGGAACAGAAGGTTCCAAGTGATGCATTCAGAGGTAGGCATATATCAGTCCTTTACTGAATAATAGGTGGATCCAAATTTTTTCCCAAGGGGTGGGTCCACTGGATTTTAGGGAGGGGGTGGCAAATGAATAATGTAATTGCACTCACACACGTACAGTTACATTTTATTTGAGCATGAACCTCTGTATTCATCAGATACCTGCAGTGTCACTAAATTTAATTTTGTCAATATTTTCAGCTAAATACCATCTACAAAACAACATTAAGCATATACCAAACACTTGATTATTTATCCTTGTAAGTTAGAATGGAACCTGGTAATGTCTGCAGAATAGCTTCTGCGTGTGCCATACTGCACAATTTGGCGATGGTATTAGGAGAGCCTGATGTTGATATTGACGATGATGATGAAATTGAAGATGTACAATACAACGGAAATATGAAAATGATGGTCAGGCTGTCCGAAATCACATTGTGGATAACTTTTTTACGTGATGACATGTAATCATTGAACTGTTATATTTTATATTCATTAAATGTTTACCTAGTGAAAAAATGTATCCGTATGTTTCTCTGTTTTCCCTTCTTGTCCCCAGTAGGCAACCTTGTTTAGTATAAGAAGATAAATCAGAAGGACAGCTCGACTATTCAATACAATACAACATGTCATGAACTGTTGGATCCAGGATTCGTTGGTGAATATAAAAGTTATGCAAGAACTAGTCCAAACTAATCATCCTTGGGCGCAGCTTTATTATTATTTTCTATGTTGGCCAATTGCAGCCAAATTATATATATATATATATATATATATATAAATGCATAAATCGCGACTTCGTTTTTAATATGGCCGCATCCGTCAAGCATGTTTATTAAATGTTAACAACGCCAAAGTGAGCAATGATTGATAATTCAAGTACGCTTAATTTGCCAAAAAAATGTCAATTTGGGACGTTTAAAAAATGTTTAAGATATTACTCGCAATACGAATTCTACTTTCAAAAAAAAAAAAAACATAAAAAATATAATAAAGTAATTTCACAAAATTGGGATCCATTGGAAAATTCAACTTTGTATTTTTTTTTATATTTCTTAAGTGTTATTAATATTTTTAAAACAAAACCAAGATTAAGTAAATCAGTACATTTATTCGATAGAAATTTAAAAAAAAGATTTGTTTTATTAGCAAAAAAATGAAGTGAACAAGAAAGCAACAGTTTACTGGGATAGAAATGGCAATGACGCAAACAGCTCCGGTGCGGATAATGTCTCTATCTTGGCATCTCGACCATGCGCCTTAGCAGCTTTATCTGTAGCTGGAACTTTTCGGCTACAAGTGCCTGGTTAGCTATCTCCCCTTCAAAATACCTCATTTGGACAGCCGCCAAATCTTCCTGTGATATTTTTCTTTCCTTCGTTTTTCTGAAACGGAATACAGTCGATTAGGAATATGAAAGAAGCCGTGCTAAAGTATGCTTCTTTAAGCCACCCAGTACATAAGGCCGTCCTGACAAAATAATGTTTGTCGTACTCTACTAAGAACTGCCACTACCTAAACTTCTTTATAGACTTTTAAAATATATATTTTTACGATTTCTTTCCATTTTTCTTTTAAATGACTATAATAGATACAAAATTTGGCAAAAAAAGCCGCCTTCCTATGTCGGTGCACAGCAATTAAATGTTTTGAGAATGGCCGAAGTGTAATATAGGGTTTGCATAATACTATTTTAACAGTTACACTTTCAAGGACCATGTAATGGAAATTAGAAATGATGTGAAGTTATCTTTTAGTGTTATCCGTGGTAGTGATGTTCATGGTATGATATAAGGCTCAAAAATGTATATAATTTGCAATTAATTTTATAGTCGGCGTCGTCGGCGTCGTCAGCGTCGTCTGTAGACACCCAGGTTAAACCTTTGCGTTTATTTGCGTTTTGGTGTTTGCCTCCAATCTCAATATTTACCTGTGTGGTGAGTTTTATCCCATTGGCGAGCTTTGTTGTCTTCTGTCGGGGTAAAGGTATTTAATTCATGTATTTTAATAACAAACAACGATAACATGAATGGTAGTTTTGGTTTGAATTAGATCGCGACTCATTTTTAAATCTGTTTTATCCTCTTATATTCTTAATTGGTAGATTATAGTTATTAATGCTTTTTTTTTAAATATGTTTAATATGCGGCTCGAGGATTTTGCTTGAGGAAGGGATTGTTCAACAGATGGGATGGGAGTGGGGGTCAAACCACACTTTAAAACCCAGGGGCGGATCCACCCTAGCTGACCCCTGTTAATATGCAAGTGGTGTTCTTACTTATGCAAATAAGTTTAATTTTATAGCGCAGTAGTTAAAACAAAAGTGACATACTTGTGCTTTTTAGTTTAAACATATTTTATTGCCAAATAAACACATATTACAATATTTATCATACTTATAAGTCAAATACAATTTAAAGCAAAATTTAACTTCGTTTTGAAACCAGTAGTTGTATTGACATACGGGTTGTGTTAAATCAAGTCCTTCGTCTGCTTCCTCTGTTGGCAAGTTCGGGATGAAGCTTATACCATCTTAAAAAAATACTAATATGAATGATAGAACAAGTAGATTATCTTAGTTCAATAATACAATGACCAACTTCCCTACAATGACATAAAGAAATAATTTGCGTTCCCACAATATAATGCTCTATATTCTCAATGGACTAACAACTGATCAAAAACAATTCATTACTTCTTTTTGATAGTAGATTTCAACTTTAAAATCGACCCAATTAAAAGAAAACGTCTATCTTCTTTTTCCGATTAACTATACAGTTTGCACAAAACAAAGACAATTGCATATAAAAAGGTGAGTGCTTATAGATGATGTAAATAATTTAATGTTAACTCAATCCTGTATTGACTAAAGTAAAAATTTGATACTCGAGTTAAAACAGTAGAAAATTGATTACACCCAAAGACAATTAATTGATATAAGCGAATGGCAGAGAAAAGGAAGAGTTGTTTACTCTGTGTGCAGGAGCAAATATTTTTAAATTATCATTTTGCGGGTGTATGAGAACTTCACAGTGAGTTACTTTTCGACCCAGTCAGTTTCAATTGATAAATGTATTCATTCAAAGTTCTAGATAAAGACAGGTCAACCGACGCACATGTTTTTCATACGAAATTCTATGTTTCTAGTTATAGCAACAATCCATATTTTCGGAAAACTCATTTGGACAACAGACGACAGATATATAAAACATTAAAAGCGTTAGTAAAATACATATAAAAACACTTATGAAACGCTGAAATATTAAAAATCTATATTTACAAGATTTTAGAAAGATAAATGGATAAAACCCTATATTTCGCCGAGTTTGAATGACGGATTGTAGCACTGTTTCATGAATGACTCTTTAATCATTCTTAACAGAAGATATCATGTTTAAGTTGTTACATTTCCAGTTTAATACCAACCCAGTTCATCACTGTCTGTGCCACCATTAATACCAGAAAAGGAGGGTGTCTCTCCAAAGACGTCGATACTTCTTGCATGTTGTTCAGAAATGATCCTTTTCTTTGGGCCACCAACAGTCCTTCTCATCTCCATCTTATCCTCTGTGGGCTTCCTTTGCCTCCCTCTTCAAATTCTGCCACTTGCTTGAACATTATGCGGAAGTTCTTGGGAAAACACCAACAGCAGACACTTAAACAGCTATAGCTTCCCATAGTTCATTATTCTGCCTGTTGGTCACAGTAGAGGAGAATTTTGCGGACAGCAGATCCAGGTTTTCCTTTCTTGTGACTAGTCTTCCAACCCAAGAACTTCATCTCTGGTGAAATTTGGAGACCTTTTCCTTTTTGAAAAGATGATGCAGCAGATGTTGCAGATAATAACTCAGCCATTGTTGTGAACTTAATGAGCAAACATTCATTGCTAGTAAAATAATACTTTCACAAATACATGGTGAAGCGACTGATACACTTTCACATATACATGGTGAAGCGATTGGTACACTTTCACATATACATGGTGAAGCGACCGGTACACTTTCACAAATACATGGTGAAGCGATCGGTACACTTTCACATATACATGGTGAAGATACTGGTCAACTTTTACATATACATGGTGAAGCGACCGGTACACTTTCACATATACAAGGTGAAGCGACCGGTACACTTTCACATATACATGGGAAGTGACCTGTACACTTTCGCATATATATGGTGAAGAGACCGGTACACTTTCACATATACATGGTGAAGCGAACGGTACACTTTCACATATACAAGGTGAAGCGACCAGTACACTTTCACATATACATGGTGAAGCGACTGGAACATTTTCACATATACAAGGTGAAGCAACTGGTACACTTTCACATATACATGGTGAAGCGACCCGTACACTTTCACATATACATGGTGAAGCAACTGGTACATATTCACGTATACATGGTGAAGCGACTGGTATACTTTCACATATTTTTACAAGAAAATCACGATATCAACAGCATATAACAGTATTAATATTTTACATATTCGCTTCAAGTATTATCCAGTACATGCTTAGAGCATTTAAAACCTAGCACGTCACTGTTGGCACAAAATTCCTGCAAATCATTTAAGTATGACGAAAATGAAATTGGTGAAATGTTTCCACCCTGTCGTATAACATAGTACATGGAAAATAATCTGACGTTTGACTGTTTGAAGAGACACAGATATTGCAATGTTATACATATTTTTAACAACATTAAAGAATTTACCACCAATGTTATAAAACAAAAGTTTTGACCATAGTCCTATTCTTCCAACAGTATCGAATGTACTTTTTAGGTCAATAAATGCACAGAAAAGTTTGCATATTCTATTTTTGAGTAGTTCAGTTAACATATTAAACAGAAACTTGATATCTATAATAAAAACACCTTTACGGAATCCAGTTTGGTATTTATCTTTAATGTCATTACCTTGCGTATACTTTTGTAAAAAGGTTATTTAGTAAAGCTGTGAATAACTATAATAAAATCACCTTTTTACATTTTTGCATTGTGTGATAGTCTCTTGTAATTAATAAATTTGAATGGCTATGTACATATATTGCATGATATTAATGTTGCTGTTATTGCGATGTACATAGATGAGATTGAAATAAAGATTAAATATAAATATATAAATGAAGAGTTGGCCGGAAATACTAAGGGTACGTGTATGTAATTAAGGTTAATTAACAATAAACACGAGATAAAACATTACAGTCTGCTGATATTTCCTACTGATTATATCAGAGGTGTGACTGTAATTAAATACAGTTTCCTGTCACTTATTAAAATGTGACATGTTAATTATTCCTTCTTTGTTAGAATAATGAGTAACCTAGAAACTGACCACTATATAATATGTCACAAACCATGTCCAGCTATATCCAACATGTGATTACAACATTGTTATGTTCTGGTAAATCATGGTCTGCAACAGAATAGGGAATCTTCAATCAAGGTATGAAATTGTAGTTTTGAATTTTCTTTACGTTTGGTACTATTTCTACTTTTAATATTATAACTTAACGTTGATCAGGATATTGGTAATTGTCCAACTAGTTTAATTTAAATATAATGGCAATATCTTTGGTAAAATAGCAAAAGTTTTCTGTTAATATAAAAAAAGAGACACAACGTTTCTACTCAATTTATTACAGGGGTATATAGACTTCCTTGCACTCCTTGTTGATTGATATTAATGTCATGGACTGAAAAAATGACATCAGCTCACAAAATCTAAGTGAAATAGAAGTGCAGTGGACGTATATCTAGTTTCAGTATGCTATGTAACCTTATAACTGTTATCATGTATTATTTACTTGTTCAACATCTAGTTATTTTTAACTAAATGATTCAGCTTGATTGCGAAGAAGTGCTTTTATGAATCGCTCTATAGTCCGCTTCCTGGAGCAGTAGTTACGGTTGTTTTTAATGAAATCGGGTCGAGTTTAGGATCGAACTTGCATCCTGTGGCGTGTGTAGGCAATGCTCAAGTTTTAAAATATTATTTTTTTTTTTATTTAACATAATAGTTTACAAATGAATTCTGAACTGTTGTCTTCGATGGAATTTAGACAAAATATAATGTACTAACCATATGGTATTTCGGGCAAAGTAGTAAACTGTGCTGTTTAGATCAATGGCTAAAAAACAGCTTTATTTTAAGAATTTGGAGAATTAAGCTGTTCTTTGTCAGCAGTGGTATAATTATACATGAATGACGTCATAAATAAGGTAATTATACAACATTGAAGAGTTGAACGTAAATACACGTGTCACTTATATGCAATTTAATACAATTAACGGGAAAATATATCCCAATTAGGTAAATTACGTTAAATTCCAACATAATAACTTTACAATAAACGCATTACGCTATTTTGAAACAACGTTATTCTATTTAAGATTGAAGCTACCGTAATAGGGATGAAAACATTAATATATGATGCAAGTTATGCAACAAAATATTTTCAGTATTGATGAGTTTTTGTACGAGTCTACTAAATACAGTACTAAAGTTTTCACTATTAATATTATTATTATTATTTGTCATACTGCTTAGGGCTTTTCCAGAATTAAATGTATGTGTGTGTGTGTGGGGGGGGGGGGGGGTGGGGGGGGGGGGGCAGCAGTATATTTAAACTTCATGTTTGGTTGGTGTTTTCATAAAAAAATGATGCCTTGTGGGGTATAAGTTTATTAAAATTTCATGCCATTCCGGTACTTCCGTTTCTGGACAGAATTTTTTCTTGAAGACCGTTTTTCTTCTCGAAATTTTATACAATTTCTGCCCAGATATTTCCTACCGATCGTATAAAAAACATAAAATTGTCCTTCCTCATATACCACAGAGCCTTGCTTTCCAAAGTTAATATATCCCGCAGCGTCTAGATTTCGGCGAGCGCGGCAGAAACAGCAGGTCTTTTAAATTTACCTTGATTAGATCTACATGTTTGCCACTGACAGGCGTGTTGTAACGATTGAAATACACAACCTCAAGACATCACGACCAAAGTGTAACGTTTCACGTGACTGCACAGTTAGACACTCGATACACTGGTGTTGTTTATGCTAGAAATTATATTCAATTAACTTTTTCATCTCAAACTGATTGATCTTTTTTGTTAAGACCGCGATAATATAATTACATCACCCAACAACAGCATATGATTAAATTAGATTATTTGAAACAAAGCATAATTATCTACCAATGACTTCCCGAAAGCTGACAAAAAAACATATTCTTGGTCGCGAATAAATTAATCGCACGGAAATATACGAGCTAATCAGATGTCGGAATATACTCGTAACAGACCGTAACCCGTCGCTAACCCTGTCTACTTTATTATATTATATATGCCGAGATGCCGTATCACAACGTTATCTCCTCAAGTAAATTTCACGAATTATATATCAACATTTGACGTATCGGTTGCGTTTGCAAATAACTACGGATATGAATATACAAACGTGTATACTATTAAATTCTGCAAAAACGCCGATTCAACTCTACTGTAATTGTATGCGTATCCCTGCTGTTTGTCGGATGGTGTAAAACTTTAATTTATTCGGCACAAAAAGAAACACTAAGTAATGCAAAATCTATTGTGACAAAGAATCTAAATTGGGACATTGCGCTAGTAGTGAAAATTCTCAGATTTGTTAGAATCATGGCTACATTTTGATGTTACATGCATCTTGGGTCCCTGAAAAATATGCACATTCAGATGGAATTAGACATTTATTTTGTTTCTGAATTTCGTAATTTAAATTAAAGTGGAATTTGGTACAGAATATCAAGGAATATATAGAGATATATTCTATATTCTGATACCCCCACACACAAGTTCAATGATGCATACTCACCGTAAAAGAAATATATGTATAGCATTTGAAATTAAAATAAAATTTCCATAACTGTTTATTATCGTCGACTTCACTTTAATCTATTATATTGATATATTTCCTACGAAGTCTGACAAGTGTTTAAAAATTTCCAAGATACCTACTGAGTGAAATAACATTTGTCATAATGATATTTGTTTCACTGCCAGAGTGACGTCATCGGACATTTTTAGTGAAAGGTACAGCGTGTTCATTCTGTACATAAATTTAGGCATGTGTTAAACTGAAAATAAACATTTTAGAAGACAACTAGTTACAAACAAACACTTACCTTTAATTGATATTAATTGTTGTTGTTTTTTTGTTTGTTATCTGTAGTGACCCTTTATTTAATTTTCGACCTGTGGTAAATTGTGACATAGTCACTTGCATATCGGCATTAGATAAAAGCTGTTACATCGGCGTACTTCAAAGAAAATAGGCAACCGTCCAGACTAGTAATTTTGCAAGTGTTACAATAAGAAAACATTAGAAAGGGGATTTTAGCCTCTCTTTTTTTAATTTATGCATGGTGGTATTTTATCAAATTAAAATTTAATGCATAGTGGTGTGTATCACAATTAAAGTTTATGCTCTGTGGGTAAAATAATAAGTGCCAATACAACAATGTCATCTAATTATAACAGAGACAGTCCGTATGTTTCAGTTTAAGTTTGGACCACTTTAGAGCATATATTCAAACCGAATGGTAATTTTAAACTATTGAAGTGATTTCTTTTTGTTTTAGAAGAAAGGGAGGCGGGTCCCATCTCAGGTAAAAATAACGCCATCATGATGAATTTGGGGAAAGCGCAAAAACAAAAGAAATGTTAATTATGTATCCCTGTTTTTCATTCTTAAGACAAATTTAAATTGGCATTAAAAGGAGTATATCGGGATTTTTCAAAAACAACTAAATTTTCTTAACACATTTTTATATAACATGCTTATATACACTAATTGACCCTGTATTGCCAAAAGGATAACTTTTTAATCATGGCAAAATAATATATTGAAAATGGGTTGCTTAACTGATTAGACTAAAATAAGTTTTCCGTTTAAAATTGCAACATATTTTGTGACGTATTAAATAAGTCATGTGATATCATTTTGATTTCGGTTTGATTCGTCATACAGTAGATCTTAACACGTTGCATCAATTTGGTCATCTTAGAAAGAGTCTGAATGACGATAATTAGGTCGTCATGCAGGATTTAAGCGCTCTCTGTCTTTACAATGGGGATTTCGTTAAGAGTTTACCACTTTTGTCACGTTTCGGTGGATTTTATATACCAAATACTTCGAACTTTATTTATCTAAAATAATAAAATCCTTTCTGTCCATTTTAAAATAATTGTTAGCCGCGTTGTCGTGATATACTTCCTTTAAATCGCATAAAAAAAATTAGAAAAAATAAACTTTTAGGGGGATGTTTTCATAAACTAGCGGGGAAAATGGGGGGAATTGGACCGAACACCGGCCCCCAAAACGGAAAAAAAACTGTAATGTTACAATTATATATAAAGGAGTAAGGCAAGTGAAAAGTAGAGCGAGAGATAGGACTTAAACTTCTATACTTATACTTTCCATATTTTCATACTCTACATTAAAATCCTTAATTATATATATTCTAATTAATTGAGCTCGATACATTTAATATTTTAATTTCATTTCAGATTGTTAACATGACTGATATAAAACAGTTCTTCAACGTAAACCCAGTATTGTTTTGCTGTTATTGAAAAGTAGTGTCAACATGTCCGAATCTTTGAATCTAAAACCGTTTGAATGTCTGGTGTGTAATAAGAAGTTTACAGTTTCGTCAGCGTTAAAGAAGCACGTGCGGATACATACTGGTGATAAACCATTTGAGTGTCAGGTGTGTAATAAGAAGTTTTCAGAGTCGTCAAATCTAGGAAATCACATGCGGATACATACTGGTGATAAACTATTTGAGTGTCACGTGTGTAATAAGGAATTTACATATTCTTCAAATATGCGCAAACACCTGCGGGTACATACAGGAGATAAACTATGTGTGTGTCAGGTGTGTAGTAAGCCGTTTACTACTTCGTCAAATCTAAAAAACCACATGCATATTCATACTGGTGATAAACCATTTGAGTGTCAGGTCTGTAATAAGAAGTTTACACAAACATCAAATCTAAACAGGCACATGCGGATTCATACAGGCGATAAACCATTTGAGTGTCAGGTGTGTAATAAGAAGTTTGCAGAGTCGTCAAAACTAGACAGACACTTGCGGATACATACTGTTGATAAACTATTTGAGTGTCAAGTGTGTAGTAAGAAATTTGCACAGTCTTCATATTTACACATACACATGCGGGTACATACAGGAGATAAACTATGTGTGTGTCAGGTGTGTAGTAAGACGTTTACTATTTCGTCAGACCTTAACAGGCACATGCAGATTCATACTGGCGATAAACCCTTTGAGTGTCAGGTATGTAATAAGAAGTTTATACATTCATCACAACTGAAAATTCATATGCGTATACATACTGGTGATAAACCATTTGAGTGTCAGGTGTGTAATAAGAAGTTTACACATTCATCAAGTTTAAACCATCATATGTATAAACATACTGGTGATAAACCATTTGAGTGTCAGCTGTGTAATAAGAAGTTTACACGGTCATCAGATCTAAACAGACACATGCAAATTCATACTGGTGATAAACCATTTGAGTGCCTGGTTTGTGTAAAGAAGTTTGTGTATTCATCACATCTGAACAGTCACATGCGTCTACACACTGGTGATAATCCATGAGTGACATGTGTGTAATAAGACGATTTTTGGTTCGTCAGATCTAAACAGGCACATGCAGATTCATACTGGCGATAAACCATTTGAATGTCAGGTGTTTAATAAGAAGTTTTATCGTCAAATTTAAAGAGCCACGTGCAGATACATGATAGTGATAAACCATTTGAGTGACAGATGTGTAATAAGATGTTTGCAGAGTCGTCATATCTAAACAAGCACATGCGGATTCATACTGGTGATAAACCATTTGATGTCAGATGTTTAATACATAGTATTCACAGTCGTCAAGTTTAAAGAGCCATATTCATATACATATTGTCGATAAACTATTTGAGTGTCAAGTGTGTAATAATGTATTTGCAGAGTCGTCATATCTAAACAAGCTCATGCGGATTCATAATGGTGATAAACCATTTGATGTCAGTCGTCAAGTTTAAAGAGCCATTTTCGTATACATATTGTCGATAAACTATTTGAGTGCCAGGTGTGTAATAAGACGTTTGCAGAGTCGTCATATCTAATCAAGAAAACGCGGATTCATACTGGTGAAAACCCTTTGAATGTCAGGTGTGTGATAAGAAGTTTACACAGTCGTCAAGTTTAAAGAGCCACATGCGTATGCATACTGGTGATAAACTATTTGTGAGTCAGGTGTGTAATAAGACGTATAAAGCGTCGTCAGGTTGAAAGAGTCATTTTCGGATACATACTGTTGATTAATCAAGTGTGTAATAAGAAGTTTGCACGTTCAGTACTTCTAATTAGGCACATGTGTATACATAATGGACAGGTGATAAACTATTTGAGTTTCAGGTGTGTAATAAGACGTTTACATGTTCATATCTATACAATCACTTACGTATATATGTTGGTGTTAAACTATTTGAGCGTTAGGTGTGTAATAAGCCGTTTACAGGGTCGTCATATATTTTTTATCCGAGTATATTAAAAAGGTACGTGCGTATCCATGCTGATGATAAACCATTTTAGTGTCAGGTGGTTGATAAGAAGTTTAACCGTTCATCACACCTAATCAATCACATGCTTATACATACAGGTGATAAACCATCTAAGTGTCAGGTGTGTAAGAAGACGTTTACAGAGGTGTCAATTTTTAAGAGGCACGTGCGTATCCATACTATTGATAAACCATTTAAGTTTCAGGTGTGTAATAAGACCTTTACGTCATTTTAGTTGTCAATTTTGAACAGGCACGTGTTGATATATACTTGTAATGATTTTTTTATGTATTGGGTTTGTAATGAGAATCTTATGTGTTCGTCAGATCTAAACAGGCACATGCTGATTGATATGTGTAATAACGTCTTAAAACGTCAGTTGTTTAATCATATATTTACAGTGCCGAATCAGTTAAAAAGTCACATGTGAACATAGACTGATTATTAATAAACTCTCAGATGTTTAATAAAACGTTAACACGTTCGTCAACTCTATGAAATTATATGCGGAAAAAAATACTGGTGATAAACCATTTGAGTGCCAGGTGTGTAATAAGAAGTTAACACAGTCGTCACATCTAAACAATCACTTACAAATACATACGGATGATATAATCTTAGAATATCAGTTGTGTAATAAGACATTAACAGTGCCATATCAGTTAACAATTCTCATGCGAACACATACTGGTGATAAATCATTTAAATCGCGTAGTATCGTTACGGAAGTATCGATATGAAACTTATACAAATAAACACACAAATTATATATCAAACCAAAATCTAACCAAACCACCACTGTTTAATTCATAAATGTTTGATATGTCTAAAAATATGCACATCATCACCAACGCGTTTCTGAGCTACAAGCGTGTTCACATGTAAAATGTATGATAGAATGCATTGAGTTAATGCAAAGTAAGAAGTATTCTGTCTTGTTAAATGTGTGTAAGTTTATTCATCAAGCTTTTAGTACTCGCAATTCCTTGTACAATCAAAATACAAAATATATACATCTATCTTTTTGTGTTGATCTACTCAAGTATTTATTTGACGAAGTTTTTAAATGTTTAATTTATATTTGTCTAACCTCAAAAACTATATTAAAATATATGTATTTAAATAAAGTAATTTTCTAATTTAAAAGAATCTAACATAATATTGATCTATTATCTGTGTGTCATGTGTTACATTTATTATCTGAATTTGTATGTAATGTGAAACATTATATGTTTAAATTACTGAATAAAGAATTTGAATCTTGAATCTTGTAAAACGGATGTCAATAATGCATATACGAAAGATTCTCACACATTTGTAATCACAATTTACCCACTATAATTATCACTTTTAGGTCTTGTCTATATCTACATTAATACGTTGATATCAAACTTGATTATTTCTCAACAGTGCGCAAAGAAAGGATTAGATATTATATAATAAACAAAACAATTAGAGAAAATAAATAATACAAACAACATCAGCATATGAAGAAAAATATATAATGGGCAATAGAAAAATATATTTTACACGATATTTTTCATTTAGCTGCTTTTACTACCTTAAGTATGACAACGAATTTGGATCATCCAGACGTGTAATAAATATAATAAATGTAAAAATTAAGATAATATTATAATTATACACGGAATGTTTACCCTAGAGAAAGATACATACGCACGGCCATTGTTTTATTCCATGCATGAACTGGTTTATAGACAGAGCAATGGGTTTGAATAATGTTTAACGCCATTTTCAACAAATTTAAGGTTATATGAGGAGTATCCAGTTTTGCTGGTGGGGGAAGGCCTCGGACTGAGTAGAACCACCGTCCTTCCGCAGGTTACTGGCAAATTTTCTCACATAAAGAATTTGGAGCGAGCGGGACTCGAACCTTCGACCTTAGCGGTGAGAGGTAAGTGTTCTTTGGACGATGCCTTACATCACTTGGCCACGGAGAACCCCACATTGGTTTGAAATTGCGATATTTAAATTTTAACAACTTGCTGTAATGCTCAAAAATACAACCGAAAATACAATAAATGTTTAACCGGTGATTAATTTTTCATATTTTAACTGATCTAGTATCGATTATAATCATGGGAACATTTACCGAAATACAATACATGTGTTGTGCTAAGTTGTGACAAAAATGACAAAATGGTTTCAATTTTATGTTTTGTTTTCTTTGGTAGAATAGAAAAAATCCCAAAGAAATATCGCGCTACACTTTAATCAAGTATTAGAGTCTACTTCATTTTTTTTTTAAATTAACGTGGCATCGCCAGTTCTTTGAAAAACACAAAAAAACAAAACATGTAAATATATTGTTCACCATTTGAGTGTCAGGTGTTTAATAAGAAGTTTACACAGTCCTCAGCTCTAAAAAGTCACATGAGGATACACACTGGTGATAAACCATTTGAGTATCAGATCTGTAATAAGACGTTTACACAGTCGTCAGCTCTAAAAAGTTACATGCGGATACATTTTGATGATAAACCATGTCAGTGTTGTGATAAGAAGTTTACAAACTCGTCAACTTTAAAGAGTCACATGCCGATACATACTGGTGAAAAACTATTTTAGTATCAGTTGTGTAACAAAAAGTTTACAGTGTCTTCAACTTTAAAGAGTCACAATTGGATACATACGGGTGAAAAACATTTTTTTCAGTGGCAGGTGTGTAATGAGAAGTTTACATAATCTTCAAATCTAAGAATGCATATGAGTATACATACTGGTGATAAACCATTTGAGTGTCGGTGTTTAATAAGACGTGTACACGTTCATCAGATCTAAAAGGACACATGCGGATACATACCGGTGATAAACTATTTAAGTGTCAGTTGTGTAGTAAGAGGTTTACAGAATCTTCAACTCTAAGTAGGCATATGCATTTACATACTAGTGATAAAAACATTGAATGACAGGTGTTTAATAGGAAGTTTACACAATCTTGAAATCTAAACAGTCATTTGCGTATACATACTTGTGATAAACTATTTGAGTGCCAGATATGTTATTAAATGTTTATACATTCGTCAACTCTAAGCAATGACTTACTAGTGATAAAACCTTTGAAAGTTAAGTGTGGCATGAAAAGTTTATACAACCGCCCACGCTAAGCAATCACAAGCGAATACATACGTGTTTTATTAGAACAAATATAAGAATTTATCTTTAAACCAGAAATTGAGCTCAACCTTTCAATTAATAATATTAAAGATTCAAATGAAGATTGATTTCCATTAACAAAAATGTGACAACGTTTTTAATAGCAGTGTATTTGATAATATTTTGCGTTTATTACGCCTTCTATATTGTTATCGTTTTTTACATCTTTATAAAGAACATTCTTAGCGTAAATAAACAAATATTGAGAAAGTGGACATCCTAGCCTAACTTCTTATTTTATATTAATAAAACTCAGGGAAGAATATTAGTACCGGCCTATTGTCGTTATTTAAGTCATCATTGCATAAACAAATTGTCCTTATATTTTCACCAATGTAACGTTCTGTTAATAATCCCGTCTGACTGTTATCAATAATGTTTGGTATTGTTTGATTCATTATGTTAGTAATGGTTTTTATCGCAATGTTACATTTAATAAGCTTATTTGTCTCCAGTTTAATAATAGTGAGGGTATTTGTATTTTAGGTAAAAACGTTATAATACATTGTTTCTGCAAACGTGTTAAAGTATCATGCATGTATGAGTAGTTTATTGATTCAATGTAAAATTACATTATGTCATTCGAAAATATTTATAAAATTATATTATTATCCTATCAGACCCTGATCTCTTATTATTTTTCATATCCTTTAATGGTATTTTACACTCATAATCGGTTAAAATGTCATTACATATTCTTGTTGATTATCGGTAATTTATTAATAATACGATTATTGAAAAAATGAAAGCCTCGTTTTTGTTTGACCCTTGCTGTTTAGTAAATAAAATATTTTAGTTTCCTGTAATATGTCATTGGATTTTGTTTCACCATGTATATGTTAAAGTGTACAAGTAGCTTCATCGTGTATATGTGAAAGTGTACCTTTCGCTTCACCAAGTATATGTGAAGGTATACCAGTCGCTTCACCATGTATATGTTAAAGTGTACAAGTCGCTTCACCATGTATATGTGAAAGTATACTAGTCGCTTCACCGTGTGTATGTAAAAGTGTACCCGTCACTTCACCATGTGTATGTGAAAGTGTACCGGTCGCTTCACCATGTGTATGTGAAAGTGTACCAGTCGCTTCATCATCTATATGTGAAAGTGTACAAGTCGCTTCAGCATGTATATGTGAAAGTGTACCAGTAGCTGGAGTACATGGTGAAGCAACTGTTATATTTTCACATAATTATACCCCCAACAATCGAAGTTTTGAGGGGGTATATTGGAGTCACTCTGAGGTCGGTCTGTCGGTCCGTCGGTCTGTCTGTCGGTCTGTCCGTTGCAATTTTCCTTGTCCGGAGCATCACTTGAAAAGTACTGGATGGAATTTCATCAAACGTCATACAATGGTAGAATATAATGAGAGGAAGTGCAGTGTACAAGAAACATAACTCTATTCTTGCTAATTACAGAGTTATTGCCCTTTGATATTTTTTCTTGTCCGGAGCATAACTTGAAAAGTACCGGATGGAATTTCATCAAGCTTCATACAATGGTAGAATATAATGACAGGAAGTGCAGTGTACAGGAAACATAACTCTATTCTTGCTAATTACAGAGTTATTGCCCTTTGATATATTTCCCTTTGATATTTTTTCTTGTCCGGAGCATAACTTGAAAAGTACCGGATGGAATTTCATCAAGCTTCATACAATGGTAGAATATAATGAGAGGAAGTGCAGTGTACAAGAAACATAACTCTATTCTTGCTAATTACAGAGTTATTGCCCTTTGATATATTTTCCTTGTCTGGAGCATTACTTTTAAAGTACTGGATGGAATTTCATCAAACTTCATACAATGGTAGAATATAATGAGAGGAAGTGCATGTATACGAAACATAACTCTATTATTGCTAATTACAGAGTTATTGCCCTTTGATATTTTTTCTTGTCCGGAGCATCACTTGAAAAGTACCTGATGGAATTTCATCAAGCTTCATACAATGGTAGAATATAATGAGAGGAAGTGCAGTGTACAAGAAACATAACTCTATTCTTGCTAATTACAGAGTTATTGCCCTTTGATATATTTCCCTTGTCCGGAGCATTACTTTTAAAGTACCAGACGGAATTTCATCAAACTTCATACATTGGTAGAATATAATGACAGGAAGTGCAGTGTACAGGAAACATAACTCTATTCTTGCTAATTACAGAGTTATTGCCCTTTGATATATTTCCCTTGTCCGGAGCATTACTTTTAAAGTACTGGATGGAATTTCATCAAACTTCATACAATGGTAGAATATAATGACAGGAAGTGTAGTGTACAAGAAACATAACTCTATTCTTGCTAATTACAGAGTTATTGCCCTTTGATATATTTCCCTTGTCTGGTGCAGTACTTTTAAAGTACTTTTAAAGCCATCAGTGATAACAGTTTAATAAAGTTCATGAAAGAACCAAGTTGATGAATACATGGAGTTCGAGCAAAGCAGGTTCGATATTGTATTCCTATTGCTCTTGTTTGTTTCCTATCCATAAAATTGTTATCCCTCAACATAACTCGAAAAAATATAACATTTATTGATTGCCATGAAAGCTTGTACACTGCACAATAAAAAAGACCGTTTTTAGTTTTAACAAAACCATAAAAAAATTAACAATACAAAAAACTCAATCCATAACATTCTCTTTTATTAAGATTTTTTTTTTGTCTGGAGCATAACTTTAAAACTATTGAATATAATTTAATAAAACTTCATACAATGGTTAACCATTTTCTGTCATGGCGGCGTTCGGGGGGTAATTATCACCTTCAGTGATAGGTCTAGTTTTACAAGAAAATCACGGTATCATCAGTATATAACAGTATAAATATTTTTACATATTCGCTTCAAGTATTATCCAGTACATGCTTAGAGCAATTAAAACCTAACACGTCACTGATGCCACAAAATTCATGCAAATCATTTAAGTATAACGAAAATAAAATTGGTGAAATGTTGGTGAAACGGAAAATAATCTGACGTTTGACAGTTTGAAGAGACACAGATTTGGCAATGTTATATATATTTTTAACAACATTTAAGAGTTTACTACCAATATCATAAAACAAAAGTTTTTACCATAGTCCTGTTCTCCCAACAGTATCGAACGTACTTTTAAGGTCAATAAATGCACAGAAAAGTTTTATTCTATTTTTGAGTAGTTCAATTAACATATTTAACAGAAACTTGATATCTTTAATGGAAACACCTTTACGGAATCTAGTTTGGTATTTATCTATAATGTCAATACCTTGCGTATACTTTTGTAAACGGTCTTTTAGTAAAGCTGTGCATAACTGTAATAAAATCACCTTTTAACATAGAAATGAAGAGTTGGCCGGAAATACTTAGGGTACATGTATGTAATTAAGGTTAATTAACAATAAACACGGGATAAAACATCCCAGTCTGATGATATTTCCTACTGATTATATCAGAGGTGTGACTGTAATTTAATACAATTTCCTGTCATTTATTGAAATGTGACATGTTAATTATTCCTTCTTTGTAAGAAGAATGATTAACCTGGAAACTGACCACAATATAATATGTTACAAACCATGTCGAGCTATATCCAATATTTGATAACAATATTGTTATGTTCTAATAAATCATAGTCTGCAACAGAATAGGTAATCTTTGAATTTTATGTACGTTTAGTACTATTTCTATTTTTAATATTGTAACTTAACGGTGATCAGAATATGGGTAATTGTCCAATTAGTTCAATTTAAATGTAATAGCAATATCTTTGATAAACAGCAAAAGGTTTCTGTTAATAAAAAAACGAAAATAAAACGTTTCTACTCAATATATTACAGGCGTATATAGACTTCCTTGCACTCCTTGTTGATTGATATAAAAGTCATGGAATGAATAATTGGCATCAGCTCACAAAATCTAAGCGAAATAGAAGTGCAGTGGACATATATCTAGTTTTAGTGTGCTATGTAACCTTATAACTGTTATCATGTATTATTAACTTGTTCGACATCTAGTTAATTTTAACTAATTGAATCAGCTCGATTGCGAAGAAGTGCTTTTATGAATTGCTCTAGAGTCCGTTACCTGGAGCAGTAGTTTTAATGAAATCGTGTCGAATTTGGGATCGAACTTGCATCCTGTGGCGTGTGCAGGCAACACTCAAGTTTTCAAATATTGATTCTTTTTTTATTTGACATAATAGTTTACAAATGAATTCTGAACTGTTGCCCCTCGATGGAATTTAGACAAAATATAATGTACTATCCATATGGTATTTCGGGCAAAGTAGTAAACTGTGCTGTTTAGATCAATGGCTAAAAAAAAGGCTTTATTTTAAGAATTTGGAGAACTAAGCACTAATCTGTTCTTTGTCAGCATTGGTATAATTATACATGAATGACGTCATAAATAAGGTTATTATTAAACATTGAAGAGTTTAACGTAAATACACGTGTAATTTAATAGAATTAACGGGAAAATATATCCCAATTAGATAAGTAACGTTAAATTCCAACATAATAACTTTACAATATACCCAAAACGACGCTATTTTGAAACAACGTCATTCTATTTAAGATGGAATCTACCTTAATAGGGATGAAAACATATTAATCTGTTACGCAACTTATGCTGCACAATATATTCAGTATTGATGAGTTACCTGTTTTGTACGAGTCTACTAAATACAGTACTAAAGTTTTCATTATTATTAGTATTATAATTGTTATTTGTCATACTGCTCAGGGCTTTTCCAGAATTAAAATGTAGGAGGGGGGGGGGGGGACAGCAGTATAATTAAAATTTTATGTCTGGTTGGTGTTTTCATAAAAAAAACATTTTCTGCCCAGATATTTCCTACCGATCGTATAAAAACATAAAATTGTCCTTCCCCATATACCGCAGAGCCTTGGTTTCCAAAGTCAATATATCCCGCAGCGTCTAGATTTCGGCGAGCGCGGCAGAAACAGCAGGTCTTTTAAAATTACTTCATTGGATCTACATGTTTGCCACTGGCAGGCGTGTTGTAACGATTGAAATACACAATCTCAAGACATCAGGACCAAAGTGTAACGTTTCACACGACTGCACAGTTGGACACTCGATACACTGGTGTTGTGTATGTTAGAGATTATCTTCAATTAACTTTTTCATCTCGAACTGATTGATCTTTATTGTTAAAATTGCCATAATATAATTACATCACCCGACATCAACATACGATTAAACTGGTTTATTTGAAACAAAGCATAATTATCTACGTGCGGACTTCCATAAAGCTGACAAGAAAAAAAACCATATTCTTGGTGGCGAATAAAATTATTAACACGGAAATATACGAGCAAATCAGATGTCAGATTATACTCGTCGCAGGCCGTAACCCGCCCGTAACCCCGTCTACTTTATTTTGTTTATGCCGAGATGCCGTGTCACAACGTTATCTCCTCAAGTAAATTTCACGAATTATATATCAATATTTGACGTATCGGTTGCGTTTGCAAATAACTACGGATATGAATATACAAACGTGTATACTATTAAATTCTGCAAAACGCCGATTCAACTCTATAGCGTTTTTGCTATAATTGTATGCGTATCCCTGCTGTTTGTCGGATGGTGTAAAACGCTAATTTATTCGGCACAAAATGAAACACTTAGTAATACAAAGTCTATTTTGACAAAAAATCAAAGTGCATTGATGCGAAACGAAATAAATGTATAGCATTTGAAATTAAAATAAAATTCCCATAAGGGTTTATTATCGTCGAATTCACTTTAATCCATTATTGTCATCGAACATTGTTAGTGAAAGGGGCAGCGTGTTCATTCTGTACATAAATTAAGGCATGTATATTTATAAACATAACTCTCTTAACGGATTGTATCAATTTAATAGTAATTCTTATTTTAAGAAATTAGTAAACAGAAAATAAACATTTTACAAGACAACTAGTTAGAACAAAAACTAACCTTTAATTAATATAATGTTGATTTTTTTGTTTGTTATCTGTAGTGCCCCTTTATTTAATCTCAACCAGTGGAAAATTGTGACATCATCACTTGCATATCGACATTAGATCAAAAGTGTTACGTCGGCGTACTTCAAAGAAAGTAGGCAACCGTCCAGTCTAGTAATTTTGCAAGTGTTACAATAAGAAAACATTAGAAAGCGGATTTTAGCCTCTCTTTTTTTAATTTTGTGCATAGTGGTATTTTAATTTGAAATTTAATGCATGGTGGTGTATATCACAATTAAATTTTATGCTCTGTGGGTAAGAAACATAAGTGCCGTCCGCCCCCCCCCCCCCCCCCCATACATTTAATTCTGGAAAAGCCCTCAACATAACGGCTGTGTTTGACCGTTTCACTGGGAAATAAGTAATGTACCAATACAACAAGACCATCCAGTTGTAACAGGGACAGTCCATATGTTTCAGTTTAAGTTTGGACCACTTTAGACCATATGTTCAAACCGAATGTTAATTTTAAACTAATGAAGTGATTTCTTTTTGTTTTAGGAGAAAGGGGGGGGGGTCACACCACAGGTAAAAATAACACCATAATGACGAAATTGGGGAAAGCGCATAAAACGTAGAAAAATGTATATTATATATATATAAAACAGTTAAAAGGTCAATATCCCAGTTTTTCGTTCTTAAGACAAATTTAAATTGGCATTAAAGGGAGTATATTAGGATTTTTCAAAAACAACTAAATTTGCTTAACACATTTTTTTTATAACAGGATTTAAGCCCTCTCTGTCTTTACAATGGGGATTTCGTTAAGAGTTTACCACTTGGATTGAAACATCGATTTTGTCACGTTTCGGTGGATTTTATATACCAAACCATTCGGACTTTATTTATCTAAGATACGAAAATCCTTTTTATCCATTTTAAAATAATTAATAGCGTGATATACTTCCTTTAAATAACATAAAAAAAAAATTAGAAAAATAAACTTTTAGAGGGAAGTTTTCATAAACTTTTGGGTAAAATGGAGGGAAATTGGACCGAACATCGGTCCCAAAAACGAATCATCTGTTATGTTACAATTATATATAAAGGAGTAAGGGAAGTGAAAAGTAGAGCGAAAGATAGGACATAAATTTCCATACTTATACTTTCCATATTTTCTAACTCTAAATTAAATCGTTTATTATATGTATTCCAATTAATTGAGCTGCAATACATTTGATATATTAATTTCATTTCAGATTGTTAGCATGACTGATGTGAGACTATGATAAACAGTTCTTCAACGAAAACCCAGTATTGTTTTGTTGATATTGAAAATAAGTGTCAACATGTCCAAGTCTTTGAATCAAAAACTTTCTAATGCGATCATCATTTTTAGTCGAGATGTTAGCTGCGCGAAGACTCGACTAGAACTGATTTATCTTAATATAAATGCCGTGCGCAAATATACGCCAGATTTCACGTGACCACATATTTGCCACAAAAGCACGTGATTTTGCTTCCCATTACGTTTACACATATATTTCCCCCTATTCAACGTACCGTGGAAAATTTCCAGTCTCTACCTAAATTTCCATCAAAATACAACAAACCTTTTGCATTGTACGAGTCGTGTGCTAGAACTGTTACAAATGTTAGCGAATGAAAAATGCTATTCGAATTCGAGCAAAACATTTTACTGAAAACACATTTTTACATATAAAGTTGCTTTGTTATTAACATTTTCTTTCCGGTTCAATCATATATATAGCCGTCATTGGTCGAGTCAGTTTTCCATCGAATATTCATCGTGAAAATTGGATGCGACAGCTGATTTTCTTATTTTGTTTTAATAAAAAACACTTTGACCCAGATCTATATGCAGGTTTAAATAAATAGAAATCCGAATCCATTTCTAACTGCGCAAAGGATTTATCTCTGCAGCATCAATAAAGGACGCGCACTTGTGGAGTCATTTCCCGACCTGTTTATCAGTTTTACATTTTCTGATATGTGAACTAACATGTATTGTCAAAACAATGTAATCCATTTACCGTGTAAATCTAAATCATCGCAAAACTTCATGGTATAGTCTCACAAAAGTATAACATTTATACCGCAAAGCTCAATAAGGTGATTTGTATTTATCATATCGTTCTTTTTGAGAAGTTGGAAGATCAACCTTTTTGCGTATTCAATTATTGTTCTAACAATCGAATTCTGTGGAAGATCTATAAAGTCATTTGTATCATGCATCCATTTAATCCGTAAAATGATAAACTTGTTACTGTAGCCGATTTTCCAATGGTCATCAAATGATACATATACATAGCAACATGTACACCATATGCAGGTTTTGCAGCTAATCCTTTTGACGTACAAAAGTCAACACATGCTTTTACTTGATGTGTGCAATACGAAGTCTTCAGTATTTAAGATTTAAAATAGCACATTGCGAAAAAACATTTGAATACCATGTATGTAATAATGTATTTACTTAGTTTTCTTATCTGAACAGTCACATGCAAATGCATAAAATTAATAAGCTTTCACAGCGTATCTGCCAAAAATCGTCATATACGTATACATACAAAATACATTTACAAAATCTAAATTCCACATGCACATATATATAATGGAGATAATGACAGGTGTGTAATATTACCCAATTTGTACAATCTAACACCCGCAGGTAAATGCATATGCGTATGCTATAAAATCGCCAGATGAAGAGATTCACCGGTAATAAATGATTTGAGTGACAGATTGTGTAATAAAAGTTAAGTGTTAATCTATATTAATTTCTGTTCTGCAGTACCATATGTTTACAAGTCATGTTTAACTCAACTGCAATACTGTTATTCGGATAAATAGTTAATTGACAACTAACAGTTTGTTTAATTTTGTCCAATATGCATTGTTGTATATAATTATGATGGTTATTATAATGTTAAAGCAACACATCCACGTTTGAACTTTTAAAAATAAAATTAATTGAGTTATGAGCACATTTCCCATACAAACTTATGATCACTTAGCTGTATATGAGCATATAAACACAATCCCGTACAAAATGATGCCCAAATTATAATGCGTGACTAACACTTTATAAAACAAGCGTGTAACTTACCCGAGTAAAAAAAATATTGTCAAAATGACTTTCAAGGCAGGTAAAGTACATTACGCACTAAAACGTGAAGTTTTTTAATACGACTCGCATAATTCAATTTGAAATTTGACAAAACTTAACAGTAGCTTCAAAGCATTGACTATGTATATGTGAAATTATACAATATTATCCGGAAATTATTACTCTACTAACAACTTTGTCATTTAACCTTATTCATTGTACATTGCTGCATATACGAGACGTCAATTTCCAATTTTTCGTATTATTTCAATACGCTCTCTTTCGTCTTCGTTCCTTTCCTATTTCCTTCGCGTTGTGACGTATAGTTAAAACATGTGACATTATCACATGATTTGATATTAAAGGCGAACCAGCCGTGTTCCTGCCACAACATTTGTTTCCGTCTTAACGGCAGTGTCTATCCAAAATGAAGGTTCTTACAAATATGCCACATGTTGTAGTCTCGCACTTAGTTTCAGCAGAAGACTACTGGATTTCCATCTGGCAAAGATTATAGCTTACTTACTTTAATTAAAATGCATTATATAAACATAATTTTATCTGGTTATTCCTTAGTACTTCAATGATTATTAGTACTGTGACATATAATTATTAATGTGTACTTAACGAGGCGAGTGGACGTGTGTACTTTAGAATCATTGTCTTGTTTATTTTTTAAAATGTATGTTCTATGTATTTACATGCTATTAGTATAGTTTTATAGTAATACTCAACCAGATAAACCAAACTATGAACAGAGCTCTTGGTGTTTAACATTTGTCAGTTTAAGACTCGGTTACATAGACATTTGGGAAACAGTAACAAATTTCGTTTACAGTTTCAGTAAAAAAAATCAAGTGTTAGTATGATCTTCAAGCATATACTGTTTATTTATTTTGTTTTCATACTCCCAGGGCTGCATTCAGTTCGGTCAAACGTTTGATAACGTTAGCTAACATATTTTCCTGGACACTTGCCCAACTTCAGAATACCACCCAGTACGTGTTAATTTTAGGGAACCAGGCCTTAAACGTGTTTGTTGTTTAACGGTACTGAACGCAGACCGTTCATTTACTACGTGTATTTACATTCCTGGAGTTTACTCTGTTCCATTTATTTCTTGTTGAATATAGAAAGAAGGATAGTCGTCAGTTTAATTTCCATGGCAGGTTAAATAAATATCGCCAAATAAATTAATTTTAGATCGAACCGGAATATGGCCGACACGATCAGGATTAGAATATAAAGTTACCTCCCCTATAAAGGTTATCGCCATTTATATTATTACAACAGTGCAATTGGATTATCTCTTTCAATTATCGGCTATTCTGACAAGGTAACCACGGTCATCATGACGGTAGTATGGATATGTGCCCCGTTGAGCTCGAACAAAAAATAAAACTTGTAAACTAAAATATAATGAAACGTTTTACTCATAAAACCAAGAGCTAATATAGAGAAAAAAAATTGAGATGTTATGAACGCGCGTGTATTCACGTAAAATCTCGCATAGTTTAGTTGTAAAATAACCTAAATTCATCTCTGGAATACAAGTCAACATTCTTTCTTTGCACAAGGGAATTCTCTCAAAAATGAGACCATTCTCAGCTAATTGTGTTAAAAATTGCTAAAGTACTTATGATTATAAACTTGTATACTGCAACTAGAAACATCAATAAACGTGCTTGGAGTTTTTCTTCAAAATAAGTATTTTGAATTCAAGATCATTTTGGTGTTTAAAACATCTCACATTAACTGTAATAAGATCACCTTTTTACATAGAAATGAAGAGTTGGCCGGAAATAGTTGGGGTACATGTATGTAATTAAGGTTAATTAATAGTTAAGACGAGATAAAACATCCCAGTCTGCTGATATTTCCTACTGATTATATCAGAAGTGTGACTGTAATTAAATACAATTTCCTGTCATTTATTGAAATGTGACACGTTAATTATTCCTTCTTTGTTAGAATAATGAGTTACCTAGAAACTGACCACTATATAATATGATACAAACCATGTCCAGCTATATCCAACATTTGATAACAACATTGTAATGTTACAGTAAAGAATGCTCTGCAACAGAGTAGGGACCCTTTAATCAAGGTATGAAATTGTAGTTTAGAATTTTCTGCAATTGTGGTACAATTTCTGTTTTACATATAATAACGTTACGTTGATCAGTATATGGGTATGTGTCCAATTAGTTCAATTGAAATGTAATGACAATATCTTGAAAATTAGAAAAAAAAACGTTTCTATTCAATGTATTACAGGCGTATATACACTTCCTTGCACTCCTTGTTGATTGATATAAATCACATGGACTAAAACATTGACATTATTTACAAAGTCAAAGCAAAATTGAAATGTGGACATCCGTGTGCAGTGGACATATATCTAGTTTCAGTATGTTATGTAACCTTATAACTGTTGTCAAGTATTATTTAATTGTTTGACTCTAGTTATTTGTAACTAATTGATTTAGCTCGATTGCAAAGAAGTGTTTATATGAGCCGCTATAGAGTCCGCCTCCTGGATAGAAAGAGTTTTTTTGTTTTCAAAGACATCGGGTGGAGTTTGGATCGAACTTGCAGCCTGTGGCGTGTGTAGGCAACACTCAAGTTTTAAAATATTTTTTTTATTTGGCATAATAGTTTACAAATGAATCTCTGAACTGTTGGCCACGATGGAGTTTAAAATTACACAATATAATGCACTTACCATATGGTATTTCGGGCAAAGTTACGGTAGTAAACTGTGCTGTTAAGATCAATTGCAAAAAAAACAGCTTTATTTTATAAATTTGGAGAACAAAACACTATGCTGTTCTTTGAACACATTGGTATAATTATACATGAATGGCCTCATAAATAAGGTTATTATTCAACAGTGAAGAGTTGAGCGTAGAAACACGTGTCATGGATATGTAATTTAATACAGTGAACGGGAAAACATATCCCGATTAGATAAGTTACGTTAAATTTCAACAAAATAACTTAACAATAAACCCAATACGTTATTTTGAAACAACGTCATTCTATCTTTAGATGGAATCTACCGTAATAAGGATGAAAACATATTTATCTAATACATAAGTTATGCAACTCAATATATTCAGTATTGCTGTGTTACCTGTTTTATACCAGTCTGCTTAATACCAAAACTTTCATTATTATTGATATCATTAATGTTATTTTTCATACTCCTTAATATTAAGGCTAAATTTGACTGTTTCACTGGGAGATGTGTAATGTCCCAATACAACAACGTCATCTTAGTTTAACAGGGTCAGTCCATATGTTTCAGTTTAAGTTGGGACCACTTTAGACCATATGTTCAAGCCAAATGGTAATTTTAAACTTAGTTCATGTTTCTTAATACTTTCACTCCATCATTGTATTACTTTTTCGTATTACAATAACAACACATGGAAATATTACAAATGGCGTCATATTAATACGAATAAGGTTATTGTACAGCGATGTAGAGCTGAATTGAAGTACTCGTGTCATCTGTATGTAATTAATACAAGTAACGAGAAAATATATCCCGATGAGATAATTTACGTTAAAATTCAACACAATAACTTTTATTTACTATAAACCCAATACGCTATTCTGTGACAACGTCATTCTATTTTTAGACGGATTCTACAGTAACAGGGATGACAACATTTTTATCTGTTACATAAATTATGCAACACTATAGATTCAATATGAATGTGTTACCTGTTTTGGACGAGTTTACTAAATACTTTTTTTATTATTATTAATATTATTAGTCATACTCCTCAACATAATGGTTGAGTTTGACCATTTCACCAGGAGTGATGTCCCAATATAACAAGGTCATCCAATTGTAACAGGGACAGTCCATATGTTTCAGTTTAAGTTTGGACTACTTTAGACCATATGTTCAAGCCGAATGTAATTTTAAACTAATGAAGTGTGTTTTTGGAAGGAGATCGAAGCTCTTGACTTCCATAGCTGTCGTGCAGCCCTAGCAATCTGTTATACAAGCTGCGTATGACAGGAACCGCCATATTCATCCGACCGATAAAGTAGTTCACAAGTTTCAAAACACATTTGCCGTAGCAGAGGACGTGTTATACAACAAAAGATTCAAAACTTTTTATTTATTGCGGATTTTTTTCTTTACAAGAACTCAATGATACGAAACGGAAAGCATACAATTTCCATGGAAATGCGGAAGAATACACAAATATCGCTGTGCACTAAATAACGCGGCAATTTTTATTCTTAAAAAAATGTTTTACGCATTTACTATTATGCATAGTAACGTCATCTGGTGGGGGTTGATATAATCTCTAACATCATTCGACTGTTATCAGGTGTAATCTTTAACGGGGTGAAATATTAACATGTTTTCGATATAATAACTCGTAGTTTCAGTAAATAGTGATGTTTAGTGTAATTTTATTCACTACGGATTGTCCTCTTTAAATTTTGATAGTAAAATAAAGAAATAGGTTCGGGGCTATTTTTGTTGTTTATAGAAAAAACGCGTAAATCTGTCATCTTATGCAAGCAGTGTTTTGATGAACATATTTAACCGTAAATTAGGTCATCCGATAGATATGTTTGTTGTGTTTCTGTGTTGTATTTTTTAGATTGATTAAATCTAGGTCACTCAAAACCGTTTATAATGCTATTAATTGATAATTTATATTGTTGATTGAAAGCTATATGATAATCGAACATAACTAAAGTCAATATACACGTAAATCTATCAGTAGTTCATGTTTGTTTTGTTCTGGACAAAGAGTTATGGATATGTTTCGTATATTTTCGGACAATCAGGAACATTTTGTGCTGAATGCGTTTCGTCATCCATAAATCATAACTATTTAACTGTAGATATTAAAATTAACTGGATTTGTACATCACTACTCAATTCGGTCGATTTTGGAGCCATTTTTCTAACAATAACAACTTTACATGTAAACACTGCAGACGGCATAAACAGTGTGTATTACGTCATCAAGTGATACTAAACTCTCCATTGACATATTTCACTATAAACAATATGCACCTATTTATAGCGCACAGTATAATGTAAACCAGTATTCACTCCTTGGTAAATCAGCTGTTTAGCAGGTGGCGAATAATTATGTCCCTTGATTGTAGCATAAAATATGATTGCCAGACTGGAGGTGATTCATGGAAAAACAAAATCTGGAGTTGAAGTTAAAACATAATATATATATATGGAGCTGAATCGTTGAAATTCTTGCTTGAGTAGTTTTTTTTTAAAGAAATTAACAATTTTTTAAATAAACAATAATTTATTCATTGTTGGTGGTTGTTTGCACATTATTAAAAGCCACTTTAAAGCGGTACATTCTTTTTTTATGAAATAATGGGGATAGATATTAAGTAGTGGAGATGTAAAATTGTGTGTTTTTCTGGGAAGCATGTGTCGATCAATACTCTATCAAAAAGTCAAACGTCAGAAAATAAAGGTTTGTTTGTCAAGCTTTTATATAGGTTGTTCATGTTGATAACTTTTATGTGGATATGTGAAAAGGAATTCTGGACCACCACGTTACCAGTTTACAAAATTTCCTGTAAATGGATATTTTCACCAGGGTCATCAAATATTCAGTCAGTTTTCACAGAGAAGATAGTGTGTACCATGTTGTTTAGCAATTTTTGCAAATGCATAATTAAAACCGTTTGATAGCTACTGTTGGAAAAGTATTGATATGGACTCTGTATTGTATGCATTCTACATTTTCATTTTAACACAAGCAGCGAGCTTGCCCTAAGACCTTTTAGGCCTTTTATTTTGGTTTTAGGGGACAGGGGTTGGTCCCATCATAGGTAAAATTAACACCGTAATAACTAAAATGGGAAAATCACAAAACCATGAAAATGTAAATTATTTATATTTAAAATAGTTAAAAGGTCAATATCCCAGTTTTTCATTCTTAAGACAAATTTAAATTGGCATAAAAGGGAGTATACCGGTATTTTTCAAAAACAACTAAATTTATGTAACATGCGTATATAGACAAGTTGACTCTGTATTGCCAAAAAGATAACATTTTAAACATGCCAAAACAATGTTTTGAAAAAGACTAAAATAGATTTTCCGTTTAAAATTGCAACACATTTTGTGACGTATTAAATGAGTCCCGTGATTTCATTTTGATTTCAATTTGATACGTCATACAGTAGATCTAAACACATTGCATCAAATATTCGTCAACTTAGAAAGAGTCTAAATGACAATAATGAGGTCGTCATGCAGATTTTAAGCCTTTTCTGTCTTTACAATGGGGATTTCGTTAAGAGTTTACCACTTCGATTGAAACATCAATTTTGTCACGTTTCGGTGAAGTTTATATACCAAATAATTCGGCCTTTATTGATCTAAGAAATAAGATCGTTTTTATCAATTTTAAATAAATTTATAGCGCGTTTTCGTGATATACTTCCTTTAACTTACATAAAAAACAAAATTAGAAAAATATACTTTTAGAGGAAGTGGGGAAAATGGGGGAAAATTAGACCGAACATCGGCCCCCAAAATTGAAAAAAACTCTTGTGTTATAATAACGTATATATAAAGAAATAAGGGAAATGAACAGTAGAGCGAGAGATAGAACATTTTCATACCGCTACATTAAAATCATTTAGTATATGTCTTTAATTAACTGAACTGCAATAAATTTGATATTTTGATTACATTTCAGATTGTTAACATGACTGACATGAGACTATGATGAAAAGTTCTTCAACGGAAACCCAGTATTGTACTTGCTGATATGGAAAAATAAAGTCAACATGTCCAACTCATTGAATCTAAAACTTTCTAATGCGATCATCACTGCAAATAAACCTTTTGAGTGCCAAATATGTATTAAGATGTTTACAGAGTCGTCAATTTTAAAAAGGCACGTGCTGATACATACTGGTGATAAACATTTTGAGTGTCAGGTATGTAATAAGCAGTTTGCATATACTTCACACCTATCGATTCACATGCGGATACATACTGGTGATAAACCATTTAAGTGTCAGGTGTGTAATAAGAAATTTACACAGTCATCAGATCTAAACAGGCACATGCGGATACATACTGGTGATAAACCATTTGAGTGTCAGGTATGTAATAAGAAGTTTACAGTGTCGTCAAATTTTAAGAGACACGAGCGTATCCATACTGGTGATAAACCATTTGAGTGTCAGGTGTGTAATAAGAAGTTTACACTGTCATCAAAACTTAACAGGCACATGCAGATTCACACAGGAGATAAACTAGTTGAGTGCCAGGTGTGTACTAAGACGTTTACTAGTTCGTCAGATCTAAGCAGGCACATGCGGATTCATACTGGCGATAATACATTTGAGTGTCAGATGTGTAATAAGACGTTTGCACGTTCTTCACATCTGAACAGACACATGCATATACATACTGGTGATAGACCATTTGAGTGTCAGGTGTGTAATAAGAAGTTTACAGTGTCGTCGAATTTTAAAAGACATGCGCGTATCCATACTGGTGATAAACCATTTGAGTGTCAGGTGTGTAATAGGAAGTTTACAATGCCATCAAATCTAAACAGGCACATGCGGATTCATACAGGAGATAAATTAGTTGAGTGCCAGGTGTGTACTAAGACGTTTACTGATTCGTCAGATCTAAACTGGCACTCGCAGATTCATACCGGCGATAAACCATTTGAGTGTCAGATGTGTAATAAGACGTTTGCACGTTCTTCATATCTGAACAGTCATATGCGTATACATACTGGTGATAAACCATTTGAGTGTCAAGTGTGTAATAAGAAGTTTACACAGTCATCACATCTGAAAAGTCATTCGCTTATACATACTCGTGATAAACCATTTGAGTGTCAAGTGTGTAATAAGAAGTTTACACATTCATCAAGACTAAACCATCATATGTGTTTACATACTGGTGATAAACAATTTGAGTGTCAGGTGTGTAATAAGAAGTTTACACAGTCATCAAATTTAAACAGGCACATGCGGATTCATACTGGTGATAAACCATTTGAGTGTCAGGTGTGTAATAAGAAGTTTACACACTCGTCAAATCTAGACAGGCACATGCGGATACATACTAGTGAGAAACAATTTGCGTGTCAGGTGTGTAATAAGAAGTTTATACAGTCATCAGATCTAAACAGGCACATGCCGGTACATACTGGTGATAAACCATTTGAGTGTCAAATGTGTAATAAGAAATTTACACAGTCTTCAGATATGCACAGACACATGCGGGTACATACAGGAGATAAACTTTTTGTGTGTCAGGTGTGTAATAAAACGTTTACTGGTTCGTCAGAGCTAAACAGGCACATGCAAATTCATACTGGCGATAAACCATTTGAGAGTCAGATTTGTTAGAAACGTTTACACAGTCATCACATCTGAACAGTCACATGGGTATATATACTGGTGATTAACCATTTGAGTGACAGGTGTGTAATAATAAGTTCACACTGTCGTCAAATCTAGACATTTGAGTGTCAAATGTGTAATTAGACATTTACATATTCTTCAAATATGCACATACATAAAATTATGCGAGTACATACAGGAGATAAACTTTGTGTGTGGCAGGTGTGTAATAAAACGTTTACTGGTTCGTCAGATCTAAACTGAAACTTACATATTGATACAAGCGATAAACCATTTGAGAGTCAGATTTGTAATATGACGTTTGCACAGTAATCTCATCTGAGAGTCACATGAGTATATATACTGGTGATAAAACATGTGTGTCAGGTGTGTAATAAGACGTTTACAGAGTTGGCAAATTTAAAATGACATGTGGGCATACGTAATGGTGATTAACCATTTGAGTGTCAGTTTTACAGTAAGATATTTACGGAATCGTCAGTTATAAACAGGCACATGCGGATTCATATGGGAAAATCGGATGTGTAATAAGATACTTGCAGTGCTGAATTAGTTAAGATAGCACGTGCACACATATGTATGAATAACCATTTGAGTGTTTTCAGTCGTAAAATCTAAACAATCACTTGATTAATCATTTGAGTGACAGCTCTAAACAAACAGTTGCGGATACATACGGTTGATAAATCATTCGATTGTCAGGTCTGTAATAAGAAGTTTTTAATCGTAAAATCTAAACAATCACTTGCGGATACATACGGGTGATGAAATGATGAACAATTTGAATCTTAGGTGTGTACTAAGAAGTTTCCAGTCGTTTAATCTTAACAATCACGTGTGGATACATACTGGGCTGCGTTCAGTTCGGTTAAACGTTTGATAACGTTAGCTAACATATTTTCCTGGACACTGGCTGAACCTCATATTAGCACGCACTACACGTTAATTTTAGGGAACCAGGCATTACACGTGTTTGCTGTTTAACGATGCTGAACGCAGCCCTGGTGATAAACCAGCTTAGGTGCGTTATAAGGAGTTTTCAGGCGTATAAACTAAATAGTCACGTGTTCAAACATTTCAATTTTAAGTTTGTAATAAGGAGTTTCCTTTTGTACGTGATGTGCGGATACATACTGGAGATAAACCATATATGTTATGGCTTACAAGACGATTACAAACTATTCATATTGAAGTTGAGTGCCACATGTGCACTAATAGTTTTTGTTCTTCGTATCTGCGTCATCGCATGCAGAATCATACTGATTGTAATCCATTTCAATTGTAGGTGTGTACTAAGGAGTTTCGTCATACTAAATACTATACGTCATATGCTGATAAATACAGGAGATAAAACATTAGAATTTCGTGTGTATACAATTTAGTTGTATATAATAGATTGTTAACACCGACTGTATAGGTTGTCACATGCTGATAATGCATCTTTATTTTATGTGTGTAATAAAAATGGTTATTGAATCGTATAATGGAAACGTCATATAACAGAAAATATACCATTTTATTTGCCAGATGTATTAAAATACTTTATCTTCGATTTTTAATCGGTCATATGCGCATACATATTTGATATAAGCCATATAGCCAATTTATGTTTACTGGGTGTGGTTGCCATAACAACTGTCATACACATTTTAAAGAGCGAGATATTTACAAACACGTATTGGATGTGCGTGAAATGGAGAAAATTGACAAAGAAATGTATATTATGGCAACACTGGTTGATAATTCAGACAATGAATCAACAAAACGCGGAAAGGAAAGACAGAGAGTAAGATATGAGTATTTTTTTCTTGGAAAACATGTATGTAAGAACACATTCAAACTTGTTTTTGACATAGGTAAACACAGCCTTCAAAACATTATGACACACATCAGTAAACAGGGCGCAACCCCAAGAATACATGTAAATACAGGACGGATACCAGCTAAGTCCCTTAAATTTGATGACACAAATTGGTCGTTCAATTCATTTCGAATTACGCAGACGAATTTGGGATGCCACAGCCAGCTGCTCCAAGGGGACGGGACAATATACCTCCAATTTGTTTGCCAAGTGATACAACAAAAAAATGTGTCCATGAAAAATATGTTACTGGTTGTATTAAAAAGAGCCCAGAATGCCGTTCTGTAAAATATACCACATTCTGCAATGTATGGAATACATGTTTTTCTCATGTAAAAATAGCGACACCTAGAGACGATTTATGTGCTTCTTGTGAGAAAATGAGAAAAGCCATAATGGATTCTGTTACTGAAGAAGAAAAGCTGGAATTTACAAACAAAATGAAAGAACATATATTGCAGGTGCAAAAAGAAAGAGAAGTATATAACACATGTATTTAACTAGCCAAACAAGCCCATGGCATCTCTGAGGCAGAACAATATGTACACTATACGTTTGATTTCAGCCAAAATGTATGTTTACCCCATCACGCCAGGCAGATGGGCCCATTGTATTTTACAACGCTTAGAAAAATACAGATATTTGGATTTCGTCTGGACGGAGTTCCCCGGCAATTGAATTTCTTAATCGATGAAAACGAGACGATTGGAAAAGATGGAACATCAACTCACGGTCCGAACTCTGTAATATCGATGATCGACTGGGCTTTACAGTTGCACGGCAGTGGCGAGACAACTTGTACTATACATGCAGACAACTGCCCAGGTAAATTTTAGATTTTTTTCTTTTATGTCTGACTTATTTTTCATAATTACTATCTAGCATGTAAAATTCATTTTGACTTATGCTTATCTATAAATGTATATTATGATAATGAACTTGGAGTACAACGAACATATTGGCTAATCTATAACACTATTTCTATAACTACATGTAATTGGAAACACGCATGTAAATTTACCCTGTAAGTTTGCAAGGAAAAACACTATTATTTAATGATAAGTGAACTAACAAAATATGTAAATTTTAAATAAATTATTATTTCACATACTTTAACTTCAGGTCAGAACAAAAACCAGTATGTACTTGGTTATTTTATGTGGCGAGTAATGACCGGAAAACACCAACGCATAGAGGCATAGTGCCACCATTGCAAAAAGGAAGTGCTTCCGTGGGGTAGTCGCATAATGGCGGTTGTAAATATTCCTCAATTCTTCTTCTTTAAAAATGCATTTTCCTTATTTTAATGCTCATTTTTTTATTTGAATGGCATTATTGATGTATTTTGAACATTTTGATGGCATTGTCATGTTTGAATTGTGAATTTAGAAAAAAAAACGATGCTTGGAAATTGGGGTATGAATTCATGATTTCGGAAGTCTACTTTCACTTTGTCACCAGTGTACACACTGAGCAGAAAAAAATCTCTTATATGACACATGACCCCTACTTTTCTCATCATATTTTGATAGTGCAGAGGTTGACAAACAGTAAAATGTAGGTTTCACTTCTTTCATTTGGGACCCTCTATGAATGACAAGCCTTCAAACTTTTATTATTTACTATAGAATAAAGAACAAAAATCAATGGTGGGGTTACACCTATAAGAGAGACTTGAGTGAAATGGGGGTGATTTTCCAAAATGTTAATTGTAGGTAAAATAACCTCTTTTTTGCACTCTCATAGTATTAAATGACAAATTGGAGACATTTGCTTCATAAAAAAACACATTTTGGCAAGTGTATGCCTCAAATAAAGTATATATGTGCATATTTACATTGAAATTTCATGAAAAATCACAAAATTTTGAAGATTTTTTATTTTGGATGATTTAAATGTGCAATTTTTAGCATGTACATTGTATTGAATAATGTATTTTGGTAAGATAATGTCTTCAGTGTATCATGAGACTATTTTGGTGTAAAAATTTTATGGGAATTGGGTAAAAAAATTTTTTTTTTGTAAAATTAGTCAAACACATCAAAATTGCATGTCGGTCAACATCTCGCGCCTGTATATAATGATCATGTAAAAAGTGGTATTTTGACAAAAGTTTCAGTATTTAATGCCTGCAACTTGGCAGTATAACTTCAAATTGGTAGTACTAAGTAAAAATGAGGTAGTTATGAAATTAAAAAAAAGTGTATCCTTATAGGCATAGTGCCACCATTGCAAAAAGGAAGTGCTTCCGTGGGGTAGTCGCATAATGGCGGTTGTAAATAATCCTCAATTCTTCTTCTTTATAAATGCATTTTCCTATTTTAATGCTCATTTTTTTATTTGAATGGCATTATTGATGTATTTTGAACATTTTGATGGCATTGTCATGTTTGAATTGTGAATTTAGAAAAAAAAAATGATGCTTGGAAATTGGGGTATGAATTCATGATTTCGGAAGTCTACTTTCACTTTGTCACCAGTGTACACACTGAGCAGAAAAAAAAATCTCTTATATGATACATGACCCCTACTTTTCTCATCATATTTTGATAGTGCAGAGGTTGACAAACAGTAAAATGTAGGTTTCACTTCTTTCATTTGGGATCCTCTATGAATGACAAGCCTTCAAACTTTTATTATTTACTATAGAATAAAAAACAAAAATCAATGGTGGGGTTACACCTAGAGTACATGATGCAAGTGCCCGGCCATGCACGCTGTTTGGTGGACAGCGGCTTTGCCTCATTGAAGAAACTCTATCGGCGTACTGACTGTGATACGATAGGTCAGCTTGAAGAGGTTGTCAACAAATCATCGTCAACAAATGTTGCGGTCCGGTATCCATCATGGCAATGGCGTGACTGGAAATCGTTTCTCGGACCAGTATTCCGCCCGTTACGAGGAATAAGGTATAGCTTACCTAAACATTTACTTCATGCACACAGTATGTGTTCCTAGTTATATACTGAGTAATGAGAAAACATATTTCAATAGCATAAAACCAAAAAAGAAAAATACTTAAACGCTTGTAAACACATAAACGTCGCATGTGTTAAATTTTAGTTACTTAGGTTACATGTTTTTATTAGTTTTTAGTGAAACACCATTTCTAAAATAATAGATTTGACAGAAAATAGACTACTAACCTTTGTCGTTTAAAAAGTGAAGTTCGACAACTAAATTCAGGTATTATATTTTAAAAATATAGCTATTATTTTATAGACCTTATTGAAAGAATTCCTTATGGAAAATAAAGACATGATTTATCACTTAAAAAATAGTGATATTATTTTATCGAAATAAATGCTGTTATGACGGATCTAAAATGGAAAATATAATTTGATTATTTCACCAGATTGCGTTTTTTTATTGTTTGAAATAATCTATTCATACAGGCAATACCAGTACTTCATGATGTCGCCTGCAGAGCCCGGTGTTGTGAAAGTAAAGAAAGCCTTCGACGCCGACGAGACTTCATTGAATTTATTAAAGTCTCGTGACTTCACATTCGGAGAAGATGCTATGCCAGATATTATCGCCCCCGAGGGCTTGTCAAGGGAGCGTCAAGACTACTTCCATAGAGTTGTCAGACCGTTTGTTCGACCAGCGTACCAGGACATAACGTGCCCAGCGCCTATTAAAAAACTTTAAAAGTTCATCTAATTTATATGGCCAATGTCACCATGATCACTTGGTTTCGTTCAAAATAAATCAATATCAATTAAAACTACATTAAACATGATGCATTTCAATGTTTTAATTTATAAATAAACGTTTGAATTAAGTCAGTAACATACACATCGAGTATATGAGCATCCTCTACGCGATTGGGTAGTTATGATCTGAATGTGAAATTTATGCAAGCCTCGTTTTCATTATAACTTTCACTTGGTAGTTTGAAAATATCGGGAATTGTACTTTTGATTTCAGACGTAAATGTTATCTACCTTCTGTGAGATAAGTGGGTAAATGTGATGTGAAATTATGTTGAGTGTTGATGGTGTTTTGGTTATTTTAAACAGCAAAACCTATATGTATTGTCATCTTGTATGTTTATATATAACTACAGTTATGATCGTTGAAGAAATACATGTATCGTTTTGAATATTTTTTATTCACATCTCTGAATTTGTGATTGATTCGATACGTTGTGTTAATTTCTTTTCAATCAGCAAGGTATACAGAATAACTAAGAGTTGTTATTGCCATCGAGGTATTGTTCGCGCGCAAAATAACGTCGTTTTTTTTCTGAAACATAACGTAAAACGTCGTACATTAACGTCGCACATTGACGTCGTGCATTATTATACCTCTCGCAGGAAAACGTTTATATTAGAAAAAGTAGTCGTCGTACAATAAAAATGAAAGCAGTTTTATGTTCAGGAATATTTGTTTAATACGAAAATAAAAAAAACAAAATTGTCAAAAAATGTCATTAAGCCCGGTTTTCCTGGAGAACGGCCCAATTATATTTAATTATTTTCAAAACATGTAGTAAAAGGGGAAAAAAGTATCTGTATTTTTTAAAATTAATTTATCTATATTTATATTTTATTGATCTTTATATACATGTATACATGTAACTGTCTAACCAATGACTTCAAACAATCATCATAATTATGGTGTTAAAGACGACATTTAACTTAAAACATTGCATAAAGAGGTGAAACAAATCATTGTTTTCATGAAAGATTTTCACTTTTTTTTATCAAACTACCAAGCACATATCTGATCAGCACTTTGCACTAAGTAAACCCTAAACTTAAGCTCAAATACATATTATATTACAATCCTGTCAAGTGAGCCATTCTGTTGATGTAATCTTGGAGAGGAACTGTCTCAATCTTAGATTTCAGTCTTTGGATTTTTCTGTTTAGGTTTTTCCAAGTGTTTCTTTTTTGTACTGGGACACCATCGTTCTGTAACTGTATAATTTTCACATCAGTGACAGCTTCTTCTTTCTGAAGTAGACGTAGCAGTTGCCAGACATTAGGATGGTCTATTCCTGCGAGTCTGTTAAGTCCGTTATGCCCTCCCTCGAGGCTGTTGTTGGTTCGATAAAATGACAATGGATTTTACGGCTAATATTGACGGAACGGTTGAAGTGATAAAGAGAAAAATGGACGTGTATATATAATTTCTTACTTAAAAGTAAATGCATTAATTCCTTTCTTG
>CM055904.1:49364689-49722189 GCA_029582155.1 Panopea generosa | reverse complement strand
TTACACAGCATTGTAACGAAAACACGCAACACAAACTAAACTATCAGAAATTACCCCATGTTGCGATACGCATCGATAGTTGCGTGATTGCAAGTTGATGGCATTAATTAAAACATATGCTCTTTCAAAGTTTCATGTTTGGTTTTAAATTTGTACACACTAGCTGGGTACCTAACTTAGAGACGTAAAACATTTAATTATATCAATGAACAATTCAACTATTTACCTACCCCAATATTCTTATTATTTCAATATATATATTTTTTTATATGTACACGTATGTTAATTATACCGTTATATGGAATTGTAAATATACACATACAGAGAAAATTCTGAAATTAGCAAATATTGTTTGATTACACATACATGTACATTTATATTTTGTAGACATTCATGTATATAAGTCCCCATCCCCTCCCCAGAGTGTTTTTTTTTTATATTTTCTTTTTTTTTCTTTCTCGAATCAGTTATAATCTTTAACTCTCATTATCAAGACTAGACATGCAAGAAGAAGAATTAGTTAATGTTTTAAAACTTCAATAAAGCATAACTTTCTTTAAAAAAAAAGTTTACAAAGTCATATAAAAAAAATCAAAGCGGAATGTTTTACGACGATTTGATTATTTTTCATGTATTTATCTACCACCAATAAAAGAAGTCCAACACTCAATTTAACATGTATTGTTGCTTTATATTTTACATCATTGTTACATTATAACAAGTGCCAAGCATTTTGATAACATAACAAGGTTGGCTCTCATTAATGTTTGTTAGACTGGATGAATACTTATTAAGGAATTGTATGTGAAATTTCGTACTTTTTAAGTTGTGCAGTATTTGCTCAGGAGTTGGCAGAGTGTAAGCTTATATATTCATTGTTTCAAAATATCTCTAATACAAATGATTAACCTGCCAGATGCTTAATGCTACTCAACTATTTTATATCAAATTGTGAAAACTGATTTCAATTCGTATATAATGTTCTGCACGTCTACAAATGTATCTATAAACAAGTTCTCTTAATGTTTGGTAGCCATTGAGTTGTTTAGACCGGTATCACTAATTTAACACACTTTGATAGTATCCTCAGCGATATTTTAAATGCTAAAACACCACACTTACTGATTATGTTGCAAGTTGCACTTTATCATAAAGTACATATGTGTAATGACTGTGTGAGGTTATTTAACTGTGAAGTATTTCAAGTAATAATTAAAAGAGAAATTGACAAATAAAATGGTTGGGGAAGATTTCTGTTTGAGCATTTTTACCAATTACGATAAACTGGCCCTTGAGATTAAAACTACACAAATGAATTATCTGGATTTAGTGGGCACTGTTCGTTACTTATTCAATTCAAACAGTCAGTAAGACTATCAATAGTTATTAGAAATTTCTAAATGTACATATAATTTTCATGAACTATTTGTGTATTAATATGTCTGATTTTGTTGAACAAAATTGAAATGAAAGTTAAAAAAACAACAACAAAAACAGCAATAAAAAAAAACAATCTCCGGACTGACGAATATATGAAACTGCAAGATTAACATATTGGCATGTTGTTTTGAGAAGAACAATAAACAACAACAACAACAACAACAACAACAAAATATTCTGTTAAGGGATTTTTAATTGTACGGTAATAATTTGATAAGTGTTGTTCTTACAAATAAAAGGTCTTTGTCAGTAACAATGTATAATTACTATATAACACTGTTTAATCGAGTTGCTAGAATGATGTAATTCTGTCAGCCGCATAACTGTATTACTGTTAGAATACTGAAATATTTACATTACAGTGTCAACTAATTATGATATGTTTAATTCTGCGATATTAAATATAAAAAAATGAATGTACGTCTTTTAAATTTCATGTCACTTGCAACTTGATTGAGCATATAAGATATGTATACAATAGTTTAATGAAACATGATGCATGTTGGTAAATGTATGTACAAGTTTACTCCTACAAACACGTATTTAAACGTTATAAAGTACAAAGTCTACATACGAAACAACTTTTCTTGTATTGATTATAACGCCGTCATTATACGCTTACGACGCACGTAACTCATCTTCAAAGTAAATATTTTTTCAAAAAAAAAATGTAACGTTCCGATTTTCTCACTAATTTAATATTTGCAGCTACAATATTTCAACGTTTCGTTCAGTTTTGTTTACAATGCGATTCAACTCTATCAACATGAACTGAGTTATAGCTATAATGTGCATCATTGGAAATGAACGCATTACTGCGCGATCTCTTAAATAACTGTCAAAATAATTATGTAGGCTTATCGCAGCTCCTGTATAAAACCTGAAAACCGATAGCGTGTTATGTTTCTATTTTAAAACTTAAATTACCTGTATAAAGTTCAACCGCCTTAAGCAAAATGAGAATAATAGGTCAATAACAATATGCCTAAATATGTATGATAGTTTGTATAAATCATCAATATACTTTATTGTTATCGGGATTATACAGAACGATGCGTTATAGTTCTATGTATACTGAATGCTATTTTGTTAAAAACTAATAATCAAAATATAATTAACTGTATATTACTTACGGTAATTTTATATATTAAATATGTATTCTCTAACAGTTCAACAACATTCGATGGTATTTTTTTTGCGTTAACCTAACATCCTTTTTGTCGTAGATGAATAAAACCTAATACGCTTGTACATCGTCGTGGATAGGCGATACTCTTATAGATACGGGGTGTTATATGTAAATACTCAAATGAGAAAAAAATACTATTCTGTAAAATGTAATAAAACAATTAACATATGAAAACTTTTATGTCTGCTTTTTTATGATAGTCTATATACATAATGTAAAAATAAAACTTTAACCTCTTTCCCTTTTCCGATAAAAATGCCGATACTTTTCTCATCCTCCAATTCAACGTTATCTGAAATATTAAGCATTTTACTAGATATAGTGTTCGCACATTCGTTCGTTCGTTTTTAGCTAAGGCTATCTTAAGAACCTCAACAAGTATACTAAAGCGATTTTATTTTCCATTCATTCAAACCTGACAGCCCGGAGCAGCGGTTTTGTTAAATTAGATTTCTAAATAGATCTCAAGGTTTGACATAATCTTAATAATAATCATGTTTTTTTTTTTTACCGTATTACTTTTATAGCACAACCGGTTTAAACTGGAACAACAAACAACGTTAATGTTGTTAACTTTTATTACAACCTTACATTATTACACACATTTGTACAGTTTAGATGAACAATGAATATTATCAAAATAAGCAATATTATAAGAAATATGATATGTTAAAGACATATTTTACTGATTGTTGTCACATTTAACAGAATCGTCAATTGTTTTCTCTAAACGCTAAGAACATCATCTTTGTTCAAAACGATCTTTCTCAAATCGCCCATGGCGTAGGTCGAAGGTATGAAGTATTCCTGCAAATATATACACATATAAACGTTCATATTTTTTGAAAATGAAATGTTGAACCAACAGATAGGTTCTTTAAACGTATAAAGAGAAAAATAGTTAACGACACCTTTTAATATATTTTTATAAAACATTTAAATAACGGTAATATTTTAACTACGAGCGTGTTAACATATGAAAAGTATGTAAATAATGCGTTAACGAAAGAATCTCACACATTTGTAAACACAATATACCTGCTATAAATTACGCTTTCAGGTCTTGTCTACATCTACATTAATACGTTGTTCTATTAAACTTGATAATTACTCAACGGTGCAAAGAAAGAAGGATAGAATTTAATTAGAGAAAATAAAAATGCAAATAAAATATGCATATAAAGAGAAAAACATAATAGACAATAGCAAAATATATTATACACGATGATTTTTATCCAGCTGCTTTTACTACCTTAGCATAACAAGTTTTCATCAACTCCTCTCATAAACTTCTACAGCGACGCCATCATGAATCTTTTCAAACATTATTAGGTATATTCGGATGTATTCGGTAGTTATCGGATACACCCAAGTAATTGGATGGATGGATGGATGGATGGATGGATGGATGGATTAAAAGATCTTATTCTACGACACAAAGGTGTACCCGAGAAGAAAGCCTACGTACCCACGTCCATTGCTTTATTCCATGCATGAACTGGATTACCGAAAGAACAGTCGATTTGAAAGTGTAAGATTTAAATATTAACAACGTGCTGTAATGCTTATTTTTGTGCGTGTGCAGTATCGAAAGATATCTGATCTATTATCGATGATAACCATAGGAACATAATTAACCAAAATGCATTTATTTCGTTGGTTTGTGGTTGTTTGTGCTGAGATTTTATTTTTTGATTTCATTGGTAGACTAAACCTATTCCTTAAGAAATATCGCGCTACTTTAAGCAAGTATTTGAGCCTATTTCATTTTTAATAAAAAAATAACGTGGCATCACTAGTTCTTTGAAACAATATAATAATATAACCATATAGGGGTTATATCCATGTGTGATTATACAATTATATATGTAATAACATATTTGATATGTTGACATGTAATGTCAAGTAAACAAATGATTTCAACATTACCGTGTGCCCATTTAAATAAAATATTATAAAGTAACGTTTATACAATCTTAGTTTATTTGGTATTTTTGTTTTGTTGTATATTACAGTAACGTTTTTACCTCATCTAACTGTAATAAAATCTCCTTTACACAGAAATGTAGAGTTGGCCGGAAATTCTTGGGTTATCTGTAGGTAATTAAGGTTAATTAGCACGATATAAAACATCCCAGTCTGCTGATATTTCCTACTGATTATATCAGAGGTGTGATTGTAATTAAATACAGTTTCCCGTCATTTATTGAAATGTGACACGTTAATTATTCCTTCTTTGTTAAAAGAATGAGTAACCTGGAAACTGACCACTATATAATATGATACAAACCATATCCAGTTATATCCAACATGTGATGACAACATTTTTATGTTCTAGTAGAGCATGCACTGCAAAAGAGTATGGACTGTTTAATCAAGGTATGAAATTATGTTTCTGACCTTTCTGTAACTTTGCGTAGATCAGAATATGGGTTTTTGTCCAATTAATTCAATCGAATGAAATTGGAATGTAATAACAATGTCTTCGGTAAATCAGCATAAGGTTAATGTAAATAATAAAAAAATACGTTTCTATTCAAAATATCATATATTTCATGCGTATATTGACTTCTTTGCACTCATTGTTGATATATATAAATGTCATGGGTAAAAACTGACAGCAGTTTACAAAGTCTAAGCAAAATTAAAATGTGGACATCTGTGGGCAGTGGACACATATCTAGTTTCAGTATGCTATGTAAGATTATAACTGTTATCAAGTATTACTTACTTGTTGGACATCAAGTTATTTTTAACTAATTTATTTAGCTCGATTGCGAAGAAGTGCTCATATGAGCCGCTCTAGAGTCTGCTTCCTGGATAGAAGCAGTACTAAGTGTTGTTTTTAGAGATATTGCGTCGAGTTGTGGATCAAACCTGTAGCCTGTGGCGTGTGTAGGCAACACTGAATTTTTAAAATACTTTTTTTTCATTTGACATAATAGTTTACAAATGATTTTCTGACCTGTTGGCCTCGATGAAATTTAAACAAAATATAATGCACTAACCATAAGGTATTTCGGACAAAGCAATAAACTATGATGCTTGGATCAATGACAAAGATCAGCTTTATTTGAATGATTTGGAGAACTAAGCACTAAGGTGTTATTTGTCAGTATTGGTACTTTTATACTTGAATGGCGTCATAAATAAGGTTATTATACAGCAGTGTAGAGATGAATCGAAGTATTCGTGTCGCCTATATGTAATTTAATACAATTAACGGGAAAATATATCCCGACTAGATAATTTACGTTAAAATTTTATTTACAATAAACCCAATACGCTATTTTGAAACAATATCGTTCTATTTTTAGATGGAATCTATCGTAATGGGGATGAAAACATATTAATCTGTTACATAAGTAATGCAACACAATAAATTCAGTATTGCTGTTTTAACTGTTTTGGACGAGTCTATTAAATTCTATTTTTTTCATTATTATTAATATTATTTTTAATGTTATTTGTCTTACTCCTATAAATTGTGGCTGAGTTTGACCGTTTTACTGGGAGATGTGTAATGTCCCAATACAACAATGTTATCTTATGTTAACAGGGACAGTACATATGTTTCTGTTTAAGTTTGCACCACTTTAGACTATATGTTCAAGCCAAATGGTAATTTTAAACTAATACTTTTTTTTAATTTTATATTTAAATTTCATTTTAGGTTGTAAAAATGAGACTACGATAAAAAAATTCTTCAACGGAAGCGCAGTATTGTACTTGCAGATATTGGAATGTAATGTCAACATGTCTAAGTCATTGAATCAAAAGCTTTCTAGTGAGATAAATACTAAAAATAAACCATTTGAGTGTCAGGTGTGTAATAAGAAGTTTACACAATCTTCAAATCTAAACCAGCATATGTGTATACATACTGGTGATAAACCATTTGAGTGTCTGGTGTGTAATAAGAAGTTTACACGGTCGTCAAGTCTAAACAATCATATAAATATACATACTGGTGATAAACCGTTTGAGTGCCTGGTGTGTAATAAGACGTTTATAGAGTCGTCAAATTTAAAGAGCCATTTGAGGATCCATGCTGGTGATAAACCATTTGAATGTCAGGTGTGTAATAAGACGTTTAAACGTTCATCAGATCTGAACAGGCACAGGCGGATTCATACTGGTGATAAACCGTTTGAGTGCCAGGTGTGTCATAAGAAGTTTATACAGTTGTATCATCTAAACTGTCACACGCGGATACATACTGGTGATAATCTATTTGAGTGTCAGGTGTGTAATAAGACGTTTATAGAGTCATCAAGTTTAAAGATCCACGTGCGGATGCATACTGGTGATAAACCATTTGAGTGTCAGGTGTGTGATAAGAAGTTTGCAATTTCATCAAATCTGAAAAGACACATTCGTATACATACTGGTGATGCACCATTTGAGTGCCAGATATGTTATAAGAAGTTTGCACGTTCACCATATCTGAACTGTCACATGCGTACTCATACTGGTGATAAACCATTTGATTGTCAGGTGTGTAATAAGAAGTTTACACAGTCGTCACATCTAAATAGGCACATGCAAATTCATACTGGTGATAAGCCATTTGAGTGTTAGTGTAAAAAGTCATTTACAGAATCGTCAAGTTTAAAGAGCCACGTGCGGATACGTACTAGTTATAAACCATTTGAATGGCAGGTGTGTAATTAGAAGTTTGCACGTTTATCACAGCTAAACAGTCACATACGTATACATACTGGTGATAAAGTATTTGAATCATGTATGTAATAAAACGTTTACAAAGTCGTCAAATTTAAAGAGGCACATGCGGATACAAACAACTGGTGATAACACATTTGTGTGTCAGGTTTACAATAATATGTTAACAGGTTCATCAGATCTAAACAGGCATTGTAGATTCATACATGTGATAACGTCTTAGAATATCAATATGTGTATTAAGACATAGACAATGCCGAATCAGTTAAAAAGTCACATGCGAACATATACTGATGACCATTTAAGTCTCAGCTGTGTAATAAAACGTTCCCACGTTCGTCAAATCTTAGCACGCACATGCAAAAACATACTAGTGATAAAGAATTTGAGTGTCAGGTGTGTAATACAACGTTTACACAGTCGTAAATTATAAACAATCACTTGGGAAAACAAACGGATGATAAACCATTTGAGTGTTAGGTGTGTAATAAGTTTACACAGTCGTCATCTCTAAACAATGACTTCCGGATAAATATGGGTGATAAACTATTTGAGTGTTAGATGATTAAAAAGATGAATACACAGTCGTCACATATAAAAAGGCACATGTGTAAACATACCGTTTGGTGATAAGCCATTTGAGTGTAAAGTATGTAATAGTAGCGTGACGCGGTATTTATGGGTAAGCAGACACATGTAGGTACAAACTGGAGATAACCAATTTGAGTGTCAGGTGTGTATTAGTTCACACGGTCCTCATATGAAAAATGTTACAAGAGATAAACGAGAGTGACACGTGTGTTATAAACGTTTACGTTCTTCGTGTCTATGTCTTCGCTTGTAGACATATATTTGATTATAATCCATTTCAATTTGAGGTGTGTAATAAGGAGTTTCCTGTTTCTTCATATAAAATAACGTATGACATGCGGATACATACTGGAGATAAACAATATATGTTATGTGTAACAATACAATTACAACCTATTCATATCAAAGTTTAGTGCTACATGTGTAATCGAAATCTACGTTCTTCTTGTTAAAGTCATGGCATGCAGAAACATACTGAATATAATCAGTTTCAATTTTAGGTGTGTAATAAGGAGTTTTCTATTTCGGTAGACTAAATATTGTATGTCATATGCGGATACATACTGGAGATAAAACATTAAAATTACGTATGTATAAATTTTAGTTGTATATTATAATATGTATACGTCGTCACATTCTGATTATGCATTTGCAATTTATGTTTGTATTAAAAATGTTATATTGAATTCGCACATTAAAAACTGAAGATAAACCATTTGTTTGCCAGATGTATCATAATACGTAAACCAAATAGTGTAAAGAATAACATGACAATTACAAATTATTGATATCAAAACATTTGCAAACGGATAAAAACTGGAGATAAACCATATAAAGCATGTGGGTTTCGAATTCGGTTTCAAACATTTGAATTGTAAAATACAGATGCATAATGGAGATAAATACAATTTGAGTGTCATGTTTGAATAACAACCAGACTGTCGTTATGTCTACACTATCTCATGCAGATACATACTGGAGATAAACCAGTTAAAATAGGCGTATTTATTTAGAGGTTTGCACAATTGTTAACAATTAAACAATAAGACATGCAGTTACGGATGAATCGTTTGTGTATACATACGGGAGTTTAAATGTTTGAATGTCAGGCGTGATATAAAATGTACAGTCATCCCGTATAAACTCTAATACTGGATATTAACTAGCCTATGCTACTGTTACTACTACTACTTCTACAACTACTACTACAAGTATTACTAGTACTACTACTACTATTACTACTACTTCTAATAATAATAATAATTTTAATAATTTAAATACCACAAATATTCTGTTAGATATGAATATATTTAGGTCAACTTTTCATATTTATATTTTGGATTAATACAATTAAAATATTCACAGATTTGCGTACAAATATTACAAAATATTTTCTTTTATGTTTTTAATAAAAACAGATAAATGTTCTTTTTGTATATAGTTATTTATATAACTACATTTCTAAAATCACCTGTATATATTTTGCCTAAAATGTCAAAATACGCTGTGATTTTGTCAAAATTCGTTTTTGTCTCGCCGCAACGAAGGAGAGACGAGTTTAAGGTGTTGCTTTTCCGTCGACGGCGACGGCAGCTGCGGCGGCAACGTCAAACATTTATATTTAGCTCAAACGTTAAGTTTTCGTTTTTACGCTACTTCTCAACAAGTACAAGTGATAGGACACTCATACTTGGATCATAGTTACAACTAACACCTTGCATCACATTATATACTGCAGATGCTGAGTGTAACCTACATTTCAGGGTCCTTTGACATTGTTTGATGATGAATTTTGCATTTACCTCCAATGTTAAGTTTTCGTTTTACACTATTTCTCAACAAGTACAAGTGCTAGGACACTCATACTTGGATCATAGTTACAACTAACACCCTGCATCACATTATATACTGCAGATGCTGAGTGTAACCTACATTTCATGGTCCTTTGATATTGTTTGATGATGAATTTTGCATTTACCTCCAATCTTAAGTTTTCGTTTTACACTATTTCTCAACAAGTACAAGTGCTAGGACACTCATACTTGGATCATAGTTACAACTAACACCCTGCATCACATTATATACTGCAGATGCTAAGTGTAACCTACATTTCATGGTCCTTTGACATTGTTTGATGATGAATTTTGCATTTACCTCCAATGTTAAGTTTTCGTTTTACACTATTTCTCAACAAGTACAAGTGCTAGGATACTCATACTTGGATCATAGTTACAACTAACACCCTGCATCACATTATATACTGCAGATGCTGAGTGTAACCTACATTTCATGGTTCTTTGACATTGTTTGATGATGAATTTTGCATTTACCTCCAATCTTAAGTTTTCGTTTTACACTATTTCTCAACAAGTACAAGTGCTAGGACACTCATACTTGGATCATAGTTACAACTAACACCCTGCATCACATTATATACTGCAGATGCTGAGTATAACCTACATTCCATTGTTCTTTGACATTGTTTGATGATGAATTTTGCATTTACCTCCAATGTTAAGTTTTCGTTTTACACTATTTCTCAACAAGTACAAGTGCTAGGACACTCATACTTGGATCATAGTTACAACTAACACCTTGCATCACAGTATATACTGCATATGCTGAGTGTGACCTACATTTCATGGTCTGTTGATATTGTTTTAACTGAATTTTGTATTTACCTCCAATGTTAAGTTTTCATGTTTACACTATTTCTCAATAAGTGCTATGTGCTAAGACACTCATACTTGGATTATAGATCATAGAAGTAACACCTTGCATTACATAATCTAATGCAGATGCTGAGTATTTTTTTTTTATTCCTTTTTAAATATGTTTTACTTAGAAAAGTTTTTTTTTTTAAATTGTTTAAATATGTTTTATTAGAAATATTGGTTAAAGTTAACCAAGTTAAATAACTCCTGCTTGAATATAATATTTTATTTTTTTTCTCTCCCATGTGTGTATTAACGGTCAAAGCGGACACGGCGAAACGTATTATTCCGCAGAGTTCTTGTTGTTGTTCAGTGTTGGAAACTGGTAAGTATTTAATCATTGTTTAACATATTAATAACTTATATTAAATTTCTTCCAAAAGCATTATGTAGAAGACGTTCCATAATCAACAACCAATAAGTGCTCTTACTTCTTTGATATTGAACATATAATGATTAATATATAACATATTGAAAATAACCTTCTTACGTGTATAAGACCTATGTAGATTTTGTTATGTTTTTATTGTTAAAACTTGTACATTGATTTGTCACGTAAATGTATTGTATATAATTAGAAACTGTAAAAAATTTAATCAATAAAAGTTATTCTTCTTCGTATTAACTATTATTACGTTATCGGAAGCAATATGTTTTAATTGGACTTAGACCAGGAACCAGGGGGTTACAATGGTGTGAGTGTGAAAATGCACTTGACAGGTACTATTGCAATGTGAATTTTTGAAGGGAATATATTTTTCCAGAGAATGGTGCAAAATTGAGTGGACTGGTAGCTATAACACACAGATGGGACTATTTCTTAGACAGTAACAATTTTGCATAATTTGGCTGATTTGACCTCTGTATGTGAAATAGGGATACCTACTTTCGCTTTGAGCAAAATTGAGAAATTGGAAGCAGTTAATGCCCATGCGTTTAACTGTTTTTTTGTGTTCTGCTTGAATTGAATATGAATTCTTGAAATTCTCAATGAGTTTGGAGAACAACTGTAAGTGTGACAGTCTATAGTGCTAATATTACGGTCTATGTGAAATTAATGGTGGTCCAGCTTCAGATACATATCTATTATACAGCAAAGAAGAGTTGAACGGGAATACTCGCGTCACCTGTATGTGATTAAACGATATTAACGAAAGAACATATGCCGGTCTACTGATGTTGTCTACTGATTATATCAGTGGTGTGATTATAATGTTACACAATTTCCTTTTATGAATTGATAAAATGTGACGCGTTATTGTTTATTCTTTGAAGAAAATGCCACTCAATAACATTGAAGACTCACTGTCCAGTTACATTTAACACTTGCATTGTTTGTTATATGGATAAGATATTATAGCAAAACATATTTAAGCTGAATATTAAAATTGTGTGCATCCCAAAGTCATTGTTAGGTACTAACTGTTGCGAATGTATATAACGTGATAACCGGACCCGATTAACTGCAGTCGGTATTGCAACTGACCATCATTCGATGGGTCGTAAGTTAGAATCTACGCCTGGCCATTTCCTCTGTGGTCACTAATAGTCAACATTGAATTGCATCTAATTGTCATTTGTCTCTGACAACTGTTACAAATTGGGAACTTATCAGTTACTTGCGGGGATGGTTGTGCTCGTTTACTGGTAAACTGATGGTCTATTAACTTTCGATGACATTAAAATGATGCAATATATTCACGCAAATTAAATTTCTAAATTTGGAATGGTTCATCCTACATGAAAGAATATCTTATTTCAATAATTATTTAGCTCTAGATATCTATGTAGTATCCAAAGCCTTTCAGCGGATCGACCGTGCAGACGGAAATAGCGGTATTGCCTTCAGTAAACAGTATGCTGTCTATATGTTTAATAGACATAAATACACACACTGTACAAAAACCAGGATAAATGGTCAGATAAATATGGGGTCGGAGAATATTCTAAACTTTATAAAAAATGATAATACCAAAAGACAAGTGCAAGTCAAATACATTTGAACTGTTTAGTTGAAGTATTAACGTGAACAGAAATGTCAACGAACTCCATGGTAAAGTGGTTACAGCGTTGGCCTTGATATCACGGGGACGGGGTTCAATCCAACATAAAGTTGTTTTGTTTATTTAATATATTTGAATAAAATAAAATAGCAATCATAACAATGCAATACTGTTTGAAATATAATTAGAACATTTTCAGGTCCTCTCTAATGAGATGGTCACTGTACATTATTCATATTTTAGAGAATGATTAATACATTATTATATACAGAGGGCATTCAGACTTTCAGTTTAGTAGGGGATGGTACGTCTGATTCTTTTAAGAGTAGATCCACCATTTATATATTATCATATACAGAGGGGATTCAGATTTCCAGTTCAGCAGGGATGGTACGTCTGTTTCTTTGAAGAGTAGATCCACCATTAATATATTATCATATACAGAGGGCATTCAGACTTCCAGTTTAGTAGGGGATGGTACGTCTGATTCTTTTAAGAGTAGATCCACCATTTATATATTATCATATACAGAGGGGATTCAGATTTCCAGTTTAGCAGGGATGGTACGTCTGTTTCTTTAAAGAGTAGATCCACCATTAATATATTATCATATACAGACGGGATTCAGACTTCCAGTTTAGCAGAGGATGGTACGTCTGATTCCTTAAAGAGTAGATCCACCATTAATATATTATCATGGACAGAGGGTATTCAGACATCCATTTTAGCAGGGGATGGTACTTCTGATTCTTTAAAGAGTAGATCTACCATTAATATATTATCTAATACAGAGGTGATTCAAACTTCCAGTTTAGCAGGGGATGGTACGTCTGTTTATTTAAAGAGTAGATCCACAATTAATATATTATCATATACAGAGGGCATTCATACTTCCAGTTTAGCAGGGGATGGTACGTCTGATTCTTTAAAGAGTAGATCCACCATTTATATATTATCATAAACAAAAAGCATTCAGACTTCCAGTTTATCAGGGGATGGTCAGTCTGTTTCCTTAAAGGGTACATCAACAATTTATATATTATCATATACAGAGGGGATTCAGACTTCCAGTTTAGCAGGGGATGGTACGTCTGTTTATTTGAAGAGTAGATCCACCATTGATATATTATCTAATATAGAGGGGATTCAGACTTCCAGTTTAGCAGGGGATGGTACGTCTGTTTCTTTGAAGAGTAGATCCACCATTGATATATATTCATATACAGAAGGGATTCAGACTTCCAATTAAGCAGGGGATGGTATATTTGTTTCTTTGAAGAGTAGATCCACCATTAATATATTATCATATACAAAGGGGATTCCGACTTCCAGTTTAACAGGGTATGGTTCGTCTGTTTTTTTTAAGAGTATATCCACCATTACTATATTAACATATACAGAGGGGATTCAGACTTCCAGTTTAGCAGGGGATGGTACGTCTGTTTCTTTGAAGAGTAGATCCACCATTAATATATTATCATATACAGAGGGGATTCAGATTTCAAGTTTAACAGGGGATGATAAGTCTGTTTCTTAAAAGAGTATATCCATCATTAATATATTATTCTATTTGTCAATTCTACACACAGGAATTAATAATCTTAGTCACTGACATTTTTTAGAATGCCTGCAAGCTTTGTATTGCGTGCGAAGCAAGTGAAAATACACCAATCACGGCAAGCTGATAACCATTTAACTAAATACTTGAGGATAGATTTCCTGCTAGAAATTCATTAAAGGATTTTGTTGAATCTGATAACATGGATAGAAGATCTGCCAAGAGGGTGTCAGTTGAGGAACTACGCTTAGTTACTCTTGGGGCATATCAACTAAAGTTGAGTTCGACCTGTATACAAGTGGCTGCCACATTCAGATTCACCAGGAGGAAGAAAATCTAATTCGTGTCAGGCTTCAGAGCAGACATGTATCAGCCAAGACATATTGTGGATGTATACTGTACACGGCAACTAATATACAGGCTTGGTACTGTAAGTGCTGGGCCAGAGCGAAGACAGTTGGTGTATACTCACACATAGTCATCATTCTCTGGTACTAGGGACTGTCCATACATGAACGTCCAAATTAGAGATATGGAGTCAGAGATTGAGGTTTTTATTTGGAGGATGCATTTGATATTCCACAGACTGTTTATATCTCCGACTCTGAGGGAAGTTTTGTGAACGAGTAGGCATTTTAACAAGTGATAGAAAACTAAATGAAACATAATGTTATATATGTTTTATTGTAAGATACATGTATGTAAGTATATCATAACATTCACTAACTGTTATTTAATGTACACATCTATACGAGTATAGATATGCACAACCGTTTGTTTATGTTTAAATATCACTGAAAGTTATCAAAATATGTCATGGTAACAGTTTTTAATTTGTATCCATTAGCCTCATGAAAGGCTTGATTTGCTATACTTTTGATATGAGACTGAACCAATAATGAATAATTCCTCAATTGAACACACAAAATGGCATTAAAATGGAATATTGATACAAATTTTGTCTTTTAGCTACTATGGCAATAATATTTATATACATTAAATATAATTTTGTAGGTTGAGTATATTGACAGTTACTTTATGATGTATAAATCCTAATAAGTATACATTAAAGACATTTTTTCGAGTTACTTCTAGCGCGGACACTTATTTTTGATTTTGCACACAAGTAAGTTGAATTAAGTTTAAAACACTAGAAAAAAATGTAGGTCACGATGCTTGTTATTTTGCTACGACTAATTTTAAATTACACCGTTTTACATTTTTTTAAAGAAAAGACAGCATAGGAGTGCACGTTATCAATCGTGTTTTATTCACTAAAAAGAGATATATTTCAACAAAATATTTTTATCCATGTAACAAAAAATAAAGTATCTTCAACAGAAAAAATCATGATGCTTTTTAGGGTTTCACCTTTCGTACAATGATTTTCTTAAATTGTTACGATTATAAATTTGGCCGCAAATATTGTAATTTTACACTAATTCAATAATAAAAAAGTTCTAACGCGGAGAATTGTTTCATTCTCATGTCACCATGCTTGTTACCAAGTTACAGTGCTAAATATTACCCCCACCCCCCTCTTTTCATAAAATGTCCGCAAACAATGCATTTTCACAATAATTCAATAATAAAAAAATAGTTCTTACGCGGAGAATTGTTTCATTCTTTCTTAAAAGAGGCACGATCACAAACCAAATCAGTAAATAAAATAAGCAATGCATGTCACCATGCTTGTTACTAAGTTACAGCTCTAAATATTACCTACCCTTTTCATAAAATGGTCGCAATCGATGCATTTTCACACTAATTCAATAATAAAATAGTTCTAACGTGGATAATTGTTTCATTCTTTCTTAAAAGAGGCACGATCACAAACCAAATCAGTAAATAAAATAAGCAATGCATGTCACAAAGCTTGTTACTAAGTTACAGCTCTAAATATTACCTACCCTTTTCATAAAATGGTCGCAATCGATGCATTTTCACACTAATTCAATAATAAAATAGTTCTAACGTGGATAATTGTTTCATTCTTTCTTCAAAGAGGCACAATAACAAACCATATCAGAAAATAAAAAAAAATACATGTCACATTGCCTGTTACTTAGCTACAGTGTTAAATGTTCCCTCCCCTTTTCATAAAATTGCCTACAATTGTCAAAATGGTGAACATTATTTGTTGTTAATTTTTATAGATAAAGTTCCATTGCAGGGGTAACTTTCATATTTGTTAATGATGAACTTCATTGCAATTATAATATTTGTAATAATTGTAATTTATACTGTAATTACTGTTATTTTGCTTTTATACATTTCATATATACCTGGTAATTGATGAACATCAATATGTGTGAGTAATAGTTTGAAACTTTAGAGGCCTAATGGTACAACCATGTACAGTAACTTTCAATAAATTTAGTAGATTGGATTACCATCGACCTGCTACTCAACATAAGATCTTCAGAGTGTTATCTATGTGTCCATTCAAATAATTTTATCTGGCATTTATCTTGGCTATAGAAGTCACACCGTCGTCCATTATTATAACGTCAACTTGGACATTTTCATTCTTGTACTACCGATATAGACTACTTCCAACATTAATCTTTGAATTGTCATTCAAAGTTTAGAACATTGGTGAACTGGTACTGATTGTTCTTAATTTTTCATAATATGTGCATTTTCTACAATCTTTTGAAAAAAAACATCATATATGTTTTTCGAATACTATTTTTTAACATGGTCCCAATATCTGATTTACTGTCACAATCCATGTGTCTGGCAATATATATTGTAATTAATTGGCCTGGTCCTGGAGAACTGACATCATCACTGAAAATTAAAGAAAGTTTATATTAGATAAAGAAATAAATGACAATGTTTATTTGTATGTAAGCTTAATTTACGTCATCACCAGTTTCCCACATGGGTGGTGCACCCAGAAGAGTGAACAGTTTAGTAATTTAGGTTTGTGGGGGACAGTCAGGAAGTAAATATCTAAGAAACCCAATCATATGTGTTAGCTGATTCTTTAGCATGCTCGGTGTATGGAACCATCATAAAGGTCCTCAGTTTGAATGACTGTTAGCACTGTACATTAGCTAGCATCAGGTATCAAATTCTCAACCCTGAGCTAAAAGTATCATGCTCTACCGACTTAGCAAATCGGTCTGGCTAAAAAAACGACAATGTACTTTACTAAAACAGCTCAATATATGGGTATAGTTTAAAAACTATAGGGCTATAACTGAGCAGCAATTCCTGTTATGATATGTATGTTCAAACCATTGAACAAAATCTTATGGTTATAATCTTGCGTGTATGTGGACATTTTCTACTGAATGCAACTGTTATGTTATGTTATTAGCAGTCAATAGGTTGCAAGCTCAAATGCCCGCTAGGCATTTCTCTGTGATGATTTAATTTCCAATATTGTGTCTCATTTTCATTCGTATCTAATCGCTGATTCAAGTGGGAAAGTTTTACGTTACTTGCACGGAGATTGGTATTGCCAAGCAAGTGGTCATAGAGTTTATCCCTCTCAGATCCTCGGTCGTATTCATGGTTATTTTGTTGTATTCCATAGTAAAAATAAGCTAAAAAGGTTAAACTACATTAAAAAATACCATTGACCCCTTTTGATCATTGCCACTTCTTCATTTAGTGCTTCTGCTTATAATTTCCAAGTCGCTTCATAGTTGATGAAACCACGACAGGTATTTTAAGCACCGACATAAGAATCTCTATCCATCTATAATCTGAATCTCTGCTTAGCATTCCTGAAATGTGTTGAATAGTTTCTTATTTTCATAATTCATGCAATAATTTTCTGTTTAACAGGGAACATAGAACGTGCATAAAATTATTTTTAACATTTACTCATTTAATTCCCTATTGAGTAGCAGAAAGGAAATGCAAGAATACTGTCCGTTATATGTAAATATACTTTTTTTAATAAAGCTTTTGGCCTTCATAATATAGTTGTTCAAAGAATCTGTAAATGCAGATTCACTCTCGCACACAGGAAGGAGTTCACTTTTTATAGTTGTTTATCTCTAGATATCAAAATTAAGCTATTATTTTATATGATTCATAGATATTGATCAGTGAGTTCTGATAAAGCATCAATTTACCTTATACCCATTTGCTTTGTGTTGATGTTAAATGATATTGGACTTTTCCTGTTTACTCGATGTGTTTGTTTGTTTCCACTGTTCTTATACTTCCACATGTTCAGTTTATGTATAACAATGACCCATAACCTGCCTATAGTGTCTTCCATAATGTCCTTCAATACCAAACCTTTACATGCATCAGGTCAGCTAAATGTAAAAATTCAAGATTTATTCTTTCTTGTCTCAAACACGGTATGAATTTTATTGTTTCAGGTAAATTCATTATGTATTCAGCGCTTTGGAAAAAATGCACGAATGGTTCATATCCGAAATGTTACCACTACGAGTATTGATGCTATTTTCGTAGTTGTTTCTTCGACTTCGGTATGTACGAGCACTTCTGGTGGTTAAGAACGAAAAACAATATACTCTTCTATGCTTGTCTATCGCTTCATGGACAAAAACATGTCTAATTTACATTTCTGACATATATATAAATGAAAATATTTCGCTTTGTAAATACTCTAATGCAACTCAACTTTTGATTTACCAAACGGCGAAATTAAACCACAAAACTGAAAGTAACAGCAAGGAACTATGCGCGTAGCAATGTGCAGTAACATCCCGCAGAAACTTCTTTAATTCTATCAATATTGCGTATGTATACAACTTAGCACAACATCAGTTAATTTACAACCATTTGCGACAAAATAAATGTTTTAAGTCAATTAAATATTTTTCACTTTATTTACTACATACAATGGGTATTATATTGTACCAGTTTCATTAAATTCTGCCACTGCCACTTTTTGCTCAATCGTAAACCGAGGCCCTTAGATGCGCGGGTGTAGCTTGCCATAAAAATAGTGTACGTACAAATCATTGGGTTGAAACATTTTATATCAATTTACAACCTCTTTAGACGGCACAAAAACCCTAATGGACCATACAACGTTGTAGTACAAATTCGGTGTCTGAGGTTACATCGTCATTTGATTCGAATATAAAACGTATACCTAATGATTCGCTTGATATGTTGGTCAACCCCTGTCGTAAATCGAATACAGATATAAACAATTTTCATTGACGTTTGTGTTTTGGCTAAAAACATAAATTAAAATTTCGGAGATTGTGCTGCATTATTGCACATTTTGTACACGATCTCGCATCTGGCCACTTCACACTCACTGTACATATGTTATTCGGAATATGTATTAGTTCATGGGTGAACAGTCAAATTAACAAAATAATAATGCAGGTGCATATAAATTGAAAGGTAAAATAGAAGGGTATAAACAAACAAGGTAAAATATCTATAAAACCTGAATGTGACATGTGACACAATTTCCAGTTCAAGCAGTAGTTCTTCATCATCGTTATTTTGGTTACAACGTCTTATAAACCACCCATCTCAAATGTTTTATAAACGATCCATCTTAAGCATTTTATGAACGACCTATCTCAAATGAATAGAAGAAACGATCTAGAATGAACACTAATATGGCCAAAATTACGTGAGAACGAACTGTTATAGGACCAAAATCATTCGGATTACATTTATAGTTACTTCTCCTATATGAAAGTGCGCATTTGCTTTGTAAGTATGAGATCGCTATGTGAAGCTGGCCCACCATTAATTTCACATAGACGGTGATATTAGCACAATAGACTGTAACATTTACAGTTGTACTCCAAACTCTATGAGAATTTCAAATATTCATATTCAATTCAAGCAGAACACAAGAAAAGTTAAAAACATGGGCGTTAACTGCTTCCAATTTCATAATTTTGCTCAAAGCGAAAGTAAGTCTCCCTATTTCACATGCAGGGATCAAATCAGTCAAATTATGCATAATTCTTACCGTCTAAGAAATAGTCCCATCTGTGTGTTATAGCTACCAGTCCACTCAATTTTGAACCATTCTCTATTCATTATGATATATTCTGATGTTTTTAATTAATTAAGATGTATATTATTTTCTCTTATATAGTAATTGTTCTAGATATATATTGCCAAACATGTCAAAATAAATTTCATGTATTCAATCGTAGATATTCTGGTAAATGTGTAATTATTTTGTATCATATAAATTATGCTATAGTTATGTTATCTGATGCACTAAGGTGTTCTGTGTTTACAATGGTTTTATTATAAATGGTGTCATATAGACATTATACAGCAGTAGTGTGACCTGTATTCTATAGTTATGTTATTTGATGCACTCAGGTGTTTTGTGTTCGCATTGGTATTATTATAAATGGTGCCATATAGACATTATACAGCAGTAGTGTCACCTGTATTCTATAGTTATGTTATTTGATGTACTAAGGTGTTCTGTGCTAGCAATGGTATTATTATCCATGGCGTCATATAGACATTATACAGCAGTAGTGTCATCTGTATTCTATAGTTATGTTATCTGATGCACTAAGGTGTTATGTGTTAGCAATAGTATTATTATAAATGGTGCCAAAAAGACATTATACAGCAGTAGTGTCACCTCTATTCTATAGTTATGTTATATGATGCATTAAAGTGTTCTGTATTTGCAATGGTATTATTATAAATGGTGTCATATAGACATTATACAGCAGTAGTGTCACCTGTATTCTATAGTTATGCTATATGAAGCACTAAGGTGTTCTGTGTTTGCAATGGTATTATTATAAATGGTGCCAAAAAGACATTATACAGCAGTAGTGTCACCTCTATTCTATAGTTATGTTATATGATGCATTAAAGTGTTCTGTATTTGCAATAGTATTATTATAAATGGTGTCATATAGAAATTATACAGCAATAGTGTCACCTTTATTCTATAGTTATGTTATCTGAAGCACTAAGGTGTTCTGTATTTGCAATGCTATTATTATAAATGGTGTCATATAGACATTATACAGCAGTAGTACGACCTGTATTCTATATAGTTATGTTAAATGATGCACTAATGTGTTCTGTATTTGCAATATTATTATTATAAATGGTGGCATATAGACATTATACAGCAGAAGTGTCACCAGTATTCTATAGTTAAGTTATATGATGCACTAAAGTGTTCTGTGCTAGCAATGGTATTATTATCAATGGTGTCATACAGACATTATACAGCAGTAGTGTCTCCTGTATTCTATAGTTATGTTATCTGATGTACTAAAGTGTTCTGTGTTAGCAATGGTATTATTATAAATGGCGTCATATAAACATTATACAGCAGTAGTGTCACCTGTATTCTATAGTTATGTTATCTGATGCACTAAGGTGTTCTGTGTTTGCAATGGTATTATTATAAATGGTGTCATATAGACATTATACAGCAGTAGTGTGACCTGTATTCTATAGTTATGTTATCTGATGCACTAAGGTGTTCTGTGCTAGCAATGGTATTATTATCAATGGCGTCATATAGACATTATACAGCAGTAGTGTCACCTGTATTCTATAGTTATGTTATCTGATGCACTAAGGTGTTCTGTGCTAGCAATGGTGTTATTATAAATAGTGTCATATAGACATTATACAGCAGTAGTGTCACCTGTATTCTATAGTTATGTTATCTGATGTACTAAAGTGTTCTGTGTTAGCAATGGTGTTATTATAAATAGTGTCATATAGACATTATACAGCAGTAGTGTCACCGGTATTCTATAGTTATGTTATCTGATGCACTAAGGTGTTCTGTGCTAGCAATGGTATTATTATCAATGGCGTCATATAGACATTATACAGCAGTAGTGTCACCTGTATTCTATAGTTATGTTATCTGATGCACTAAGGTGTTCTGTGCTAGCAATGGTGTTATTATAATTTGTGTCATATAGACATTATATAGCAGTAGTGTCACCTGTATTCTAAACTAATGCAACGTTGCTGTTGTTTTCATTTTAGAGGAATGGGGTGGGTACCTTTCATTGGGGAAATACTGTCACAAGATGAAAAAGGCAAAAGCACAAAATCATGATAATCGTAACTTGTGTATATCTAAATCAGTTTAAAGGTCAATATCCCTGTTCTTCGTGTTTAAACTGTTTTAAATTGGCATACAAATGAGTATATCATGATTTTTTAAACAATTTAGATTCCGCTGAAACATTTTTTCTTTTATATCCTGGCTATATATATATATATATATATATATATATATATATATTATACTCAATAACACTGTATTGCCAAAATGATAACTAGGAGTTCCCGCTTAATATTGAAACAAAGTTTTTGACGCATTAAATGAGTCCCGTAATTTCGTTTTGATTTCAGTCTCATCCATCATACATAGAGGTTTATACACGTTGTTAAAATTGTTTCAGCTTAGAAAGAGCCCAAATGACGATGTGAAGGTGGTCATGTAGTATTTAAGCGAAAGTTAGGACTTTAATTTTCATATCTACTGTACATTGAATGATTGAAACCGTTATTCCAATGAAATGATCTGCAATAAGTTTGATATTTTAAATTCATTTCAGGTTGTTAACATGAACAATATGAGATTATGGAACTCCAGTATTGTACGTGCTGATATTGGAATGTAAAGTCAACATGCCCAAGTCATTAAAACTAAAACCTTCCAATGCGACGAATAATGGTGATAAACAATTTGAGTGTTAGGTGTGTAATAAGAAGTTTACAAAGTCATAATGTCTAAAGAGGCACGTGCGTATCGATATAGGTGATAAACCATTTCAGTGTCAGGTGTGTAATAAGACGTTAACAGATTCGTCAAATTTAACAAGGCATGTGCTGATACATAATGGTGATAAACTATTTGAGTGTCAGGTGTGTAATAAGAAGTTTACGGAGTCGTCATATTAAAAGAGGCACGTGCGTATCCATACTGGTGATAAACTATTTGAATGTCAGGTGTGTAAGAAAACGTTTACACAGTCATCAGATCTAATCAGGCACATGCGGATACATACTGGTGATAAACTATTTGAGTGTCAGGTGTGTGATAAGACGTTTACAGAGTCGTCAACTTTAAAGAGACACGTGCCGATACATACTGGTGATAATCCATTTGAGTGTCAGGTGGTTGATAAGAAGTTTAAACGTTCATCACACCTAAACAATCACATGCTTATACATACAGGTGATAAACCATTTGAGTGACAGGTGTGTAAGAAGAAGTTTACCAAGTCGTCAATTTTAAAGAGGCACGTGCGTATCCATACTAGTGATAAACCATTTCAGTTTCAGGTGTGTAATAAGAAGTTTAAAAGTTCATCAAATCTAAACAATAACGTGCTTATACATACAGGTGATAAACCATTTGAGTGACAGGTGTGTAAAAAGAAATTTACAAAGTCGTCAATTTTAAAGAGGCACGTGCGTATCCATACAAGTGTTAAACCATTTGAGTTTCAGGTGTGTAATAAGAAATTAACGTCATTTTAATCGTGAATTTTAAACAGGCACATTTGGATATATATACTTGTAATGATTTTTATGTATTAGGTTTGTAATGAGAATGTTATGTGTTCGTCAGATATAAACAAGCACATGCTGATTCATATGGGTGATAACGTCTTAGAATGTCAGTTGTTTAATCAGATATTTACAGTGCCGAATCAGTTAAAAGTCACATGTGGACATATACTGATGATAAATAATTTAAGTCTCAGAGGTTTAATAAAACGTTTACACGTTCGTCAACTCTATGAAGGTACATACGGAAAAAATACTGGTGATAAACCATTTGAGTGCCAGGTGTGTAATAAGAAGTGTACACAGTCGTCACATCTAAACAATCACTTACAAATACATACTGATGATTACGTCTTAGAATATCAGTTGTGTAATAAGACATTTACAGTGCCATGTCAGTTAAAAATTCACATGCGAACACATACTGGTGATAAACCATTTAAATCGCGTAGAATCGGTACGGTAGTATCGATATAAAGCTTATACAAATAAACACATACATAATATATCAAACCAAAATCTAATCAAACCACCACTGTTTGATATGTCTAAAATATGCACATCATCACCAATGCGTTTCTGAGCTACAAGCGTGTTGACATGTAAAAAGGATGTCAATAATGCATATACGAAAGATTCTCACACATTTGTAAACACAATTTATACTCTATAATTATCGCTTTCATGTCTTGTCCACATCTACATTAATACGTTGATATTAAACTTGTTTTTTTCTCAACAGTGGGCAAAGAAAGAAGGATACAATACAATTAGAGAAAATAAATAATACAAATAATATCGGCATATGAAGAAAAATATATAATGGGCAATAGCAAAATATTTTATACACGATATTTTTCATTTAGCTGCTTTTACTACCTTAAGTATGACAATGAGTTTTCTACTGCGACACCATCATGAATCTTCTTCAAACATTGTTCAGATGTATTAGGGAGTGGTGTTGAAAATAGATAAGCTGATACACGAAAGTAACGAGAGATATATGGATGGATTGACGGATGGATCATCTAGACGTGTAATTAACATAGTTAATGTAAAAAAATAGAGATAATATTATAATTATAGAGAAAGCCTACATACGTACGTATTCCATATATGAACTGGTATATAGACAGAACAATCGGTTTGAATAGTGTTTAACGCCACTTTCAACACATTTAAGGTTATATGAGGATTATCCAGTTTTACTGGTGGGGGAAGACCTCGGACTGAGAAGAACCACCGTCGTTCCGCAGGTTACTGGCAAATTTTCTCAAATAAAGAATTTGGAGCGAGCGGGACTCGAACCTTCGATCTTTGTTGTGAGAGGTAAGTATTCTTTTGACGATGCCTTACATCACTCGGCCACGGAGAACCCCACATGGGTTTAAAATTTTAATATTTAAATTTTAACAACTTGCTGTAATGCTTAAAAATACAGCCGAGAATACAAACGGTGATTAATTTTTCATATTTTAACTGATCTAGTATCGATAATAATCATGGGAACATTTACCGAAATACAATACATGTGTTGTGGTCAGTTGTGACAAAAATGTCAAAATTGTTTCAATTTTATATTTTGTTTTCATTGGTAGAATAGACAAAATCCCAAAGAAATATCGCGCTTCACTTTAATTAAGTATTAGAGCCTACTTCATTTTTTTTAAATTAACGTGGCATCGGTAGTTCTTTGAAAAACAAAAAAAACACACAAAAAAACACGTTAATATTTTGTAAACCATTTGAGTGTCAGGTGTGTAATAAGAAGTTTACACATTCGTCAGCTCTAAAAAAGTCACATGCGGATACATACTGGTGATAAACCATTTGAGTATCAGGTGTGTAATAAGAAATTTACACATTCGTCAGCTCTAAAAAGTCACATGCGGATACTTTCTGATGATAAACCATTTGAGTGTCAGTATTTGTAATAAGAAGTTTACAAACTCGTCAACTTTAAAGAGTCACATGTGGATACATACTGATGAAAAACTATTTGAGTGTCAGTTGTGTAATAAGAAGTTTACAGTGTCTTCAACTTAAAAGAGTCACAATCGGATACAAACTGGTGAAAAACCTTTTCAGTGACAGGTGTGTAATAAGAAGTTTACATAATCTTCAACTCTAAGAATGCATATAAGTATATATACTGGTGATAAACCATTTGAGTGTCAGACGTTTAATAAGACGTGTACAGATCTAACCATATGAAATTTGCACAGTCGTAAGCTATTAAAGGTCGCATGCGAATACATACTTGTGATAAACCATTTGAGTGTCTGGTGTGTAATAAGAAGTTTACACAGTCGTCAGCTCTAAAAAGTTACATGCGGATGCATACTGGTGATAAACCATTTAAGTGTCAGTTGTGTAATGAGAAGTTTACAGAATCCTCAGCTCTTAGATGCATATGCGTTTACATACTGGTGATAAAACCTTTTAATGAACAGTCATTTGCGTATACATACTTGTGATAAACTATTTGAGTGTAAGATGTGTTATTCAATGTTTATACATTCGTCAACTCTAAGCAATCACTCGCTAATGATAAAACCTTTGAAAGTTAGATGTGACATGAAAATTTTATACAACTGCCCACGCTAAACAATCACATGCGAATACATACGTGTATTATTAGAACAAACATAAGAATTTATCTTTAAACCAGAAATTGAGCTCAACCTTTCAATTAATAATATTAAACATTCAAATGAAGATTGAATTTCATTTAACAAAAAGGTGACAACGTATTTAATAGCAGTGTATTTGATAATATTTTGCGTTTATTACGCCTTCAATATTGTTATCGTTATTTACATCTTTATTAAGAACATTCTTAGCGTAAATAAAAAAAATATATTGAGAAAGTGGACACCCTGGCCTAACTCCGAACTTTATATTAATAAAACTCAGGGAAGAATATTAGTCCTGGCCTATTGTCGTTATTTAAGTCATCAATGCATCAAAAAAATGTCCTTATATTTTCATCAATGTAACGTTCTGTTAATAATCCCGTCTGACTGTTATCAATAATGTTTGGTATTATTTGTTTCATTATGTTAGTAATGGTTTTATCACAATGTTACATTTAATAAGCTTTTTTGTCCCCAGTTTAATAATAGTGAGGGTATTTGTATTTTAAGGTAAAAGTGTTATAATACCTTGCCTCTGCAAACGTGTTAAAGTATCATGCATGTATGAGTAGTTTATTGATTCAATACGATTTGAGTACTACGATAGAATTTGCTGAAATTGTAGTTCTGCAGATATTAAGGCTCTAAGTTCATTCTACATATACATTTGTATTTTTTTTTAAATCTGTACGTTAATCTGTTGTTTTTTTGATACGTGTCAAATAACATATAGTTTGTTGGTACGCCGTAAAATCCTATTTATTCACTCCACTGTAATAAGAATGTATGCAAAGTCTTACGAGCCAATATACCTTAATGTGCATCTTAAATTCTACTCAATTACATTTGCATTGATAATTAGAGTGGTTGATTGTAATAAAAATATTTAGAGCAGATTTAAGTGTTCCAATGTGCCTTGGATTTCGAACCCAGGGGTTTCTTCGCATATTTTTTTTTTCAGATATGTAGAGTAGGCCGATAATATTTTCGGCACCTATTAATTAAGGTTAATTAATAATCAACACGAGATAAAACTCCAAAGTCTGCTGATATGTTCTACTGATTATATCAGAGGTGTGATTGTAATTACAGTTTCCTGTCATTTATTGAAATGTGACACGTTAATTATTTCTTTTTTGTTAGAAGAATGAGTAACCAGGAAACTGATCACTATATAATATGATACAAACCATGTCCAGTTATATCCAACATTTGATTACAACATTGTTATGTTCGAGTACACCATGATCTACAATAGAGTAGGGAATCTTTAATCAAGGTACGGAGTATATGAAATCGGGTTTTTGACTATTCTATAATTTTTATTCTATTGCTTTTTCTCATATTATAACTGACTAGAATCATAATACTGGTATTCGCTTAATTAATTCAGCCGAATGAAATTGAAATGTTATGGCAATGTTTAGGTATCTCATCATAAGGTCACTGGTAATAAAAACAGTATAAAAAAATGTTTCTATTCAATATTTTACAGGCGTGCATTGACTTCTTTGCACTCCATATTGATGAATATCAATGCCATAGTTAAAAAACAGACAGCAGGTAACACAATCTAAGCAAAAGTGAAATGTTTACCACCGTGTGCTGTGGACACATATCTAGTATGCTATGTAAACAGTACGTATTATTTACTTGTTCGACCTCAATTGTTTTTTAACTTGTTTATTTAGCTTAATAACGAAGACATCTCAGTGCGTATATAAACCGCTCTAGAGTCCGGTTTCTAGATAGATGATAGATACTAAGTGTTATGTTTTAGAAGCATCGGGTCGAGTTTGGGATCAAACACGCAACCTCTAGCGTTTGCAGCCAACACTCTAATCACTTCAATAGCACACCAACCACTAGGTTTCTTAAATCAATAATTTTAGATATATAATTTTAAGTTTTTAAAATCTGTGTTCTTTATTTATTCGACAAAATAGTTTATAAATGAATTTTTGAACTGTAGGCCACATCTGAATTGTGAAATATACATTTCACTAATCATATGGCATTTCGGGCAAAGTAGTAAACTCTGATATTCAGATCAATGACAAAAAATCAGCTGTGTTTTGAGAATTTTGGGAACTAAGCACTATGGTGTTATGTGTCAGCATTGGTTTTGATATAGTAGAATGGTGTCATATAAACATGAATGAGGTCATTATTCAGCAGTGTAGAGTTGAACGGAACTCGTGTCATCTACCGGTATATGTAATTCAATGCACTTACCGGTATATATATCCCGATACTATAATTTACGTAACAATTCAACGCAAAGACTTTTATTTACTATAAACTCAATAAGCTATTTTGACACTACTATATTTAATATTGATGTGTTACCTGTGTTGGACAAGTTTACTAAATACTAAATGTTAATTGTGTCGTACTCGTTTACATTGTGCCTGAGTTTGACTATTTAACTGTGAGATGCGTAATGTCCCAATACAATGTCATCTAATTTTAACAGGGACAGTCCGTATGTTTCAGTTCTAGCTAGGCCTGCTTTAAATCACATGTTCAAGCCGAATAGTTATTCTAAATGAATTTGGTGTTTAAGGGAAATATGCGCGAGTCTCTTTCATAGTAAGAAATAGCGCCGTAATGGCGAAAAAGGGGGAAACACAAAACCATGAAAATTGTCAACTATGTATGTTTAAAACAGTTTATAGGTCAATATCCCGGTTCTTTATTTATCAGACTGTTTTAAATTGGCATTAAAGGAAGTATATCAGGAATTTTCAATAATTTAGTTTTGCTCAACACGTTTTATATAACCTGCATATATATACTCATTGACCCTGTATCGACAAAAGGATAACTTTTAAATATGTAACTATAATATATTAAAAAGGGTTTTCCTAACAGGTTCTACGCACCCAGATGAGACTGAAATTTATTTCCCACTTAAAATTGCAACATATTTTGGGATGTTTTAAATGAATCACATTATTTCATATTGATTTCACTTTGATCCGGCATACAGTAGATCTGAACACGTTGTATACTTTCTTAGAAAGAGTCTGAATGATGATGTGAAGGTCGTCATGTAGTATTTAAGCCCTCTCTGTCTTCACACTGGGAATTTTGTTTTGAGTTTACCACTCCGATTGAAAACATCGATTTTGTCACGTTTTGGTGAACTTGATATACCAAATCATTCAGACTCTATATGAATTGATGATAATAAGATCCTTTTTATCCATTTTAAAATAATTTTATTTTTAAGACGTTGATAGCGTTTGTTCGTAATATACTTGCTTTAAATCACATAATTTTTTTTAGAAAAATATACTTTAGGGAAATGCTTTAATAAACTAGTGGGGAAATGGGAACAAAACATCGACCCAAAAACCGGAAAAAAAACTGTAATGTTATAATTACGTATTTAAAGGACTAATAGAAGTGATAAGCTGAACGACTACTGTACATTGAAACCATTTACTATATAGATTCCAATTATTTTAGCTGCAATAAATTAAATATTCCTATTTCATTTCAGGTTCTTAACATGACTGATATGATACAATGATAACCCATTTGAGTGCAGGTGTGTAATAAGAAAATATTGCCCTCAAATATGGACACACAAATGCGAATACATACTGGAGATACAGTGTTTCATTGTCAAGCGTGTAATAAGAAGTTTACACAGTCGTCAAATCTAAACAAGCACATGCGCATAAATACAAGTGATAAACTATTTTAGTGTAAGATGTGTAATAAGACGTATACACAGTCGTCAAATCTAATCAGTCACATGCGGATACATACCGGTGATAAACCATTTGCGTGTCAGGTGTGTAACAAGAAGTTTACAGTGCAGTCAAGTCTAAACAATCACATGCGGATACATACTGGTGATAAACCGTTTGAATGTCAGATATGTAATAAGAAGTTTACACAGTTGTCAAGTTTAAACAATCACATGCGGATTCATACTGGTGATAAACCATTTGAGTGACGGTTGTGTAATAAGAAGTTTACAGTGTCGTCACATCTTAACAATCACATTCGGATTCATACTGGTGATAAACCATTGGAGTGCCGGGTGTGTAATAAGAAGTTTATAGAGTCATCAACTTTAAACAATCACATGCGTATACATTCTGATGATAAACCATTTGAGTGCTCGGTGTGTGATAAGAAGTTTACAGCGACGTCAAATCTGAACAAGCATATAAGAATACATACCGGTGATAAACCATTTGAGTGCAAGATGTGTAATAAGAAGTTTACACAGTCGTCAAATCTAAACATGCACATGCGGATTCATACTGGTGAAAAACCATTTGAATGCACGATGTGTAATAAGAAGTTTACGTTGTCGTCAAGTCTAAACCTGCACATGCGAATTCATACTGGTGAAAAACCATTTGAGTGCCAGGTGTGTAATAAGAAGTTTACACAGTCGTCACAGCTAAACAAGCACATATGCATACATACTGGTGATAAACCATTTGAGTGTCGGGTGTGTTATCAGAAGTTTACAGTGTTGTCAAGTCTCAACAGTCACATGCGGATACATACTGGTGATAAACCGTTTGAGTGTCAGATGTGTGATAAGAAGTTTACACAGTCGTCAAATCTAAGCAGTCACATGCGGATTCATACTGGTGATAAACCATTTGAGTCCCGGTTGTGTAACAAGAAGTTTACAGTGTCATCAAATCTAAACAATCACATGCGTATACATACTGATAATAAACCATTTAAGTGCCAGGTGTGTAATAAAAAGTTTACACAGTCGTCACATCTAAACAGTCACATGCGTATACATACTGGTGATAAACCATTTGAGTGTCAGGTGTGTAATAAGAAGTTTACTGTGTTGTCAAGTCTAAACAGTCACATGCGGATCCATGTGTAATAACACATTCGATTGTCAGGTGTGTAATAAGAAGGCTACGGTGACGTCAAATCTAAACAGGCACATGCGGATACCTACTGGGTGTCAGATGTGTAATAAGATGTTTGCACATTCGTCATCTCTAAAGAGTCAAATGCGGATACATACTGGTGATATAAAATTTTTAGTGTCAGTTTTGTAATCAGAAGTTTATAGAATCGTCAACTCTCAGCAGTCACTTGCGAATACACAGTGGCTATATACCATTTTAATGTTAAGTGTTTACACATAGGTCATATATAAACTGGCAAATAAGTAAACATACCATCTGGTGATAAGTCATTTAAAGGGGAACGCAACCCTGTGTATAAAACAGGATAATATGAATAGCTATGAGTTCAGCTTTCTATTAATAGTATTATTATGCATAAATTCGAGTCCATAAAGATATATCAGCTCGTTTTGTAACGGTCATTTTCGCACATCGACTTTATGGTGGAAGTCGCCATATTGGATACCTGTGTGACGTCATAACTGCACTTCCGGTTTAAAACATAATTGATTTATACGCTACAGCAGATGTAGAAACGTGCAATTATAGTCACCGGCAAAAGTACTCGCAAGAATAATAAAATGGATTTTAGTAACGGAGAAGGACTTGTGGCCTACAACTTTGAACCAGAATTTTCAGAACCAGAGTTAAATGAATTAGAAGACGAGAGAAATAGTGAGACGGCACAGTTGTTCACACACGTGAAAGATTTTTGCAGCTGCGAAAACTGTAATGATGCTTTCGTCTGACGAAAATACGTGCTGCAGATGCAATTTCACACTATTGGAAATTTAGAAGATTTAGAATGTATCACAGAAATAATACAGAGATGTCACAGCAATGTCTTATGAAGTTTTCACCCAAAAAGATGATAACTGTTAAACAGTCACACCGATCATGAACCAGAGATCAAACCCGAAACCCATCAATCACAACTCTGACATCTTATCATATAGCCTGACATTGATGATTGAATTTTTCAAAATAGTAAAATTACCCTTAGCTTGATAAAAAAGTAATTATTGCCGTCAGTGTTGATGTAGATCCAGGCGAGCCTGCACATTCATGCTGTACTATCAGGGTATATACTGTTTGCTACTCAGTCAATACATTATCAAAAAAAAAAACACTAATTAGACCAAGAATGGAATTTAAGGGAAAATGTTTTGTTACATATATTTACCTGTCTAAGAGAGAATAAGAAATAATATTATATCTCTTTTCTTATCGTGTTTAGCTGGTGCGGCCATTGTTGCGTACTGAGAAATGGCTGATAAAATTTTGATTTCATATCCTTTTTTGTAAATTTAGATGAAGCATGAATGAGTTGGGTTTTTTTTTTTTGTGTTGTTTTACATAACTGGCACTGTCTTTTGGTTATTCAAATGGTGTTACTACCCAATTTGATATATGATGATTATCTATTCTACCAGTTCTCTGAACATATATGAATGTGTCTCCTTATAGGGAGTGTCATATGAAATATAATGTCTACAGGCATATTGCACAAAGTGTATGTTACTGTCCAGCTACTGGCACCCTGCTGAGCTTTCATAATTCACCAACACCACATTCACACCATGTGGTAATGAGAAATACCCTGCCACATTGTGCATATTGTACCCTAATAAGCGTGATCACCCCAGGTTTAATGACCCCAGGGTTTATGACAGGATGTTATATCACATAGTATTATGTCTTATTACTAATTTAAACATTTTCAGTTAATTAGGGTTTCAATATCAATGCAAACTTACAAGTAAAAAAATTATGTTATATGATTTTATGAATATTTTTCATAAATTGTATACCAGAACACTATTTTAACAGTAAAAAAAATAAAGGAACAATGGTTTTACTTTATCTTTTTTCATTGCGAAGTAGAGGTAGTTCAAATGTCTATTCAAGAATAATGACCTAGTTGACTGTGAAAAAGCCATATATCAATAAACTAAATTACCTATTGATTATAAAATTAATAAAATGAGTTTATGAACAATTAATGGTTGACTGAATATTTAGTATCAATTTTTGTCATCGAGGGTTTACTGTTCAGATGTTCAGTTAACCTAACCACTGTTTCCTGCAAAAGTTAACCAGTACTTGAGCACACCCAACAACCGCAAGTAACTGATAATTTTTCCACTCGAATCAGCAGTGAGAGACAAATGATATTGAGACACAATGTTGTATGTCAGTCATCACAGAGACTGTCGCCGGGTTGGGATTCGAACTCGAGACACCAGGATTGATAGTTAGACACGTAACTGACTGAGCTAATCGGGCCTGTCACAATTAATTGGCCTTAGTTTGTATTTTAATAACAACTTTTAGATACCATGTCGTTTTCACACCTTATGTTTTGGCATTAACCTCTTGTTTTTATTGTTAATTGGATTATCACACCTGTTCAAACAGCCTGCAATTATAATATTGTGAAAGTTTGATATATCAATTTCACAATATTTTGGAAGAGTATATAAAATTACAAATTAAATTTCAGAAATCAGCTGAGCTATATGTTATAAGCACATTTTTAAGAGCTTCCCACTGGATAATATACACTAAGTTTATATGTATGTCGCATATGGTCATCTTCGTACTGAAATCATCAGAAATTGTATCCTTGGATAGTAGTACGCCAAGGCATTGGTACGCTTCATTCTACAATCTTAAGTCCTACCCCAAAGTATAAAGGCGTTTTGCGCGTGATGTCACCAGAAGCTTGACACTGAGGCAATGTGAAATCACATATTAGGAAAACTAAAAACAACACTGCCCACAAAACATATCGCATTACTCCACCAACTTATTCCGCTGGAGAAAACAATGTTTAATGGGTTAATTCCTTCAATTCAGAATCGTTTTCGCGTTTAATTGTCTACCTTCGATGTTCACTAATGCACTGTATATCTGTATATAAACTGATTACGTATATTAGTGTATATACATAAGAGTTTCAGTAGAGAGCAGTCACTAACGACACAATACAATTTGCGCGATAACTAGAACGGAAGTGCAGTTATGACGTCACCGAATACCTCCATCACAAAAGAGCTACAAAATGGCGGCGCCCATAGCATTTAGGAAACGCTTGAAATCATGATATTTAATGTCATTTTTCTCATTTGATAATTTTCGTACAATTAAAATTTGTTGATTTTTGTGTTATTTACATGTCTATTTAACGATAAATAGCCATTTATATTCTGACGTGCGGTACCCTTTAAGTGGCAATGCTGCGTTCAGTTCACTTAAACGTTTGATAAGATTAGCTACCATAGTTTCCTTGACACTGGCTCAACCTTATATTTAAACGCAGTTCGCGATAATTTCATGGAACCAGGCATTAAACGTGTATGTTGTTTAACCTGGGTGAACTTAATCCTGGTTTGTAATATGCCATTTACAGTCTTCATTTTTTTGTTATATTCTATACCAAATTATGTTATTATATCTTTTTTTTTAGCGCAAGAATTGAACTACAGACAAAAATAGAGGTGGACATTTTGTTAATGGTATTCAAACCAAGCTGTTGGTTCTATTTGTTTATGTATCATATAGAAGTTTACAATATTCCTTCACGTTGTGCGTCCCACAATTATGATTGTATACAAATACATATTGGAGAATAAACCATTTTAGTGTTAAGTTTAAGTTTTTCTTCCCAGTTTCGAGGAGATTTTATTTCATTATCAAAATAAATTAACTGAATTTGCCTAATAAATAACATTCTATTTGGAGAACTACATTTCTTCACTTGATTTTAAAAAATAATTCTGTTTCTATTATACTCTCTGTTTGAATAATTTTTAAAACACCTGAGAAATTCGGAATTACATATCATGTATGTATGAGTAGTTTATGGATTCAATATAAAATTTTATTTTGTCATTCCAAAATATTTTATAACTTTATGTTAATATCCCATCGGACCGTGGACTCTTATTATCTTTTATATCTTTTATAGCTATTTTACACTCATATTTGGTTACAATGCCATTACATATCTCTTATTGATTATTATTTGATTGATTAATGTTAAGATTATGCAAAAAAAGAAATTTGCGTCGCTTGATTGGACCTTGTTGCTTAGTTTTTAAAAATATTTTATTTTCTTGTAATATATATTTTGATTTTTTATCTCAAAATTATCACATGTAAGTCTAGTTTTATTTTAGATTCTGTCCTGTTTTTACTAACATGTCTAGTATTTTTAACACCTTTAATCAATTCAGTCATTGCTCGTATAATAATACCTACTGTTTGTTTTTAGATTCATTAAATTTGTTAATTCATTTTATTATTACATCTGAAATATTAATATGGTTATTAGGATCAGTTGACAATTCTTCGTCTAATTTATCTATTTTTTATTTAAAACTATTTTCAAAACGTTAATTCGTTTATCTGTTCTTTTAAGTATACTTTATAGTTTTGTTTCGTACTGTACCTTTTACAAACATCCATATACTGTCTTGACAGAGCCATTGTCCTTTTGAACGTATAGAAGAAATGTTTAAATTTTTACTCATAGCAAAGAATTATGTTATATATAAAAACATTATCGTGAACATTTTAAATGTAAAAAAAAACACACGATTATTTCTCTTCTGTTATCACTTCTGTACATATAACTCCTCAATATTTGATTTTAGAGAACATATTCTTCAAATGATATCACTCCAACTATATTCATGGTGCAAACATGTCCTTCCCATTTGGCGGTATTGGGCAAATAGCAACACTTGATGATCGTCTCTATAGCTGTATGCATTCCGTATATCTTCTTGATCATGACATTCGGGGTTCATCAGCCTACATTTGTGGTAAATGATCCATTCAATAGATTTAAATGTGTTCCACGTTATCGCCTTAACAATTTAGACATGGAAAGAATAAACATCTAACAAGGAATAATCCAAAGCATTCTGTTTCAATCTGCATTAATAATATCAGACCTCAACTGTGATAAAATCTATATGACACATTTGTTGAGTTCTCACTACAAAATTGAACAACATGTCATTTTCTATAAAAAAAATCAAGGTTATGTAATGTAAAAATAATTTCACATTTAAATTTACAAAGTTTTTGTTTCATAGCAGAAATTTCATTGCTCACAAAAATTTAGAAAACTGGTATATTAACGAACATATTGAATAAATAGTACTACAGCGATGCTTGCAACTTTTTTCAATAAAGACAATGTTTGAAAACGAAATGCTTTAAATATATTTACAAAATGGACATAAAAACACAACTTATTTTATGAATCAATTCCATGTTATGATCCAATTCAAGTCATCAACTAAACGACCTTACCGATGAATGGGTTTTGGATCGATAGTTACCTCCCGTGTTCAAAATATCGCCATTTACTTAATGAACTGTTGGTCAAACATATTATAAATGCTTTCTTTTAATGTCGACTATTCTAATGTGTGGTACTGTAAGTGTATGTTATATTTAAATGTTACATGATACAAAGTTTGAGAGAAGGTACATCAGGTATGAGTCGCTGTGTTTGTCTGTCAGTCGGTCTGTCAGCAAATTGACAACGAACTTCTCCGACAGTTTTTATTTCGGTCAGTTTACATCTACCGATTTTTCTTTTTTAAAAATTATTTAATTTACATCGACTGTGAAACAAGTTCTTACAAATCACCCCCGAAGTCTTCTCTGATAGAACGAATACCAGGCATATGCTATAAAAGTGTCTGGATAACCACACAGCCCCTCTACCCGAACACCTACCTAAACCTCACCCCGATCTTGGATAAGATATTCTACCACTGAGAGATGTGCTCCACTGTGTTAGTTTTCAGATGTGTAATAAGACAAATTACACGTATGCACACACCTGTGATTATCTATTTGAGTGTCGGGTGTGTAATAAAATATTTATTGATGCATACACATAATTAACATTTTGATATTAATTAAAGTTGACATGCGGATTTCGAAGCAATGTTCCACTGTAATAAGTCCGTGTGATTCCGGCTAAGAATAGAATTATAGGAATCTTTCGAATGGGTGCCATGTCCAGTTTAACATTTTATGTCATGTACACTGTTGTGGTTAAATTACCAACCACTGTGTGGTGCCGTGGAGCCATATGAGTAATGGCAAGAATAGGATCACTGTGGCTCATGCATGTCGTAGGAAGTGGCAATTTGAGTAATACTTTAGAATTTGCTGAAACTGCAGCTCTGCAGGTATTAAGGTTCTATGTTCATTCTGCATATGCATTTGTATTTTTTTAATATCTGTACGTTAATATGTTGTTATTTACGTGTAGAACTTTAAATATTCCTTCTTGTTGGCGTCAAATAACCTATAGTGTGTTGGTACGCCGTAAAATCGTATTCATTCACTCCACTGCAATAAGATTGTATGCAAAGTCTTACGAGCCAATATACCTTAATGTGTATCTTAAATTCTACTCAATTACATCTGCATTGATAATTAGAGTGGTTGATTGTAATAAAAAAAATGAGAGCAGTGTTCCAATGTGCCTTGGATTTCCAACACAGAGGTTTCATCGCATTTTTTTCAGATATATAGAGTAGGCCGATAATATTGGCGACACCTATTAATTAAGGTTAATTGATAATTAACACGGGGTAAAACATCCAAGTCTGCTGATATGACCTACTGATTATATCAGAGGTGTGATTGTAATCAAATACAGTTTCTTGTCATTTATTGAAATGTGACACGTTAATTAGCCCTTCTTTGTTAGAAGAATGATTAACCTAGAAACTGACCACTATATTATATGATACAAACCATGTCCAGCTATATCCAACATGTGATAACAACATTCTAATATTCCAGGGACTCTTTAATCATGGTATGGAATATATGAAAACGGGTTTTTGACTATTTTATAATGTTTATACTATTGCTTTTTCTCATATTATTTACTTACTAGAATCATAATATGGATATTCGTTTAATTAATTCAGTCGAATGAATTTGAAATGTTATGACAATATTAAGGTAGATCAGCATAAGGTCTCTGGTAATAAAAAACAGAAAAGTAAAAAAACGTTTCTATTCAATACTTTACAGGCGTACATTGACTTCTTTGCACTCCATATTGATGAATATAAATACCATAGGTAAAACAAAAAAAAGCAGGTAACACAATCTAAGCAAAATTGAAATGTTTACCACCGTGTGCAGTGAAAACATATCTATTATGCTATATAACCATTACGTATTATTTACTTGTTCGACCTTTAGTTATTTTTAACTTGTTTTTTTTTAGCTCAATGACGAAGACGTCTCAGTGCGTATATAAACCGCTTTAGAGTCCGGTTACTTGATAGAAGATAGATACTAAGTGTTGTGTTTAAGAGGCATCGGGTCGAGTTTGGGATCGAACACGCAACCTCTAGCGTGTGCAGCCAACACTCTGTTCACTTCAATAACCAACCACTAGGTTTCTTATTTCAATAATTTTAGATATATAATTTCAAGTTTTTAAAATCATTGTTCTTTATTTATTCGACAAAATAGTTTATAAATGAATTTCTGAACTGTAAGGTCACAGCTGAATTGTGATATATATAATTCACTAATCATATGGCATTTTGGGCAAAGTCGTTAACTGTGATATTCAGATCAATGACATAAAATCAGCTTTGTTTTGAACGTTTTGGGAACTAAGCCCTATGGTGTTAAATGTTCGCATTGGTTTTAATATACAAGAATGGTGTCATATAAACATGAATGAGGTCATTTTAAAGCAGTGTAGAGTTGAATGGAACTCGTGTCACATACCGGTATATGTAATTCAATGCACTTACCGGGATATAAAATTATATCCCGATACTATAATTTACGTAACAATTCAACGCAAAGACTTTTATTTACTATAAACTCAATACGCTATTTTGACACTACTATATTCAATATTGATGTGTTACCTGTGTTGGACAAGTCTACTAAATACTAAATGTTAATTGTGTCGTACGCATTTACATTGTGCCTGAGTTTGACCATTTAACTGTGAGATGCGTAATGTCCCAATACAATGTCATCTAATTTTAACAGGTACAGTCCGTATGTTTTAGTTATAGCTAGGCCTGCTTTAAATCACATGTTCAAGCCGAATAGTAATTCTAAACGAATTTGGTGTTTAAGGGAAATATGCGCGAGTCTCTTTCATAGTAAGAAATAACGCCGTAATGGCGAAAAAGGGGGAAACACAAAACCATGAAAATTGTAAATTATGTATGTTTAAAACAGTTTGTAGGTCAATATCCCGGTTCTTTATTCATCAGACTGTTTTAAATTGGCATTAAAGGAAGTATTTCAGGAATTTTCAATAATTTAGTTTTGCTCAACACGTTTTATATAACATGGCTATATATACTCATTGACCCTGTATCGACAAAAGGATAACTTTTAAATCATGTAACTATAATGTATTAAAAAGGGTTTTCCTAACAGGTTCTACGCACATAGAAGAGACTGAAACATATTTCCCGCTAAAAATTGCAACATATTTTGGGATATATTAAATTAATAACGTTATTTCATATTGATTTCACTTTGATCCGTCATACAGTAGATCTTAACACGTTGTATAATTTGTTTCATCTTAGAAAGAGTCTGAATGATGATGTGAATGTCGTCATGTAGTATTTAAGTGCTATTTTTATTTACAATGGGGATTTCGTTTAGAGTTTACCACTCCGATTGAAACATTGATTTTGTCACGTTTTGGTGAATCATTCAGCCTCTATATTTATTGGTGATAATAAGATCCTTTTTATCCATTTTAAAATATTTTTATTTTAAGACGTTTGCAGCGTTTGTTCGTTATATACTTGCTTTAAATCACATAAAAAATTAAAAAAAATATGCTTTAGGGTAATGCTTACGTAAACTAGTGGGGGAAATGGGACCAAAACATCGACCCCAAAAAACGGAAAAAATTGTAATGCTATTATTACGTATTTAAAGGACTAAGGGAAGTGATAAGTAGACTGACTTCTGTATATTGAAACCATTTACTATATATATTCCAATTATTTAGCTGCAATTAATTTGATATTCTTATTGCATTTCAGGTTCTTAACATGACTGATATGATACTATGATAAACAATTTGAGTGCAAGTGTGTAATAAGAAGTTGACATGGACCACAAATATGGACAGACAAATGCAAATACATACTGGAGATAAAGTGTTTCATTGTCAGGCGTCTAATAAGAAGTTTACACAGTCGTCAAAGCTAAACATGCACATGCGCATGCATACAGGTGATAAACTATTTGAGTGCAAGATGTGTAAGAAGACATATACACAGTCGTCAATTCTAAACTGTCATATGAGGATACATACCGGCGATAAACCATATGAGTGCCTGATGTGTAATCAGAAGTTTACAATGTCGTCAAGGCTAAACAGTCACATGAGGATTCATACTGGTGAAAAACCATTTGAGTGCAAGGTGTGTAATAAGAAATTTACAGTGTCGTCAAGTCTTAACAATCACATGCGGATACATACTGGTGATAAACCGTTTCAGTGCCAGGTGTGTGATAAAAAGTTTACAGTGTCGTCAAGTCTAAACAATCACATGCGGATACATACTGGTGATAAACCGTTTGAGTGTCAGATATGTAATAAGAAGTTTACACAGTTGTCAAGTCAAAACAATCACATGCGGATTCATACTGGTGAAAAAACATTTGAGTGTACGATGTGTAATAAGAAGTTTACATTGTCGTCAAGTCTAAACATGCATATGCGGATTCATACTGGTGAAAAGCCATTTGAGTGCCAGGTGTGTAATAAGAAGTTTACACAGTCGTCACAGCTTAACAAGCACATGCGCATACATACTGGTGATAAATCATTTGAGTGTCGGGTGTGTAATAAGAAGTTTACAGTGTCATCAAGTCTAAACAGTCACATGCGAATCCATGTGTAATAACACATCCGATTGTCAGGTGTGTAATAAGAAGGTTACGGTGTCATCAAATCTAAGCAGGCACATGCGGATACCTATTGGATGTCAGGTGTTTATAGATGTTTGCACATTCGTCATCTCTTAACAGTCAAATGCGGATACATACTGGTTATATCAAATTTTTAGTGTCAGTTTTGTAATCAGAAGTTTACAGAATCGTCAACTCTCAGCAGTCACTTGCGAATACACAGTGGCTATATACCATTTTAATGTTAAGTGTTTAAAAATATATAAACTGGCAAATACGCAAACTGGTGATAAGTCATTTAAGTGACAATGCTGCATTCATTCACTTAAACGTTTGATATGATTAGCTAGTATAGTTTCCTTGACACTGGTTCAACTTTATTTCTTAACGCAGTTCGCGATAATTTCATGGAACCAGACATTAAACGTGTATGTTTAACCTGGGTGAACTCAACCCTGGTATGTAATATGCCATTTACAGAGTCTTATTTTTTTTGTTATATTCAATACCAAATTATATCATATTTTTAGCGCAAGAATTTAAATACAAACAAAAATAGAGGTGGACATTTTTGTTCATGGTATTCAACCCAGCTGTTGGTTCAATTTTTTATGTATCTTAAATGTTTATCATATTCCTTCACGTTGTGCGTCCCACAATTATGAATGGGTACAAATACATATTGTAGAATAAACCATTTTAGTATTAAGTTTAAGTTTTTCTTTCCAGTTTCGGGGAGGTTTTATTTCATTATCGCCGGGCCCGATTAGCTCAGTTGGTTACGCGTCTGTCGTGAGTTCGAATCCCCCGCCCGGCAACAGTCTCCGTGATGATTGATATACGACATTGTGTCTTATTATCATTCGTCTCTCACCACTGATTCAAGTGGGAAAGTTATCAGTTACTTTCGGAGATGGGGTGTGCTCGAGTACTGGTTAATCCCAGGAAACAGTGATTAGGTTAACTGATCGTCTGTTAGCCCTCGATGGCATAAAAATGACGCTAAATATTCAATCAATCAATCAATATTTCATTATCAATATTGATTAACTGAATTTGCCTGATATATAACATTATATTTGGAAAATTACATTTCCTCACTTGATTTAAAAAATAATTCTGTTTCTATTTGATTCTCTATTTGAATAATTTGTTTCCATTTTATGATATGCTTTGGGTAATAGTAACAAACCTGAGAAATTCGGAATTACATATCATGTATGTATGAGTAGTTTATGGATTCAATATAAAGTTGTATTATGTCATTTCAAAATATTTTATAACATTATGTTAATATCCCATCGGACCGTGGACTCTTATTATTTGTTATATTTTTTAAAGCTTGTTTACACTCATGTTTGGTTACAATGCTATTACATATCTCTGATTGATTATCATTTGATTTATTAATATTAAGATTATGGAAAAAAAGAAATTTGCGTCGCTTGATTGGACCTTGTTGCTTAGTTTGTAAAAATATTTTATTTCCTTGTAATATATATTTTGATTTTGTTAACTCAAAACTATCACATATCAGTTTAGTTTTATTTTAGATACTGTCCTGTTTTGACTAACTTTTTACTAACATGTGTAGTATTTCTTAACAACTTTAATCAATTCAGTCCTTGCTCGTATAATAATACCTACTGTTTGTTTTTAGATTCATTAAATTTGTTAATTCATTTTATTATTGTTTAATACATCTGAAATATTAATACGGTTACTTGGATCAATTGACTATTCTTCGTCTAATTTATCTATTTTTTTATTTAAAACTATTTTCAAAACGTTAATTCGTTTTTCTGTTCGTTTAAGTATACTTTATAGTTTCGTTTCGTACTGTACCTTTTACAAAAACCCATCAACTGTTTTGACAGAGCCATTGTCGTTTTGACCGTATAGAAGAAATGTTTATTTTTTTTACTCATAGCAAAGAATAATGTTATATATAAAAACATTATCGTGAACATTTTTAAATGTAAGAAAAACCCACGATTATTTCTCTTTTGTTATCACTACTGTGATGCACATTAAAATAATATCAATGTTATCACTCTGTACATATAACTCCTCAATATTTGATTTTAGAGAACATATTCTTCAAATGATATCACTCCAAATATATTCATGGTGCAAACATGTCCTTCACATTTGGCGGTATTGGGCAAATAGTATATAGGATACTTGATAATCGTCTCTATAGCTGTATGCATTCCATATATCTTCTTGATCATGTCATTCGGGGTTCATCAGCCTACATTTGTGGTAAATGATCCATTCAATAGATTAAAACGTGTTCAACGTTATCTCCTTAACAATTTAGACATGGAAGGAATAAAAACCTAGCCAGGAATAATCCAAAACATTCTGTTTCATTCTGCATTGATTATACGAGACCTCAACTGTGATAAAATCTATATGAAACATTGTTTGAGTTCTCACTACAAAATTGAACATGTCATGTTCTATAAAAAATAATCCAGGTTATGTAATGTAAAAATAATCTCACATTTATATTTACAAAGTTTTTGTTTCATAGCAGAAATTTCATTGCTCACAAAAATTTAGAAAACTAGTATATTAACGAACTTATTGAATAAAAAATACTACAGCGAGGCCTGCAACTTTTTTCAATAAAAGACAATGTTTGAAAACGAAATGCTTTAAATATATTTACAATATGAACATAAAAACACAACTTATTTTATGAATCAATTCCATGTTATGACCCAATTCAAGTCATCAACTAAACAACCTTACCAATGAATGGGTTTTGGATCGATAGTTACCTCCCGTGTTCGAAATATCGCCATTTACTTAATGAACCGTCGGTCAAAAATGTTATAATCGCTTTCTGTTAATGTCGACTATTCTAATGTGTGGTACTTTAATTGTATGATATATTTAAATAATACATGATACAAAGTTTGAGAGAAGGTACGTCAGGTATGAGTCGCTGTGTCTGTCTGTCAGTCGGTCTGTCAGCAAATTGCACAACGGACTTCTCCGACAGTTTTTATTTCACTCATTTGACATCTACCGTGTTTTTATTTCTTAAAAAAAAAATAAATAATTTACATCGACGACTGTGAAACAAGTTCTTACAAATCACGCCCGAAGTCTTCTCTGATAGAACGAATACCAGGGATATGCTGTAAAAGTGTCTTGCTAACCCACAGCCCCCTCTTCGCCAATACCTACCCTCACCCCCACCCCGATCTTGGATAAGATATTCTACCACTTAAAGATGTGCTTCTCTGTGTTAGTTTACAGATGTGTAATAAGACAAATTACACGTATGCACACACCTGTGACCTGTTACCTTAACTTTAATACTGCTATCCGGATAAATTGTTAATTTACAATTAAAAGAATTGTTTGAATAATCTATTTTGTTTCTAATACCCAGTTTGTGTGTTAGTTATTGGCGTCTTGTTCCATTCAGGATTTTTACTTGGGTATTCTTAGCCAGTGTAAGTGTTTGTCCAATATTACATAGTACGGGTTTCTTTAATAAGCTGTAATGAAACTCTTATCAACGTGCTATGTTTACATTGGTGGGCCGACCCCGATTAGCTCAGTCGGTTACGCGTCTGACTATCAATCCAGGGGTCGTAAGTTCAAATCTCCCGCCCGGCAACAGTCTCCGTGATGAATGATATACGACATTGTGTCACTTTATCATTCGTTTCTCACCACTGATTCAAGTGGGAATGTTATCAATTATTTTTCGGAGATGGGGTGTGCTCTAGTACTTGTTATTCCCAGGAAACAGTGGTTAGGTTAACTGATAGTCTGTTAGCCCTTGATAACATAAAATGACGCTAAATATTCAAGCAATCAATCAATCAATCAACTAAATTACATTGGTGGACTTCTTACCATAAAATATGACTATGGTTCAAGTAACCATTCCTTGATCAGTACGTATACGTGTATTCTTAGATATTTGATAAAAAAGGGAAACGTTTTCAATATTTTTATTAATATATAGTATTAAACGTATATTATGAAATTGTGTTATCACTAAACAAATTGTTTGTTTCTTGAACTACCCGACAATCAATCTTATTCTCTACAGTTTGCACGTGCATGAAAATTTTTCAACATAAAACCATGTATAGTTTTTATTTTGAGATGATATATTAATTAAACGACGTACATTGATATAGCCGTTTTAATTTCACATGTCTGCTTTTGTGCCCGCATGTATAAACATTGTATCACAGTATTGTGTCATATTATTTATACGTGGACATAAATGTTAATAATCATACTCATGTTATTTATTGTTGTATATAATTATATGTTAAAATGGTATATATTGGCTTATTAAATTGATTGATTAATAGATTGAATATTTAGCGTCAGTTTTTGCAGACGATCAATTAACCTAACCACTGTTTCCTCTGGAAGCATAACCAGTAATCGTGCACATCCCATCTCCACAAGTAACTGATAACTTTGCCACTTGAAACAGCGATGAGAGACGAATTATAATGATACACAATGTCATAAATAAATCATTACGATCCCTGGATGATAGTCAGATACGCTACCGACTAAGGTTAATCGGTCCTGACTGTGTGAATTATGTAAATTACTTACCAGATTGTATACAAAATCTCACGAGCCAACCTGACTAAATATGTATGTTTATTTCAATTTTAAATTCGTTGAAACATGTTCTGCTCAATTATATCTGCGTTAATAATACATGAAGTTGATTGTGATGAAAAATATATGAAACAATTTGGGCCTATATCTCATAGCATAATTAAATTTATTCAGTAATGAAGAGTTTGCCGGAAATATGTAATTAAGGTTAATTAACAATTAACACAAGATAAAACATAGATCTGTCTGCTGATATTTCCTACTGATTATATCAGAGGTGCGACTGTAATTAAATACAGTTTCCTGTCATTTATTGAAATGCGACACGTAAATTATTCCTTCTTTGTTCAAAGAATGAGTAACCTGGAAACTGGTCACTATATAATATGATATAAACCATTTCAAGTTATATCCAACATTTGATTTGGTTAAAAACTGACAGAAGCTCACAAAGTCTAAGCAAAATTGAAATGTAGACATCCGTGTGCAGTGGACACATATTTAGTTTCGGTATGCTATGTAACCTTATAACGAATGTTTTTACTGCTGTTAAGTTTTATTTACTTGTTCGACCTCAAGTTAGATTTAACTCATTTATCTATAGTCCTGTTGCTGGATAGAAGCATTACTTAGTGACGACTAAGTTCATCATATAATATAAAGTTAACGTACATAGATTCGAAACTAAATCTTGGCGTTCTCGTCTGTAAAGAAAATGTAACTATGCGTACAATCGGAACTTAGGATATAAGATGAACGAAATGAGACGTTAGCGGCCAAAAGAATTCTGGAACATGTTTAAAACACGTAAAAAACAGAATATCAGTGATATAACATTGGGTTAATTATATGATCACTTTAAAACTTATCATCGGATGTCACTATAAATCCTGATAACGAATGCGAGGATTTCTTAGATAACTACGATGGCTTGATAAATCCAAGTACTTTTTTTCTGAATTAGACAACCCCCTTAATCGTGAAGAAATAATTTCTGCGGCGAAGAGACTTGGCATGAATAAATCAAGCTCACTGGACAATATGCTCTATGAGTACTTTAAAGAGACAGAAGTCGCTGGAGATTTTATTTAATTATATTTTGAATACAAATAACTTTCAAAAAAAATGGTCAAAAGGAATCATTATCCCATTGCATAAAAAGGGAGCATGAGCGATCCGAATAATTACCGTCGGATCACTTTGATAAGCTGTTTAGCCAAACTGTATACCGTTACAATCAATGAACGGCTTAAAAATGGGCAACACGGAACGACATTTTAACAGATATGCAGTTTGGATTTTAAGCAAATTATAGTACAATAGATGATTTTTATACTTAACTCTTTTATCGAAAAGAATATCAATTAAAAGAAAAAATGTATTGTTGCTTCGTAGATTTTAAAAAAGCCTTTAACTCGGTGTACCAAAACGGACTTCGGTTTAAATTAATCAAACTTGGTACAGATGGTAAATTGTTAAATCTACTCATGTCTATGTATAATGACATCAGATTATGTGTTAAACACTTGAATAATTTGTCAGACTTTTTTGATTGCGAAGTAGGGCTACTGCAAGGGGAGATAACCTCGCCGATATGTTTCTCCTTATTTTTAAATGACATTGAACTGTCTCTTACACCAAGGTAACACCGATATTGGAATAACACTTGATCAGCTATTTATTTATCTTTTGATGTTTGCTGATGATGCAGTGTTATGTTCAGAAACAAAAATGGGATAACAAGCGTCACTTAATAATCTAGAAATATATTGCCACAAATGGAATTTAACAGTTAATACAGAAAAAAAAACTAAGATCGATGTATTTCGAAAGGGGGGGGATGTTAAGTAAAATGATAATATTCCGGGTCTGAAATTTAAATAGTCAACAGTTTCAATTATCTAGGTATAGTATTGTCAAGTGGAGGGTCAGTTATCAAAAACGCGAGCACTCTATCTTGTAAAGCCTTGCGGGCAATGAGTACCTTGCTTAGTGTAACAAAAACATATGAAATACCTATCAATATAATGTTTAAACTGTTTGACTCATACTTTCTATCTGTCTTGAATTATGGTTGCGAAATATGGGGTTTTGATAAATCAGAGCAGCTGGAAAGGGCACATAGAAAATTATGTAAATGGACGCTCAATGTAATTTTTTTTACAAATAGTATATCTTTATACTCAGAAACGGGTAGATTCCCACTGAAAGGTATATACGAATAATAAAATACTGGCTCAATTTACATAAAGAAAAAAAACGAAATTGTGTTTTAAACACCATTTAAAATGTACAGAGACAAGAAATTGAAACAAACAAGAATGCAAAAAACGGGTCTTCGAAAGTGCGAAATGTATTGTGCCAAAGCGGCTTTGCAGAAATATGGATGTATTCGGAATCCGTTATTGTAAACTTGTTCATACCTTTGTTAAGGAATAGATTAAGAGATATTCATATAAATCATTGGCAAGAAACTATTTTAATCCATACTTCGTTGTCTTTTTACAGAAATAATAAGCATACTTTCCAAATATCAGACTACTTGATAAAACTGAACAACAAAAAACATAGACACATTATTGCCAAAATAAGATTGTCGTCTCATTGTTTGTACATAGAAATCAGACGTCTCAGGATCATAGTTAGAAATGAAAGGAAATGTGTGCTTTGAAACAAAAACGATATAGAAGATGAATATATATTTTGTTTTAATCAGTCCTCATTATAATGATCTGCACAAGCAATATATTCTAAACTATTATATCAATAAACATAGTATGTTCAAATGCATTAATCTTCTGCAGTCAAACAAAAAGTGTGTCTTAAACAAACTTACATCATATTGTATCATCGCATTTAAAATGCGAGAACAGATGCTTAATGCAAACACCTAATTAGATACTATTTGTGATTATATTATAATTAGTCATATGTAAATAACAAGTCAACCAGTCATGTTATTCACTCTCACTATAATTACTATTACCACCATAATTATTACTATTACTACCATATTTTCTAAGTTGTTTGTATTTAATATTGATATGCATTTTTGCATGTGCCTTATATATTTGATTATGTATTTGAATATGTTGTTTATGGTGAAAAGCTTTTGTAATGCTTAAGCCAAAATAAAAGAATGTTCTGTTCTATTCTGTTTTGTCTGTTCTGTAAAGCGATGATCATTTTAGCAGATTAAAATTCTTGCACACTAATACTGAACATGCATTAATCTGGGAATGCAGTACTGACCCAGAAACACTAGGTTGTGCACACACGGTGAGTAAATTATGGATATGTCAAATGTCTGAAAATAAACACCAATGTCTATGTCATTTCTGCAGAATAATGTTTAGTAATGTTATTTCTCACATGTTGTTTGATTGTTCACGCTCAACAATAATCTCTACATAATCATAGAATCACAATTTGGCTATTGTCATAAATGAACTCAATAACAGTACAAACGAGGCAAAATTGGTCGAAGATTACTGTCATAATCAAGTAAGAAGGTTCACAAACACTTTCTCTGAATAGCAATTAGAAAAAAAAAGAATTTTAAAAAATAGAATAACCCAGTACATAAAGAATTATTAAAAATGATAGTTAATCTGTTTGTGTGTACTGTTACACATGTATATAATTATGTTTGAAAAATGTTATTCGTGTGAAATCTCTCTCTCTCTCTCTCTCTCTCTCTCTCTCTCTCTCTCTTTGATATGTATCATAATATGTCATGTTATGTGAATATATGTATAAAATGTTTTGTTTATATTCCCTGCAAACATATATACTTGTTCACATTGAATGCTGTTTAATTTTTACATTTCATTTTGTTTTCTTAACATTCCATGTTCATAATTTCCTTAAGGGAGGCAATAAAGAGAATATATAATATCTAATTGATGTTACTGTTGATATCTGAGTCTCATTATGTATACTAACTAAAAATAAGAAACTATCTTGTTTTAAAACACCCACGTATTTTGTTCAATATTTCTATTCATCTAATTATTACATTATCAAACCTATATTATGAAGGTTTGATATCACTAAAAATGTTTATTTATTGAACCACCTGACAGTTAATCCAAGTTCGTAAAGTATGTACATGCACGAAAATCGTTAAAATTAGTTTTTATTTTGAGTCCGCATGTACACAACACAGTGAAATTCTGTAAAAACTTAATACTTTTGGACAATTATAACTATCATTAAGTTTAATTCAAAATTACAGCTCAAAAAGTAAAATACTGAGATAAATGGAATTCATATTCCGATTGGCATTAGTTTCCAACGGGAAATAACGATTTCCAAGCGGTCAATTCCAATTGGAATGTAAAAAATCCAATTGAACGATTCTAATAATAGAACAATTATTTTGTGTACGAGTAGAGTAGAAAAGTGTGGCAGAAATAACAATAGCAACGGTAACATCGTCATAAGCAGCAGTAGTAGTAGTGGTGGTAGTAGTAGTAGTAGCAGCAGTAGTAGTAGTAGCAGTAGTAGTAGTGGTAATAGAAGCAGCAGTAAGAGTACTAGTTGTTGAAGTAGTAGTAGTTGTAGAAGTCGTAGTAGCAGTGGTGGTGTAGGTAGTGGTTATAGTAGTAAAAGTAGAAGCGATGGTGGTGATGGTGATAGTAATAGTAGTAGTAGTAGTGGTGGTGGTAGTACGAATAGTAGTAGAAGTAGTGACGGTGGTGATGGTAGTAGTGGTAGTAGTGGTGGTGGAAGTACGATTAGTAGAAGTAGTAGTAGTGATGGTGATGATTGTAGTAGTAGTAGTAATAGTAGTAGTAGTGGTGGTGGTAGTATGAGTAGTAATAGTTGTAGTAGTAGTAGTAGTAGTAGTAGTAGTAGTAGTGATGTCGGTGATGGTAGTAGTAGTAGTGGTGGTGGTGGATGATTAAGTAATAGTAGTAGTGGTAATGGTAGTAGAAGTAGTAGTAATAGTATTAGTAAAAGCAGCAGAAGTAGTACTAGTAGTAGTAGTATTAACAGCAGCAGAAGCAACCGCAGCAGTAGTAGTAGAAGTGGTAGTGTTGGTGGTAGTAAAAGTAGTATTAGTAGAAGTAGCAGTATTAACAGCAGTAACAGCAGCAGTAGTAGTATTAACAGCAGAGCATCAGCAGTAGTAGTAGTATAAACAGCAGCAGCAGAAGCAATATTGATAGTTGTAGTATTAACAGCAGCAGCAGCAGTAGCAGTAGTAATAGTAGTAAAAGTAGTAATAATGTAGTATTAACAGCAGCAGCAGTAGTAGTAGAAGTAGTAGTAGTAGTAGAACTATTAACAGCAGCAGCAGCAGCAGCAGCAACAGTAGTATGATTAGAATTAACAACAGCAGCAGCAGCAGCAGCAGAAGAAGAAGTAGTAGTAGTAGTAGTAGTATTAACAGCAGCAGCAGTAGCAGCAGTAATAGTAGTAGTAGTAGTAGTAGTAGTAGTAGTAGTAGTAGTAGTATTAACAGCAGCAGGACCAGAAGTAGTAGTGGAATTAATAGCAGTAGCAACAGCAGTAGTACTAGTAGTAGTATTACAGCAGCAGCAGAAGAAGAAGTAGTAGTAGTAGTAGTAACAGCAGCAGCAGCAGCAGCAGTAGTAGTATTAATAGTAGGAGTATTAACAGCAGCAGCAGCAGTTGTAGTAGTAAAAGTAGTAGAAGAAGCAATAATGTAGTATTAACAGCAACAACAGTAATAGTAGTAGTAGTAGTACTATTAACAGCAGCAGCAACAGTAGTATGAGTAGAATTAACAACAGCAGCAGCAGCAGCAGAAGAAGTAGTAGTAGTAGTAGTAGTAGTAACAGCAGCAGCAGTAGCAGCAGTAATAGTAGTAGTAGTAGAAGTAGTAGTAGTAGTATTAACAGCAGCAGGAGCAGTAGTAGTAGTAGTGGAATTAATAGCAGTAGCAACAGCAGTAGTACTAGTAGTAGTATTAACAGCAGCAGCAGCAGCAGAAGTATTAGTAGAAGTAGTAGAAGTAGTAATAGTAACAGCAGCAGCAGCAGCAGCAGTAGTAGTAGTAGTATTAGTAGTTATAGTTGTATTAACAGCATCAGCAAAAGCAGCAATAGTAGTAGTAGAAGCAGTTGACGTATTAACAGCAACTGCAATAGTAGTAGTAGTAGTAGTAGTAGTAGTAGTAGTAGTAGTAGTAGTAGTAGTAATAGTAGTAGTAGTAGTAGTACTAATTACAGCAGCAAAAGCAGTAGAAGTAGTAGTAGTAGTAACCGCGGCAGCGGTAGTAGTACTAGTAGTATTAAAAGCAGCAGCAGCAGCAGCAGTAGTAGTAGTAGTAGTAGCAGCAGCAGCAACAGCAGCACTAGTATTTGTAATAGTAGCAGCAACAGTAGTATTAGTAGAAGTAGTAGTAGTATGTACAGAAGCAGCAGCAACAGCAGTATTAACAGTATTAGTAGAAGTAGTAGTAGTATTAACAGCAGCAGCAGCTGCTGCAGCAGTAATAGAAGTAGTAGTAGTATTAACAGCAGCAGTAGTAATAGTAGAAGTAGTAGTGTTGGTGGTTGTAAAAGTAGTAGTAGTAGTAGTAGTAGTAGTAATAGTAGAAGTTGTAAAATATGTTTACTTTTGTTGCACTAAAATATTATAAATACCTATCCTTTAGAAAGAAATGGCAAAAATGTTAATAACGATTACATGCCGGATTACACGCCGAAACTGCATGTCTCAAAAAAACTTCGAATACTATGGCGTCCCGCAGCGTTAGGTTATCAGTGCGAGTGCGGTATTACAATAGCAATGTTACCAATGACCTAGTAATCTTTGTGGGTGGGGTTATGAAAACGACAAAGACCATCAGTCACAATTTAAAGGACATGATCATTGCCGTAAAATGTCGATGTTTGCCGAAGCATCGGTCGAATAGGTAATTAATATATACGATTTTTAAAAAAGTGTAAAAAGAACAAGAGAGATAAAATCTCATTAAAATAGAAGAAATATCAATAGAAGCTTAATAAAAATACATCGTTATATGAATCAGGACAACTATGTTTTTTTTGTTTTCATTTTTTTTGTTTGATATATTTATCAGTAAAAGTCGGGCCCGATTAGCTTAGTCGGTTACGCGTCTGACTATCAATCCAGGGGTCATGAGTTAGAATCCCTGCCCGGCAACAGTTTCCATGATGACTGATATACGACATTGTGTCTCATTATCATTCGGCTCTCTCCACTGATTCAAGTTGGAAAGTTATCAGTTACTTGCGGAGATGGGGTGTGCTCGAATACTGGTTAATCCCTGGAAACAGTGGTTAGGTTAACTGATCGTCTGTTAGCTCTCAATGGCATGAAAATGACGCTTAATATTCAGTAAATCATTATCAGTACAAAAAAAGAATAATGTATAATAGTAGTTGTAATAGTAATAGTCACAGTATTAAACATAATAAAGACAAGTCTGATAAAAGATCTCCTGGGGCAATATTGTCCTAGTTTATGAAGAGATTTATTATAAACTACAACTGAGGGTATTGTACAGCTGTTGGCGAATTTGTTTTATTATTGGGGTTTTATATCTGTTTTAACATATTTAAAGTAAACACGGCGTATCCAGTTTTACTGGTGTAAGAAGAAAACAGAATCCGCGTAGAACAACCATACTTTCCATGGGTATCTTTCTTTATTTTTATATTTATAATTTACCTTAGCTGATTACGCTTAAGTTGCCATTTCGTTAAAAATAAAAAAATGTATACATTCTCGCTTAAAATTAATAAACAAGTTATATTTACTGCTTTATCTATTTATAATTTCATAAAGTAAAACAATATTTAAAGTGAAACAAAATACCGGAAACTGTCGCTATGTTAGGAAAATCTCGACGAGTATTGCTCGTTATATTCCGGATATTTCCGATAGCGATTACCTGTAGCAGACGAAATATAAATTTTTAAGCAGACGACCCGCGCAGAATTATTGTTAATCGCCATTCACAGCTTATCGACGGTTTCCGTATACACCTCTATCTCGTCTTTTATCAGTTTATTCTGTTCAATCACACGTTAACTCTTGGTGCCCAGAAGAAATTTAACTTTAAAGAAGAGAAATATAAAGCATTTGTCTTGGTAGTAGTAACATAGACATAAACAGATTTATATTTACTGCTTTATCTATTTATAATTTCATAACGTAAAACAATATTTAAAGTGAAACAAAATACCGGAAACTGTCGCTATGTTAGGAAAATCTCGACGAGTATTACTCGTTATATTCCGGATATTTCCGATAGCGATTACCTGTAGCAGACGAAATATAAATTTTTAAGCAGACGATCCGAGCAGAATTATTGTTAATCGCCATTCACAGCTTATCGACGGTTTCCGTATACACCTCTATCTCGTCTTTTATCAGTTTATTCTGTTCAATCACACGTAAACTCTTGGTGCCCAGAAGAAATTTAACTTTAAAGAAGAGAAATATAAAGCATTTGTCTTGGTAGTAGTAACATAGACATAAACAGAGATATGAGTGACTGCAGGTGCTTATTTAAATTTCAAATGTCACATTTGGCGTTTTTTCAAAAATAAGAAACAACTCTTCCTGGACTAGACATAATTTGTGTTATTTGTTTACTATTTTAGGGGGAAACTTTTCATTTTAGTTCATTTCTGAAGTAAAAAATAGTATGAGTAGTAGTAATACTAGTAGTAGTATAGTAGTAGTTTATTAGTAGTAGTAGTAGAAGTAGCAGTAGTAGTAGTAATAGTAGAAGTAGTAATAATAGTATTAAAGTAGAAGCATAGTTGTAGTAGTAGTAGTAATATTATAGCAGTAGTAGTAGAAATAGTAGCAGTAGTAGTAGTAGTAATGGTTGTAGAAGTGGTTTATAGTAGTAGTAGTAGTAGTAGTAGTAGTAGTAGTAGTAGTAGTAGCAGTATTAGTAGTAGTAGTAATAATAGTAGTATAGTAGCAGTAGTAATAGTAGTAGTAGTAGTAATAGTTGTAGTAGTGGTAATAGTAGTAGAGCAGTAATAGAAGTAACAGTAGTAGTAGTAGTAGTAGTAGAAGTAGAAGTAGTAGTAGTAGTAGTAGTAGTAACAGTAGAAGTAGCAGTAGTAGTAGTAATAATATTAGTATAGTAGTAAGAGTAGTAGTAGTAGTAGTAGTAGCAGCAGCAGCAGTAGTAGTAATAGTAGTAGTAGCAGTAGTAGTAGAAGTAGTAGTAATAGTAGTATAGTAGTAGTAGTTGCATTGGTATTTGCAGGAGTAGTAGTAGTAGTAATAGTAATAATAGTAGTATAGAAGAAGAAGTAGCAGCAGTAGTAGTGGTAGTAGTAGTAGTAGTAGTAGTAGTAGTAGTAGTAGTAGTAATAGAAGTAGTAGCAGTAGCATTAGTAGTAACATTAACAGTAGTAGTAGTAATAATAGTAGTATAGTTGTATTAGTAGTAGTAGCAGCAGCAGCAATATTTGTAGTAGTAGAAGTAATAATAGTAGTATAGTAGTAGTAGTTGTAGTTGTAGTAACAGTAGTAGTAATAGTAGTAGTTGTAGTAGTACCAGAAGTAATAGAAGAGGTAGTAGTAGTAGTAGTAGTAGCAGCAGTAGCAGTAGTTTTGAGTAACATAGTTCTGACTGTACCACTTCACTCAGTATTGACGGGCAAATTACAATGAGCCGTAATGATGTATATAAATCATAAGAGAGACTGTTGCTGGATAGGCGGGGATTCAAACTCACGACTCCTGGACACATAGTCAGACAGGATTCTGACTGAGTTTACCTGGCCTGACCCAGCAGTAATAGAATAATTTGAAGTAGCATCAGTGGTAGTAATCATAGTTAATGTGATTTTTTATCTTTAAACAAAGGATCTTGGATCGAATGAGATTAGCTCAGTCGGTAGTGCGTCTGACTATCAATCCAGGTGTGGAGTTTAAAATCCAAACCTAGTCAAATCTCCATGATTGATATACGATATTGCGTTCCATTATCATTCGTCTCTTGACGCTGTTTCTAATGGGAAAGTTATTAGTTGCAGAAATGTTTTGTACTTGAGTACTTATTAACCTGTCAGGAGTCAAGAGTGGTTAGGTTGATCGATTGTCTGCTAGCCCTCGATAGCATAAAAAGGCTGCTATGTACTGAATCAATATTTTATAACTTTATGTTAATATCCCATCGGACCATGGACTCTTATTATCTTTTATATCTTTTAAAGCTATTATACACTTATATTTGGTTACAATGCCATTACATATCTCTTATTGATTATCATTTAATTTATTAATTTTAAGATTATGGAAAAATACGAAATTTGCGTCGTTTGATTGGACCTTGTTGCTTAGTTTGTAAGAATATTTTCTTTTCTTGCAATAAATATTTTGATTTTGTTATTTCAAAATTATCACATGTAAGTCTAGTTTTTTTACTCACATTTCTAGTATTTTAATCAATTCAGTCCTTGTTCGTATAATAATACCTACCGTTTGTTTTTAGATTCATTAATTTTGTTAATTCGTTTCATTATTGTTTAATACATCTGAAATAAATATGGTTACTTGGATCAGTTGACAATTCTTCGTCTAATTTTTTATTTAAAACTATTTTCAAAACGTTTTTCTGTTCTTTGAAGTATATTTATAATTTCGTACTGTACCTTTTACACACATCCATATACTGCCTTGGCAGAGCCATTGTCCTTTTGAACGTTTTAAGATATGTTTCAATTTTTTACTCATAGCAAAGAATTATCATATATATAAAAACATCATCGTGAACATTTTAAATGTGAAAACACACGATTATTTCTCTTTTGTTATCGCTTCTGTTATGAACATTAAAATAATATCAATGTTATCACTCTGTACATATAACTCTTCAATATTTGATTTTAGAGAACACATTCTTCAAATGATATCACTCCAAATATATTCATGGTCCATACATGTTCTTCACATTTGGCGGTATTGAGCAAATAGTAACACTTAATGATCCTCTCTATAGCTGTATGCATTCCATATATCTTCTTAATCATGGCATTCGTGGTTGATCAGTCGACATTTGTGGTAAATGACCCATTCAATAGATTTAAACGTGTTCCACGTTATCGCCTTAACAATTTAGACATGGAAAGAATAAACATCTAACAAGGAATAATCCAAAGCATTCTGTTTCAATCTGCATTAATAATATGAGACCTCAACTGTGATAAAATCTATATGAAACATTTTTTGAGTTCTCACTACAAAATTGAACAACATGCCATGTTCTATAATAAATCCAGGTTATGCAATGTAAAAAAATATTTTCACAACTAAATTTTCAAAGTTTTTTGTTTCATAGCAGAAATGTCATTGCTCACAAAAATTTAGAAAACTGGTATATTAACGAACATATTAAATAAAAAGTACTTCAGCGAAGCCTGCAACTTTTTTTAATAAAAGACAATGTTTGAAAACGAATTGCTTTAAATATATTTACAAAATGAACATAAAAACATAACTTATTTTATGAATCAATTCCATGTTATGACCCAATTCAAGTCATCAACTAAACGACCTTACCAATGAATGGGTTTTGGATTGATATTTACCTCCCGTGTTCAAAATATCGCCATTTACTTAATGAACTGTTTGTCAAAAATATTATAAACGCTTTCATTTAATGTCGACTATTCTAATGTGTGGTTCTGTAATTGTATGTTATATTTAAATGTTACATGACACAAAGTTTGAGAGAAGGTACGTCAGGTATGAGTCGCTGTGTCTGTCTGTCAGTCGGTCTGTCATCAAATTGACAACGAACTTCTTCCGACAGTTTTTATTTCGGTCATTTTACATCTACTGTTTTTTCTTTTTTAAAAAGTATTTAATTTACATCGACTGTGAAACAAGTTCTTACAAATCAAGCCCGAAGTCTTCTCTAATAGAATGAATACCAGGCATATGCTATAAAAGTGTCTGACTAACCACACAGACTCTCTACCCGAACACCTACCCTCACCCCACCCCGATCTTGGATAAGATATTCTACCACTGAGAGATGTGCTCCTCTGTGTTAGTTTTCAGATGTGTAATAAGACAAATTACACGTATGCACACACCTGTGATTATCTATTTGAGTGTCGGGTGTGTAATAAAACATTTATTGATGCATACACATAATTAACATTTTGATATTAATTAAAGTTGACAGGCGAAATTCGAAGCAATGTTCCACTGTTATAAGTCCGTGTGATTCCGGCTAAGAATAGAATTATAGGAATCTTTCGAAAGGGTGCCAGGTCCAGTTTAACATGTTTTGTCATGTTCATTATTGTGGTTAAATTACCAACCACTGTGTAGTGCCGTGGAGCCATATGAGTAATGGCAAGAATAGGATCACTGTGGCTCATGCATGTCGTAAGAAGTGGCAATTTGAGTAATACTATAGAATTTGCTGAAACTGCAGCTCTGCAGGTATTAAGGTTCTAGGTTCATTCTGCTTATGCATTTGTATTTTTTTTATATCTGTACGTTAATTTGTTGTTTTTTACGTGTAGAACCTTGAATATTCCTTCTTGTTGGCGTCAAATAACCTATAGTGTGTTGGTACGCCGTAAAATCGTATTCATTCACTCCACTGCAATAAGATTGTATGCAAAGTCTTACGAGCCAATATACCTTAATGTGTATCTTAAATTCTACTCAATTACATCTGCATTGATAATTAGAGTGGTTGATTGTACTAAAAAAATTGAGAGTAGTGTTCCAATGTGCCTTGGATTTCGAACCCAGAGGTTTCATCGCATAATTTTTTTCTCAGATATGTAGAGTTGGCAGATAATATTGGCGACACCTATTAATTAAGGTTAATTAATAATTAACACGAGGTAAAACATCCAAGTCTGCTGATATAACCTACTGATTATATCAGAGATGTGATTGTAATTAAATACAGTTTCCTGTCATTTATTGAAATGTGACACGTTAATTAGTCCTTCTTTGTTAGAAGAATGATTAACCTAGAAACTGACCACTATATAATATGATACAAACCATGTCCAGCTACATCCAACATGTGATAACAACATTGTAATGTTCCAGGGATTCTTTAATCAAGGTATGGAATATATGAAATCGGGTTTTTGACTATCCTATAATGTTTATACTATTGCTTTTTTCTCATATTATTTACTTACTAGAATCATAATATGAATATTCGTTTAATTAATTCAGTCGAATAAATTTGAAATGTTATGGCAATATTAAGGTAGATCAGCATAAGATCACATGTAATAAAAACAGAAAAGTAAAAAGACGTTTCTATTCAATACTTTACAGGCGTACATTGACTTTTTTGCACTCCATATTGATGAATATAAATGCCATAGGTAAAAAACAAACAGCAGGTAACACAATCTAAGCAAAATTGAAATGTTTACCACCGTGTGCAGTGAAAACATATCTATTACGTATTATTTACTTGTTCGACCTCTAGTTATTTTTAACTTGTTTTTTTTTAGCTCAATGGCGAAGACATCTCAGTGCGTTTATAAACCGCTCTTGAGTTCGTTACTTGATAGAAGATAGATATCTAGTGTTGTGTTTTAGAGGCATCGGGTCGAGTATGAGACCGAACACGCAACCTCTTGCGTGTGCAGCCAACACTTTATTCACTTCAATAACCAACCACTAGGTTTCTTATATCAATAATTTTAGATATATAATTTCAAGTTTTTAAAATCATTGTTCTTTATTTATTCGACTAAATAGTTTATAAATGAATTTCTGAACTGTAGGCCACAGCTGAATTGTGACATATACAATTCACTAATCATATGGCATTTTGTGCAAAGTAGTTACTGTGATATTCAGATCAATGACATAAAATCAGCTTTGTTTTGAACATTTTGGGAACTAAGCCCTTTGGTGTTATATGTTCGCACTGGTTTTAATATACAAGAATGGTGTCATATAAACATGAATGAGGTTATTTTAAAGCAGTGTAGAGTTGAATGGAACTCGTGTCACATAATGGTATATAAAATTATATCCCGATACTATAATTTACGTAACAATTCAACGCAAAGACTTTTATATACTATAAACCCAATACGCTATTTTTAAAACTACTATATTCAATATTGATGTGTTACCTGTGTTAGACAAGTCTACAAAAGTCTAAATGTTAATTGTGTCATACTCATTTACATTGTGCCTGAGTTTGACCATTTAACTGTGAGATGTGTAATGGCCCAATACAATGTCATCTAATTTTAACAGGGACAGTCCGTATGTTTCAGTTCTAGCTAGGCCTGCTTTAAATCACATGTTCAAGCCGAATAGTAATTCTAAACGAATTTGGTGATTTAGGGGAATATTTGCGAGTCTCTTTCATGGTAAGAAATAACGCCATAATGACGAAAAAGGGGAAAACACAAAACTATGAAAATTGTAAATTATGTATATTTAAAACAGTTTATAGGTCAATATCCCTGTTATTTATTCATCAGACTGTTTTAAATTGGCATTACAAGAAGTATATCAGGAATTTTCAAAATTTTAATTTTGCTCAACACATTTTATATAACATGCCTATTTGTTATACTCATTGACCCTGTATCGCCAAAAGGATAACTTTTAAATCATGCAACTATAATATATTAAGAAGGGTTTTCCTGATGAGACTGAAATATATTTCCCGCTTAAAATTGCAACATATTTTGGGATATATTAAATGAATAACGTTATTTCATATTGGTTTCACTTTGATCTGTTATACAGTAAATCTAAACACGTTGTATATTTTCTTTCATCTTAGAAAGAATCTGAATGATGATGTGAATGTCGTCATGTATTATTTAAGCGCTTTCTTTCTTTACAATGGGGATTTCTTTTTGAGTTTACCACTTCGATTGAAACATCGATTTTGTCACGTTTTAGTGAACTTGATATACCAAATCATTCAGACTCTATATTTATTGATGATAGTAAGACCCTTTTTATCCATTTTAAAATATTTCTATTTTGAAGACGTTGATAGCGTTTGTTCGTAATATACTTGCTTTAGATCATATAAAAAATTAGAAAAATATACTTTAGGGGAATGCTTACATAAACTAGTGTGGAAATGGGACCAAAACATCGACCCCAAAAAACGAAAAAACTGTTATGTTATACTTACGTATTTTATGGACTAACGGAAATGATCAGTAAAGCGACTACTGTACATTGAAACCATTTACTATATATATTCCAATTATTTAGCTGCAATAAATTTGATATTCCAATTTCATTTCAGGTTCTTAACATGACTGATTTGATACTATGATAAACAATTTGAGTGCAGGTGTTTAATAAGAAGTTGACACGGTCCACAAAAATGGACACACAAATGCGAATACATACTGGAGATACAGTGTTTCATTGTCAGGTGTCTAATAAGAAGTTTACACAGTCGTCAAATCTAAACAAGCACATGCGCATACAAAGAGGTATTTGAGTGCATGATGTGTAATAAGAAGTTTACAGTGTCGTCAAGTCTAAACAGTCACATGAGGATTCATACTGGTGAAAAACCATTTGAGTGCAAGTCGTGTAATAAGAAGTATACAGTGTCGTCAAGTCTAAACAATCACATGCGGATACATACTGGTGATAAACCATTTGAGTGTCAAGTGTGTAATAAGAAGTTTACAGTGTCGACAAGTCTAAACAATCACATGTTGATACATACTGGTGATAAACCGTTTGAGTGTCAGATATGTAATAAGAAGTTTACACAGTTGTCAAGTCAAAACAATCACATAAGGATTCATACTGGTGCTAAACCATTTCAGTGCCGGTTGTGTAATAAGAAGTTTACAGTATCGTCACATCTAAACAATCACATTCGGATTCATACTGGTGATAAACCATTCGAGTGCCGGGTGAGTAATAAGAAGTTTACAGAGTCATCAACTCTAAACAATCGCTTGTGTATACATTCTGATGGTATACCATTTGATTGCCCGTTGTGTAATAAGTAGTTTACCGCGACGTCAAATCTAAACATGCATATGCGGATTCATACTGGTGAAAAACCATTTGATAGCCAGGTGTGTAATAAGAAGTTGATACAGTCGTCACAGCCTAACAAGCACATGGGCATACATACTGGTGATAAACCACTTGAGTGCAATGTGTGTACTAAGGCGTTTACATACTCATCAACTTTAACGAGGCATTTGCGGATGCATACTGGTGATAAACAATTTGAGTGTCAGGTGTGTAATAAGACATTTAATGAAACGTCCACTTTAAAGAGTCACATGCGGATACATACTAGTGATAAACCTTCTGCGTGTCAGGTATGTAATTAGAAGTTTACACATTTGTCATATTTAAACAGGCACATGCGGATGCATACTAGTGATAAACCATTTGAGTGTCAGGTATATAATAATAAGTTTACTCATTCGTCAGCTCTAAAGAGGCACAAGCGGATACATACAGAGGATAAACCATAGAGTGGTAGGTGTTGAATAAGATGATTACGACTTCGTCAGATCTAAACAGGCGAATGCGTAGTCATACCATCTGGAAACATACTGATCATAATCCATTTCAAATGTAGGTGTGGCGTAAGAGTATATATGTTTCCTAATATTAAAAAACTTAAAGGCATATGCAGAAACATACTGAAGATAAAACAAGTCAATTTCGTCTGTATAAATTTATTTCGTGTATATCAAATATGTTACGCCAACTTGAAGTCACATGCAGATACATACTTCTGATAATTGCATTTGTCTTTTATGCTTTTAATAAATTTGTTTATTGATTTTGCACAATGAAAACGTCATATGCAATACTCAACGGAAGATAACCTATTTCTTCAACGGTCATATGTGCTTTTATATATCTGTTAAATGTAACAAGACGCATACACACTTTTCATATCAAAGCAGTCGTAAGCGGATACAAACTGGAAATTAACCATGCTAATTAAGAATTCCGCTTCATTATTCGTTTTTAAATCGTAAAATGCAGATACTTAACGGAGATAAAAACAATTTGGGTGCAATGTGTATTGTAACAACCAGACTGTCGTTATGTCTACACTAGCTCATACTGGAGATTAACCAGTGTATTTATTTAGGTGTTTGTACATGTGTTACCACTTAAACAATAATACATGCAGTCACCGGATGAATCGTTTGTGCATTACATACATTCATGGCTATTCTGGTCCTCTTGTTTATTCAGTGTTGGACACTTGTAAAAATATGTAATCTTTTTTTTTTTTTTTTTTTTTTTATTTTTTTTTTTTTTTTTTTTTTTTTAATAAAAATAGATACAATTGCAGTTGATAAATACACATAAATGAGTAGTATACAATGAAATAAAAGTGATTTGTGAACAAATGGTAAGCAGACCTTAATATGATACTATTTTTACAGTGAACACTATCAAAACATATGCGACGTTAATTGGGTGATGTCATATTGTACAAGTAGATTTTTTTCACGTTGAAATTGCTTAAGTACATTAAATGAGATGTGATTTTAAAACAATGTCATTTATAAGAGAAAGTCTGATATTCTGCGTCTCTGCTATTCTGCTTGACCGAGCCTATTGTGTTGCGTTAATACTTATTTTGTAACACTGTAAAGTTCAAAAGGTGACACAACTCATCAAAATGCGATTCCAGTGGAATGTCCAAAATGTACGTGCATGTCGACAAATGAATGTGTTTTACTTTGAAATAGGCAAGTAACCTTTAACTATACTGCATGACGTAAAAATACTTATGGGAAGCAAATAGGAACGTTAATTAACATACTATTATGTTACATATGTAATAATTGTTTAATTATTAATAAAGAAATTTTAGTAAATTTATATCTGAAGCTTTATGTAAAAGACATTCCATAATAAACAACCAATAAGTGTTCTTCCTCTTTTGATAGTGAACATAATGAAAATAACTTTCTTACTCGAAAAATGTGTGGACCTATTTGGTAAAATCCAATAACATAGCCACTTTTAACACCAGTGATGTTTTGATACAGTATATACCATGAAGGCCTGTTCTTGTATATGCTTATTTGCAACCAGAAATTACTATCTCTATGAACTATACTGATATTATTCCAAACCAGATTTACTAGGATTTCTTCAGCACAATAATAGAATAACCGTAATTAAAGGCATGAAACGCTATTGATATAACTTATGTAGAGGGTTCTACATTTATTTCTTCATTTGCGTAGACAAATAAATAAATATAATATTTTAATATATATATAATAAACGACGCTTCACAGCACTGATCATGTATATGTGAAAGTATACACTATTTTCTGAAAATTGGTACTAACAACTTTGTTCTTTCACCATATCCGATGAACATTTCCGTATATACGAGACGTTAATTTCCTTTTTTTCATTAAGTTTCATTCTTTATTCCTCCGTTTACGTTCCTTTCCTATTCTCCTCGCGTTAAGACGTGAAGTAAAAACATTTGAAATAAATTATATGATTTGATATTAAAGCGAACCAGTCGTGTTCCTGCCAAAACAGTTTCCTCTCTGAGCGGAAATTTCTATCCAAAATTAAAGATTTTTACACGTGTATATGTAGCCCTAGTTACATATATAGTTAGAATGGATCAGTTGTTGTATGTGTGCATGAACTGTAACCTTGGAATGCAACTGAGTGTTTGAATGGATGCATGCTTGTTATATTCTGCTTACTATCTCAAATAAATTCGTGCAATTAACTTACCAAATATGTTACGTTTTAGTCGCGCACTTAGTTTCAGTAGAACGCTACTGGATTTCCATCTGGCAAAGATTATAGATTAATTTGCTAATTAGTTCATTACAAATTTGATTTGAAGTGAAACTTGATCTTTTAAAACATAAATGCGCCTAAAATGCGCATAAGTGCTTCTATTGCTTTTCAATTTTTAATTATTTTGTTGTTAGCACCTTATAGACGGAGATGACTTATACTTATTTTTAGAATGGTATATGTGTTATTTTATGTACATGTACGATGTTCTATGCTGGTGTACATATGATGAGACATGAATATATAGATATGTACTTTATATATGCGTACGTGTACTAATTAATGATTATTCATAAAAATATACATTCTGTTCAAGTCTTTTAAATATCTGTTGAGAAAAGTATAATGTATGTTTATATAAAATAGAACATAAAGTAGTTTTTTATTCAAACAATTGCCATCGACTATACGAGATTTAGACCGAACGGGAATAGGGTCGAAGCCGTCGGGATTAGATTAATAGTTACCTCCCCTATTTATATTATCGCCATTTACCTGGCATACTATTTGGATACGGTTTTCTTTTTGATGAACCTGACTTGTTTGTATTTCTACGGATTGGCATTATTTAAGGGGTTGAGCGTAAGTCCCTTCTGCTTATTTATACCACATTTAATGGTAATTAGATTTTCTTCAGTTAGGTTAAGTGTTTATTCTACAATCATAAATGGGATATTGTTTTTATGCTCCCCCAAAGGGGGAAGCATATAGTCGCCGCTTCGTCCGTGCGTGCGTGCGTGCGTGCGTGCGTGCGTCCGTCCGTCCCCAAGTTCTTGTCCAGGCTATTTCTCTACAACGTATGGTTGGAATTTTATGATATTTGCTAGGATGGATAACTACCAAGTGCAGATGAGCATATTGTCTTTGTGTTGTGGTTCGATGATTTTTCACGGATTTTTCAAATTATTGCTATTTCTCTACAAGCTCAGGTTGGAATTTTAAAAAAAAACTTGCTATGTGTGTGTTCTGGTTTGGTAATTTTTTACGTAGATATGGCCCTTTCATTCTGTCTGTGACCAAATTCTTCACCGCTCTATTTCTCTACAACTTTTGGTTGGAATTTCCTGAAACTTGCTAGGATGCATCATTACTAAGTGGAGATGTGCATATTGTCGTCATGACGTTATTTCGCTACAACCTCTGGTTTTAAATTTGTAAAACTAGCTAGGATCTGTGCATATTTTCATTTTGTTCCGGTTCAATGATTTGCAAATGAGTTTTGTGAAGTGCAGACCCACATATTGTTTCTGCTTTGTAGTTTGGTATTTTTCAACCAAGTAGCCGGTACAGAATCAAAACACTCAGTAGGGGAGCATCCATCGGTTCCGCCGATATTTCTTATTCTTATGCATTGTTCATTGTTATTTGCTTTGTTTTCTGCTTTTTTAGCGTTGGTCAAAGTTTCGATGTTTTGCTGAATTTCTTTAAGCGTGAATTTCTGTTGATTTTTTCCTTTTCAAAAAGTTATTATCTTTTTGAGATAGAAGTCAACTTCATATTTCAATTCAAATATGTTGTTGTTTTTTCAACGTTTGATGTTTTTTATTGACATCCTTCAGAATTTCTCTTTGTACAATTAAACTGAGGTTAGTTTTCATCAAATTGATCATACGTGTTTTAATTGATTCTCTTGAATTACATATGCATATCTGTCTAAGTTGTTTGACTTCATATAACTACTCGCATCTGACCACTACACACTCACTGTACATGTGTAATTTGGAATTTGTAACAGTTCACGGGTGAACAGTCAAGTTAACAAAATAATAATACAGGTGCGTATGGAGTGAAAGGTAAAATAGATGGGTTAAACCAAACAAGATAAATTTTTTATAAAACCTGAATGTGACATGTGATACAATTTCCCGTTCAAGCAGTAGTTCATCATCATGTTTAATCTAGTTACAACGTTTTATAAACGACCCATATCAAGCGTTTTGTGTACAACCAATCTCAAATGAATAGAAGAAACGACCTTTAGAACGAACAGTTATAAGGTCGAAATGACGTGAAAACGAATTGCTATAGGACCGAAATAATTCGGATTACATTAATTTTTACAGTTATGTTCCCTATTTAATTCATTTTATTCACTCTTAGAAACACTGATAAATGTGTAATTATTATGTATCATATAACTTATACTAGGGGCGTAGAGCGCCATACTCAGTTATTCTGCTTAGTAACATTTGAAATCAAAGCCTACAAAATAAAAAGGCTAAATAATCGATAAAAGAAATAGACATTAAACAGGAGGGTGCACAAATAAGTTCTTAATAAGATGCAGTATGAATGTTTCTATACATAAACACACAGTGTCCTGAATATTAAATATTGATCAAAGTTACACTGCACAGTCTGAAAAAAACATAGCTGGACCGACAATAGTTTGCTTAAGTAATGTTTTCTAGTCCAATGATGCATAACAGTTTAAGCTCTCACCGGGGTGGCAACTTAGGGTCCCAGCTGGAGAAGTTTGACCCCCCCCCCCCCTCCGAGTTACTTCCAAAGCTAAGCTACGCCCCTGTAAGCTATAGTTGATATGTTATTTGAGGCACTAAGGTGTTCTGTTTTATCAGTGGCGTCATATAGTATTTATACAGCAGTAGTTTCACCTGTACTCTAAACTAATGCAGTTTTTTTTTTATGATTTAGATGAACTTGTGTATATTTATAGGTCAATATCGCTGTTACTCATTGTTTAAATTGTTTTAAATTGGTGTATTGGTATAAAAGGGAGTAAATTAGTATGTTATTAAAATGTTAGATTTAGCCAAATCATCTTTAAAAAAGATGGATTTTATAAATACCTGCTACAAATAATCAACATATCATGACGACGTGTGGCACCCACTTCAAAGGTCAAGGTCACACTTTAACTTTGTTTAACGACATCTTTCTTGTCCGGTCTGTAACTTAGTCACCTTAATACACTTTGCTCAACTCATCAGCATGGCATGACGATGTGTCCCACGTAGGACTCACACCCTACCTTAAAGGACAAGGTCACACTTTGAGTTTGTTTGAAAACACTTTGATTTGGTTTACAGATACCGGCCTGTAACTGAATGCATATATGGGTTTTATAAATACTTGCTACAAATAATCAACATAATATGACGATAGTGTCAGCTGATCAACACGACATGGTGAAATGTCGTGAGTAAGACCTTGAACCTCCTCAAAGGTTAAGGTTGAACTTTCAGTTTGTTTGATATTTCATGTCTGGTCTATAACTTTGTTTTTAAACAGTCTGATACAAGTGACCAACATTTCATGATGATGTGTAGAGATACCAAGACAATTACATTAGATGTCAAGGTTACACAAAGGTCAATGTGACACTTTATACATATTGGTGATAATCTATTTGAGCGTTAGCTTTGTAATAAGGCGTTTACCAATCCATCACATCTTAAGATTCACATGCGTATACATACTGGTGATAAACCATTTGAGTGTCAAGTGTGTAATAAGGCGTTTACCAATCCATCACATCTAAAGAATCACATGCGTATACATACTGGTGATAAACCATTTGAGTGTCAGGTGTGTAATAAGGCGTTTACCAATCCATCACATCTAAAGATTCACATGCGGATATAATGTGCTTTACTAAAACTCATCGTACGGTTCTTCTGGCGATTGAGTTATTGATATCTATCACGTTGAGAAAATTGTACTTCGCATTCGAGAGGTATTTAAGCTTACGTTTCAAAGACAATTTTGTCGAAAACACGTACGGATCTCAAAAGCACTGTAGTCCATGCAATATGGTTAGAGATTTGTTATAAAGTGTGTTCCTATTTACATTTTAATGTATTTCTTCCTCCAAATACACCAGTTTGTTTTTGGAAAAACTTTAACATTTCTATCAAACGTGCTTTCATATCAAATTCAAATATACTTGTCGGTGATCTAACCCAAAATTTATCATCATTATTATATAACATGACAAATGTGATTGGCAAACCGACACGAGTGACAGATACCTCACCAACCTTACTTGATCCTTTCATCATATCCGACAATATATTACCTTTAATCTCTGATGTAATATACATTGATAGAAGTGTTAGTAACCACAAAGCTACACTCTTAATAATAAAGTTTCACGTTTTACAGCAAACATAACCAAAGCGAAAAGTCTTGAATGCCAAAACAGATGACTATGGAAAGTTAAACCGCATACTCTCTGACCAAGACTGGGTCTTTATTGAATAACTTGACATAAATGACTCATGTTTACGATTACTGACACATTTTTATCACTCATAACTAGATATACGACTCACAACTCCGAAACAAAGAGACAAGAGACAGACAAAAGAAAAAAAGCGACCGAAAGTACAAACCATAAAATTGAAAACGCATACAAAATAATGCTTCTTCAGCAACTTAGAATAAAATTAAATATTGCAGAATATCAGATAGACAATCCAAAGGAACTTGGTTAAAAATAATAGAAGATCCTAAACAATCCCAATTCTGCAAGCAACACTTACCGACGGCTGCGTGCGTGCGTGTGTAAAAATATGTGTGAATGTATGTATGTATATGAATTTATGCTTAAACACGTATGAATATGTATGCGTGCAAGCGTGTGTACGTGCGTGCACAGACGGGTGTGTACGTGTGTCTCTATGTATTTGCGTGAGTGTGTGTGTTTATTTTTCTCATTAATTACACTTGATTTATTCATATTTATCTGCCATGAATATATTTTGATTAAACGTAAACCATCTTTAAAATTGCAAAATATATGTTTAAAAAAATGGTCGGACGTACCCACGAGAGGGTTGTTATGTGGTTAGGTTTTTATCTGTTATAAAAACATCTTTCATAAAACAAAACATGAATTACTTTCTTTCTTTTTACCGAGGCTGCCGACAAGGTGATCTGCTCTCCCCATATATCTTTCTCTTGTGTGTGGAAATATTGGCTGTACTGGTCAGGACAAATAAAAACATAAAAGGAGTTCAAGTAGGCGACACTGAATACATTATTTCACAATATGCGGATGACACCTCACTTATATTAGATGGTAGCTTACGTTTCAAAGACAATTTTGTCGAAAACACGTACGGATCTCAAAAGCACTGTAGTCCATGCAATATGGTTAGAGATTTGTTATAAAGTGTGTTCCTATTTACATTTTAATGTATTTCTTCCTCCAAATACACCAGTTTGTTTTTGGAAAAACTTTAACATTTCTATCAAACGTGCTTTCATATCAAATTCAAATATACTTGTCGGTGATCTAACCCAAAATTTATCATCATTATTATATAACATGACAAACGTGATTGGCAAACCGACACGAGTGACAGATACCTCACCAACCTTACTTGATCCTTTCATCATATCCGACAATATATTACCTTTAATCTCTGACGTAATATACATTGATAGAAGTGTTAGTAACCACAAAGCTACACTCTTAATAATAAAGTTTCACGTTTTACAGCAAACATAACCAAAGCGAAAAGTCTTGAATGCCAAAACAGATGACTATGGAAAGTTAAACCGCATACTCTCTGACCAAGACTGGGTCTTTATTGAATAACTTGACATAAATGACTCATGTTTACGATTACTGACACATTTTTATCACTCATAACTAGATATACGACTCACAATTCCGAAACAAAGAGACAAGAGACAGACAAAAGAAAAAAAGCGACCGAAAGTACAAACCATAAAATTGAAAACGCATACAAAATAATGCTTCTTCAGCAACTTAGAATAAAATTAAATATTGCCGAATATCAGATAGACAATCCAAAGGAACTTGGTTAAAAATAATAGAAGATCCTAAACAATCCCAATTCTGCAAGCAACACTTACCGACGGCTGCGTGCGTGCGTGTGTAAAAATATGTGTGAATGTATGTATGTATATGAATTTATGCTTAAACACGTATGAATATGTATGCGTGCAAGCGTGTGTACGTGCGTGCACAGACGGGTGTGTACGTGTGTCTCTATGTGTTTGCGTGAGTGTGCGTGTTTATTTTTCTCATTAATTACACTTGATTTATTCATATTTATCTGCCATGAATATATTTTGATTAAACGTAAACCATCTTTAAAATTGCAAAATATATGTTTAAAAAAATGGTCGGACGTACCCACGAGAGGGTTGTTATGTGGTTAGGTTTTTATCTGTTATAAAAACATCTTTCATAAAACAAAACATGAATTACTTTCTTTCTTTTTACCGAGGCTGCCGACAAGGTGATCTGCTCTCCCCATATATCTTTCTCTTGTGTGTGGAAATATTGGCTGTACTGGTCAGGACAAATAAAAACATAAAAGGAGTTCAAGTAGGCGACACTGAATACATTATTTCACAATATGCGGATGACACCTCACTTATATTAGATGGTACAGAACAGTCACTTAAACATGCTCTTAAAGTTTTAAAATTTTATGCTGAAATCTCAGGTCTTAAGGTTTATGTTGAAAAAACTAGAAGTATATGGTTCGGGAAAAATACAGGTTCAGATGTTAAATTATGTACTGAAGTAGAACTAAATTGGGATCAATGAAATTGTATAGTCCTTGGAATTACTATATCTACTAATTTAGACAGTATGATCAAATTGAATTATTATTATTTAAAAAAATAATGAAATTAAATTATTGTTACGTTCATGGTCCAAAAGAATACTCACTCCTTTTGGAAAGATAACGGTTTTAAAAAGTTGAGCTTTACCAAAACTTTATCATCTATTTTCTTCATTACCAAATCCGCCTGAAGATCAAGATAAACTGTTACAAAATATGTGTTTTAGTTTTCTATGGACAATTACCCAGACAAAATAAAAAGAAATGTTGTTACTCAAAGCTATGAATATGGGGGACTTAGAATGATTAATATTAAACAGTTCATATGTTCTTTGAAACTAACTTGGATAAGACGACTTTTATTCGATGGAAAAAATGTATGAAAATCCATCAACAAATGTATCTCTTTACCACAAAGATGTTAATTTTTGGAAATGATTTTATGAACAATAATTTACATAAAATAGGCAATCTGTTCTGGAAAGAGGTTTATGAAAGTCTTAATTTATTAATATCTACTACAAAACCATTGTCATGGAAACAATTTTTAACTCAACCTCTATGGTACAACAATAACCTTAAGATAGGAAGGTCAAATGTTTTTTACAAAAGATGGTATGATAAAGGCATAATAATGATCAATGATCTGATAAATGAAAAAGGTAATCTTCTGTCCTTTAGATCATTTAAAGAAAGATCTTCTGTTAATTCAAATTTTATAGAATATGAAGGCATGAATGCCGCAGTACGTACTTTCCTTCAAACTCTTACGTTTACTCACCTAGCAATAAAACTAGAAAATCCTATCAGCCCACTTATAGTTTCTGTTATAACAAGTACAAAGAATGGTTGTCGAGTTATTTATGATGTACTTAATAGGACCAGTGTATTACCAACATCCATTTCTAAATGGAATCAATACGGACTAAATATAGATAAGGAATGGAATAAATTATTTAAAATACCATTTAGTTGCACTAAAGACACCAAGCTACAATGGTTTCAGGTCAAAATAAATCACAGAATTACTGCTACAAATTATTTATTGACAAAAATGAAGATAAAAGACGATAGTTCTTGCACTTTTTGTAAACAGCAAATAGAAAATATTACGCATCTTTTTTGGGAGTGTAAATATACAAAAACATTTTGGGCTAATTTTGAAACTCTATGCACTGACAAAAATATAAACGTTCAACCAAAATGGTCTGTGAAAGATATTATCTTTCGGTCAATTAAATATGACAGTGTTCTAAATAAATTAATAATACATGCAAAATATTACATTTATAAGTGCAAGTTAGATGGAAGCAACCAATTTTCAACAATTACAAACCACAAATAAAATATTTATACCAAATTGAAAAATTAAATGCAAAAAAAAAGATACATTAGTAAAATTTGAAAAAGACTGGAATGCATATGAATCTTAATTGTAGTAATATTGTTACTTAATTAAATTTCTTTTGCTTGTTTATTTTGATTTCTAAAAAAAAAATAACAGGGTTAACTGCTACTCATTACTGTTGCCTAGACCAATCATCATTTAAATGAAATATGTTTAAACAAACTGCCAAATGTGTTCCCTGTTGTTTCTCTTTTCCCTTTTTTGTTCTCACTTGCCTTTTTTTTATTGCTATTTTTTGTACTGTAATTTTTTATTATATCATTCGTATTGTTAAACCGTTTGGAATACCTGGTAGAAATAAAACTTGGTATAATAATTCTTTTATTTGTGATATTAAAGGCTGGGTTTTCGTTAAAAAATGTCGTTACTTTTACATGGTGAAAAATCAAAGGTATGAATTGAAAAGATCTCTGTAATAATCTTTGTTTGTTCTGATCATTTATTCATAATATAACTATATCTTATTCTTCTTACTACTTTTGTCTTTGATTAATTTAGAACTATATCATGTTAAAAATAATGTTAAAATCAATCTTTTTTGTGGAGATCCTCTATATAATTGTAATGACATAAAAAAAACTCCCCATTTATATAGCTTGTATAATATGCATTGTTTTTTTGGTTTTTATATGCTCCATGTTATACATACTTACAAAATATATATAAAAATATGCATGTAAATTATTTGTACGGTTTGTTGGGGGATGGCCCACCCCGACCCCCACAGACCTATTACAGAGTGATTAAATGGGTCACCATATTTGTGGTGGTTGAAATTAAAAAAAAAAACAAAAAAAAAAACTTTTTTTCTTTCAAACCCTTGTATCACAAACCTTGAGATCCAACCCAAATGACACTAAAATGTTAAAAAAAACATAAAAGAAAAATGTGCTAAAAAATGAAAAAAAAATGAATTAACCCCACAATGGCATTCTATACAGATATGACTTGTGCGGTTAAAAACATTTACAAATTCAATTCAACCCCACAGTCTGTACCCTGGTCATGTACGTATCTACTTTTGAGAGAAATTGTGGCCAAACACTTTTGCCTTCAATTGTATTTGACTTATATGCATGATATATATTGTAATATGTGTTAATATGGCAATAATAATGTTTAAACTAAATAAACTAAAGGGAAAACACCTGTTTTACGGAGAAGAATTCGGCCGAACATCGGCCCCTTAAACGTAAAAAATGTAATGCTATACTTACGTATATAAAGGACTAAGGGAAGTGAAAAGTAGAGCGAGAGTTAAAGTTTCATGTTTCTTCTGTACATTGAAACCATTTAATATATGTATTCCAATTAATTGAGATGTGATAAGTTTGATATTTTAATTTCATTTCAGGTTGTTAACATGAACAATATGAGATTATGATCAAAAATTCTTCAACGGAAACCCAGTATTGTACTTGCACATATTTGAATGTAAAGTCAACATGTCCAATTCTTTGAATTTTAAACTTTCTAAAGAGATGAATACTGGAAATAAACCATTTGAGTGTCAGGTGTATAATACGACGTTTACACGTTCATCATATCTGAACAGTCACATGCGGATACATGTACATACCGTTTGAGTGTCAGGTGTGTAATAAGACATGTAAACTTTCATCAGATATAAAGTCGCATGCGGATACATACTAGTGATAGACCATTTGAGTGCCGGGTCCATTTGAGTGTCGGGTGTGTAATAAGAAGTTTACTTAGTCGTCAGCTCAAAAAAGGCACATGCGGATACATTTTCTTGATAAACCATTTGAGTGTCAGTTGTGTAATAAGAAGTTTACAGAGTCGTCAACTTTAAATAGGCACATGCAGATACATACTGGTGATAAACTCTTTGAGTGTCAGCTTTGTAATAAAATGTTTACACATTCGTCAAATCTAAACAGTCACATGCGGATACATACTGGTGATAACCCATTTAAGTGCCAGGTGTGTAATAAGAAGTTTACACAACCTTCGTATCTGGACAAACACATGCGGATACATACTGGTTATAAACCCTTTAAGTGTCATGTATGTAATAAAAAGTTTACACAATCGTCAAATCTAAACAGTCATATGCGGATACATACTGGTGATAAACCCTTTGAGTGTCAGGTTTGTAATAAACTGTTTACACATTCGTCAAATCTAAACAGTCACAGGCGAATACATACTAGTATTAAACCATTTGAGTGTCGGGTATGTAATAAGAAGTGTACACAATCTTCAAATCTAAAGAGTCACATGCGGATACATTTTAGTAATAAACCATTTGAGTGTCAGGTGTGTAATAAGACCTTTACACAGCCATCAACTTTAAAGAGTCACTTGCGGATACATACTGGTGATAAACCATTTGAGTGTCATGTGTGTAATAAGACATTTATAGAGACGGCCACTTTAAAGAAGCACTTGCGTATACATACTGGCGATAAACCATTTAAGTGTCAGGTGTGTAATAAAAAGTTTACACAGTCGTCAGCTCGAAAAAGGCACATGCGGATACATACTGGTGATAAACCATTTGAGTGTAAAGTGTGTAACAAGGCATTTATAGAGACGTCCTCTTTGAAGAGGCACTTGCGGATTCATACTGGTGATAAACCATTTGAGTGTAAAGTGTGTAACAAGGCATTTATAGAGACGTCCTCTTTGAAGAGGCACTTGCGGATTCATACTGGTGATAAACCATTTGAGTGTAAAGTGTGTAACAAGGCATTTATAGAGACGTCCTCTTTGAAGAGGCACTTGCTGATTCATACTGGTGATAAACCATTTGAGTGTAAAGTGTGTAACAAGGCATTTATAGAGACGTCCTCTTTGAAGAGGCACTTGCTGATTCATACTGGTGATAAACCATTTGAGTGTAAAGTATGTAACAAGGCATTTATAGAGACGTCCTCTTTGAAGAGGCACTGGCGGATACATACTGGTGATAAACCATTTGAGTGTCAGATATGTAATAAGACATTTACAGAGTCGTTAACTTTAAATAAGCATTTGCAGATACATACTGGTGATAAACCATTCGAATGTTAGATATGTAATTAAACGTTTTCACAGTCGTCAAATCAAAACAGGCACATGCTGATATATACTAGTGATAAACCATTTGATTTACAGGTGTGTAATAAGAAGTTTACACGTTCGTCAGCTCTAAGCAGGCACATGTGGATACATACTAGTGATAAACCATTTGAGTGTTAGGTATGTAATAAGATGTTTACACGTTCGTCAGCTCTAAAGAGGTGCATGCGTATACATACTGGTGATAAACCATTTGAGTGTCAGATGTGTAATAAGTTTACACGTTCGTCAGCCCTAAGCAGGTACATGTGGATACATACTAGTGATAAACCATTTGAATGTCATGTTTGTAATAAGAAGTCTACACGTTCGTCAGCTCTAAAGAGACACACGCGGATACATACAGGGGATAAACTATTTGAGTGGTTGGTGTTAAATAAGATGCTTACACCTTTGTCAGATCTAAAGAGTCGAATGCGTAGTCATACCATCTGGACCATACGGATCATAATCAATTGTAGGTGTGTCATAAGAGTATATATGTTTCCTTGTATTAAAAACTTAACGTCATATGAGCAAACATACTGAAGATAAAACAATTCAATTTCGTGTGTATAAACTTATCTTGTGTATATTAAATAGTTATCGCCGACTTGAAGTCACATGAAGATACACACTCCTGATAATTGCATTTGTGTTTTATGTTTGTTATAAAAATGTTTATTGATTTTGCACAATGAAAACGTCATTTCATTACATATGACCGCAGCGTGGTCTAGTGGTAGAGCATCCGTCTCGCATGCGGAAGGTCGTGGGTTCGATCATACCAAATACTTTAAAAATGGTACTAGAAGCTTCTTCGCTTGACACTCAGCATTTAGAGGAAAGTTCTAGGTCTGGTCGGCCCGGTGTCCGTATAATGTGACTGGGTAGGGTATCGTACCATGTGTCTGCGGCATGATACTCCAGTGTGACAGGGCTCAGAATACTGTCTCAAGTAGACACCGTCGCAATATGCTTGAAAAATTGTTGAAAGCGACGCTAAACACCATACAACAACAACAGCGCTTACATAGCGGAGATATACCATATTTCTGTTAAATGTAACAAAACGAATACACTTTCTATATCAAAACAGTCGCAAACGGATACAAGCTGGAAATTAAGCATGCGAGTTCCGAATTGGTAAATATGTAATTATTGATTAACATATTAATAAAGAAATCATAAATTTTAGTAAATTTCTTTCAGAAGCTTTATGTAAAAGACGTTCCTTTAAGTGTTTATCCTCCTTTGATATTAAAAATTATATAACTAATATAGAGAACTACGTTGATTTTGAACTTTTGTAATTGTTAAAACTTGTGATTTGATTTGTCACGTAAATGTATTGTTTATAAGTTTTATACGATGAGAAATTATAAAAATTTAAATCAATAAAATTTCCCTTTCTTCATTTGAACTATAGTTACATTATCAGATGTACAATGATGTTCCATGTTGGCATTGGTACTATTAACCATGACGTCATACAAGCATGAATAATGTCATTATATAGCATTGTAGAGTTGGATGGACATACTAGTGTCACTTGTTTGTAATTAAATGCAATTAACGAACGAACATAACCCGGGGTACTGATATTGACTACTGATTATATCAGTGGTGTGGTTCTAACGGAACACTTTTCCTTTTATAAACTGATGAAATGTGACGCGTTAATTTCATTCTTTGAATAAGCCACTTGCAGGTGAAACAGGGCACTTTATAACATTTTAGAATTGATGTCCAATTACATTCAACAATTGTTTGTTATATTGATAAGATGTGTTAAAGCATATTTAAGATAGTTTGCGGGTTTACACATGAATTTTTGAAAGTCGTCGGATTTTAATGATACTTTCGGTGATTGTTGGAACACATCTTGTCTTTTATATGATATTTTGGCAAAAAAAAAATATGGCGATTTTGACGCCGTTTTCTGTGTTTCGGTGGTCTAGTTCGATCATTAATTGGCCGATTTTTAAAATATTAGCACTCACTTGAATAGGACACTATCGTATAGGAGTTTATGTACAGTTGTATGCATTAATAAACGCAGTGAACGCTTGTTTATGAATGAAGGTGATCATTTGCGTACTTATTATGACCTCGAAATGTGTTACAAAAGTCCATATCACGCGATATATACGAGGTAGAAGTTTTTTTAATTTTCTGCATATTCTTCTACGACGAGCGATAAACTTGATGAGGGAATAAAATGGGGGTGGGGTTTAACCGTGACATGTTTTGCTAAACAACTTTGAAAGTATTTGAATTATTTTTAAAAAACGCTGTTTTCTACAGCGAAACGTCGACTACATGATGCATTTAGCGATTTTAATTAATGACACATTTAGTGTTGATATGTTTACTTACTACTACACTCATTAGAATGTTTATAGCTGTATGTGACAATGATCGTTGCCACATTTAATACATTCTAAGCACACCATTTATCTACCTAATTATTGAACAGAACTATATATGTGTTAAACTATCACTACTATCGCTCATGGCCGTATATGTTCCTGTAGCTGATTCACATTACTTTGAAGTGCCATACACCTTCATGCATATCGGAATATCGGTGTAATACACGGAAATGACGTCATAACGGTCAAGCGGTATTTCTCTCGCGGATTTACTCTAAATGTAGTAAACAAGTCATGCGGTTAAGAAACAACGGACGTTTTGTGTCTCTAAATATCTTGAAACGGGAAGATAATGCGAAAAACACTCATTTTTCTGGATGTTTATTTAAAGACAATGAAGATGTTTCAGATGACCGTGGTAGCACTGACGAATCTTGGCGCGAAGGAAAGCGTATCATAGAATTGTGATTTTTATTAGACAGGCTAAAAGAGTACGCATATTGCAAAGAACAGCTCAGCCTCAGATTGTTGCCGAGAAACAGTTTGGTCTTGGATCAATATTTCATATTTCCTGCCGACACTGTTTAAAGATGAATAATGTAGCAACAGGAAAAAGACACAAAACGAACGAAAATGGACCAGTAAAATGTTTCGATTTTAACACCTAATTGGCTGCAGGTATAATGGACTTATATTTTACTGTTTACATATACAAGTAATATATATATTAAAATGTAACATGTATCTTTTATTATCCAGTCAGATAAAGGTTTTTTGGAGCTATCGGAACTTCTAGCAATAAATAAATAAATAGATAAATAAATGTATATGTAAAGGGAGATAATTAAATGCACAACAACGGAATTTACGATTTTGGGATCTTTTCAGAGGCTCATTCAACCAGTACTTATATACTATGGAATTACATGCAACACATCTGGACAGGGTGGACAAATTTACATACATGACTTGACAGCTTTATATGAGTAGGACCCAGTTAAGGATTCATGACTACTCACATGCTATATAAAGGAAAGATTTATAAACAGCTGGATCACATATAGATACAGTGAATTCATATGTATATTTAATTTCATAAAGGGAGATAATTAAATTCACAACAACGAAATTTACGATTTTTGGGATCTTGAGATGCTCATTCACAATGCATGATATATATATATATATATAAATGTAGATAATTATTTGTGAATAACCAATACATAAATATAGAGACCATACTACGGCGAATGCGCCTAGCTACAATGCAAACCATAGATACAATAACAAGGCCTCTGCCAAACCAATATATTTGGTGTCGACCAGGACTTATATACTATGGAATTACATGCAACACATCTGGACAGGGTGGACAAATTTACATACATTTACTGATTGCTTTATATGAGCAGGATCCAGTAAAGGATTCATGACTACTCACATGCTATATAAAGGACAAATTTATAAAACCGTTGGATCATATAGATACAGTGAATTCATATATAAAAAATTATGTTTAATTTCATAAAGGGAGATAATTAAATTAACAACAACGGAATATACGATTTTTGGGATATTTTCAGATGCTCTTTCACAATGCATGATATATATACGGAGATAATTATTTGTGAATAGCCAAGACATAAATGTACAGACCAGACAACGGCGAATGCGCCTAGCTACAATGCAAACCATTGATACAATATCAAGGCCTATGCCAAACCAATAAATTTGGTGTCGACCAGGACTTATATACTATGGAATTACATGCAACACATCTGGACAGGGTAGAAAAATTTACATACATGAACTGATAGCTTTATATCAGTGGTTCAAAGAGATTTGCTGCGTTTTTAGACACTGCCGATGCTTTTGACAACGTGATCCACGACACCATTTTCTACAAGCTACATAAGTTCGGGGTAACCGGAAACGCCTAACGTCTAATCATTAACAGCTATAGTGATACCAGGAGTAGAGTTCTTGTAAATGGCGTGACGTCATCGTCACTTCCGTTTCAACAGTGTGTCCGACATGGCGGGACACTCTCTATGTGGCTCTATATTCTATTCATGAACTTTTAGATGTAGTCGAATCCACTCCGCATGGCTCGAAGATTGGCTCTATTTGAACGGGAAATCCTGTGCTAGCTGATGACCTAACCCTCGTCTCTACGAATATCTCATCGCTCCAAAAACAGATAAATATAGTTCTAAATTACGCATCTAAATGAGGCTACGAGCTGAACAAATCTAAGTGCAAACGTATCGTCTCTGGCAGTAAACCTTACGACTTATACACTGTAAAAATTGACAATCATGTTCAAAATTCGTCATCATCGGCAACCCACGTGGTATATAACTTACGTCATCATCGGCAACCCACGTTGGTATCGAACTTATGCGCTCATTTAACTGTTCAGCGACTATTGAAAACCGTGTAAGCAAAGGCCGAGCATCGTTATTTTCGCTTTTACAGATAGAAAACAATCGCGGAGATGTAAATCATGTTACTATGGCGTCTTTTGTTAAAAATGTGTCTATTCCAGTAGCATTGTTTGGTGCAGAACTATGGAACTGTATGAACCAAAGTGATATACTTACCTTAGAAAAATGTCTTAGACTTGCTGCAAAATGCATACAGCACCTACTACCTACCGGAGGACTAGAACTGACATATCACTAAGTATGCTTGGTTTGGCGATCCATTATTACGGTGATCTCAGTGATGATTGATATATGACATTGTGTCTCATGTCATTCAATTCTCATAACTGATTCAAGTGGGAAAGTTATCAGTACTTTGGGAGACGGATGTGCTCGAGTACTGGTTAACCTTCCACGATCAAACGAAAGAGCGGTTCGGTTAACTGATAGTCAGTTAGCCCTCGAACGCGTAAACATGTCAGACGCAAAATATTCCAACGAACTCTTTAAGCATTAATTTTCAATTTAACTTTTTAGCACGAGCGTGAAGGCTTGTCTGTTATAGCCTGTTCGCAGCGCTATCTCAGAAGCCCCGGACATATATTACACAAACTTCACATAGATGTTTCTGATATGACAGACGAACTAAGTAATAACGTTAGGAAAAATATTATTCTGAAGAACTACTGAACAGATTTAGAAAATTCTTTACTACAAAAAAAAAAGATCACCAGCTATAATATTATTTAGTTTTCTTTGTCTTAATCGCTTCTGTAATGAATATTATTCCGCCACATAGAGGAAGGGGAATACTCAAGTTATGCTTTCTCTGTGTACGTCCTATCTTCATGTATGATTTTTGTCAGAATGTCATCGGAGGACATTTTTTTTATTTAGATGGTAAACCATAATTTTATTAGTCACATTCGAGTTAAATTGTTTGTTTCGTTTGTTTGAAGAAATCAATTTCTCAAATTGTTAGTGATGACAATCCTTTTGATTCGCCCTTCAATATTGGGATTTTTAGGCATAATATTCCTGTTGGGTTGCGCACCTAGGTTATTTTCCAAAAGTATTCTGTATCGCTTAGCATCGTTTTCTACATTGTCAAAGTCTTCAATATCGTTTTGTAAAATGCTTATGTTGTGTAAAACACAACAAGCTTAAACCAGATCTTTCTATAATTTCCCTGCGCCTAGAAAGAGCTGTGTTAAAATGTTTCTGCTCATTTGTTTCTATATGGAGTAATAATCCACTGAGACAGTGGATAAGCTGCGTCCGCTTACAAATGGTACTATCCATGATTGTATTTTAACAGGCCTGTGTCCCACAAGTTCTAACTTCTTAATACTCTAGCATCATGTATCCGTCCTGGCAGTCCAACACACACACATCTGTTAAACGCATATCTTCCCTGCAAACTCCCTGAAGGAGAACAGAGTGAATTGTTTTCGATAGTAAAATGCATTTAGATTTTTTAACGGTGTAAATATTGGTATATGGCTGCCATCTTGAGCCCCAATAACACCAGGAAAGTTTGAATTATCTCTTGCATTAAATTCTTGAGCAATTTTTGGGGACTCTTCTACAGCAGGCCACTTAATCATTGTATCAAGTAAATTGTCAAGAATAGCATCTGTTGTCTGTCTTCTGACCTTGATAAATGAAAATTCGCTGACTTTAAACAACTGGCTGATGTCAAGTGTTGTTTCTTGAGATATGCTGACAGATTATCCAACAGATAGTGGACAATTGAACGAGGCACCCGAAGAGTTCTTCTGAATATCTCATCAGTATACTGTGGTACGGTTTGTTCTAAAAAAGCGTCAACTTTTATGTGATCATCTCGTGTCCTGAAAATAAAAGAATGAATGGGTTTTCATGGCATATCAATACATAATGGTTTTACGATGTGATCGGGAAAAATGATCCCAGACTCTATCTATAAAAAAAAGTACATAGAACCAATAATAATGATAAAATTATTTCATTTAATGAGTGCTCATTTAAATATTCAATCTACTATGAGACCTTCAGCAATATATAAAGAAAACCACAAATTATATGTTAATATATATATGCTACTACTCATCGTATACAAATGAATACACCATATTTATAAAGAAATAACCAAGACTATGTCTAATACAATAGGATTTGTGTCTCTCATTGATTAATTTGCACTTGCTCCAATGTTTAAAAAGTGTTCCGAACAGGTAATAGTTTTTTTAATATGATATGGAAATGAGTTGCACTGTTAAATTCAGAATGAAGAAATGAATTCCTGAAAAACTCGCAACATACATTGCCATCACTCACTTGGCGCCCTGGACATACATGTAACAACAATAATTACCATGAGAAAAGTGATAAAAAGACACCAACACTCAATAAGAGTAGTCATACACAAATGCCAAAACCACTAACTACCAAACTACTGATCCAGAGTCCCAAGGATTCCGGAAAAAAAAAGTAATGCAATTAATTTCAAATCAATCATATTTGTCAATTTATTTAATTTTCATATCATTCAAGAATGACTTTAAGTCGAATGGGAATTACACCATAACTACTTAAAAGGTTACCTCTCAAAATCGAGCAGCAAAGTGAAAAGAGCAATCATATGCATCTCTCATGGATCGAAGGCGAATGAGTACGAATCGAAATATCTAAAAAGACTCAATTTACCAAATAACAATTAACAATTAACTGTTTTTAATTCACTATTAATAATACTTACAAAAGAGATAGCATTAGTGGGTTGTCATCAGCCATAAAATCATCTAATACTGCTGCAGTCGTCAATACAACTCTGTAAGCCGCCATCTTGTAACCCGGGTCGATACTTGATTTGCTGTAAGGTGACCGGGTTACCGATCACATGGCCGGGCAATTCGGAGTACACTGGTAGTGCCATGCAATCAAGCGGACCTTGTGTAAACTTCTTAATACACACCTGACACTCAAATGGCTTATCACCAGTATGAATCCGCATGTGATTATTCAGATCTGATGAACGTGTAAATGTCTTATTACACACCTGACACTCAAATAGTTTATCATGAGTATGTATCCTCAAATGGCTCTTTCAATTTGACGACTCTGTAAACGTCTTATTACACACATGGCACTCAAACGGTTTATCACCAGTATGTATACACATATGATGGTTTAGACTTGACGACAGTGTAAACTTCTTCTTACACACATGACACTCAAATGGTTTATCATCAGTATGTATACACATATGATGGTTTAGACTTTACACTGTAAACTTCTTATTACACACCTGACACTCAAATAATTTATCACCAGTATGTGTCAGCACGAGTCGCTTTAAAAAATTAAAGAGCCTGTAAACGTCTTATTACACATCTGGCACTCAAATGGTTTATTTCTAGTATTTATTTCACTAGAAATTTTTAGATTCAATGATTTGGACATGATGACTTCATATGCTAATTTCAGTAAGTTCAATACTGGGCTTCCGTTGAAGAACTTTTTATCATAGTCTCATATCAATCGTGTTTGCAACATGAAATGAAATTAAAATATCAAATTGATTGCAGCTAAAGTAATTGAAATATATAAACTAAATAAAGTCCTTATTCTCGCTCTACTGTTCACGTTCCATAGTCCTTTATATACGTAAGTATAACATTATAGTTCTTCCTGATTTAGTGTCGAGGTTTGGCCTCATTCTCCGCATATGTTTTCCAACGAGTTTATGAAAACATTCCCCTGAAAGTATATTCTTTTATTTTAAATTTTGTGTTTTACGATTGGGTTAATGGGAGTATATCACGAAACCTTACCCTAACCCAAACCTTAAAGGCGGTATGAAAACTATTTTAAAATAGATTAAAAGGATCTTTATATCATAAAATAATATAATCCGAATGGTTTGGTATATCAAACCCACCAAAATGTGACAAAATCGACAATTAAATCGAAGTGGTAAAAAGCGTTTAAATACTACATGACGATCTTCTCTCTACATCATGGCGGATCAAACTGAAATAAAATGTGACTCATTTAGTACAACACAAACTATTTGCAATTTTAAGCGGGCAATATATTTTAGTCTAACTTAGGCGCATAGAACCCTTCTGGAAAAATACTTTTCGATATATTATTTTGACATGTTTAAATAGTTATCCTTTTGTCAATACAGTCAATGAGTATATATAGCTAAATAGGCATGTTATATAAAATGTGTTCATCATTTTTTTAAATCCTGATATACTCCCTTTAATGCCAATTTAAAAGAGTCTTAAGAATGAAGAACAGGGATAAACTGTGTTAAATATACAAAATTTACAATTTTCATTTTGTATTTTCCCCTTTTTCGTCTTTACGGCGTTATTGTTACCTATGAGGGGACCCGCTCCCATTCCAGTAAAGTAACACTTCATTAGTTTAAAGTTACCATTCAACTTGAACATGTGGTCTAAATTTGTTCAAACTTTTATTGAAACATATGGACAGTCCCTGTTAACATTAGATGACAATGTTATATTGGGACATTACACATCTCCCAGTGAAACGGTCAAACTCAGCCACAATATATAGGAGTATGACAAATAACATTAATAAAAATAATAATAATAATGACAATTTTAGTATTTAGTAGACTCGTCCAAAACAGGTAACATAGAAATACTGAATCTATTATGTTGCATAACTTATGTAACAGATTGATATGTTTTCATCCCTATTACGGTAGATTCCATCTAAAGATAGAATGACGTTGTTTTAAAATAGCGTATTGGGTTTATTGTAAATAAAAGTTATTGTGTTGAATTTTAACGTAAATTAATTAATCGGGATATATTTTCCCGTTAATTGTATTAAATTACATATGTGACATTAGTTCTTCGATTCAACTCTACACTGTTGTATAGTAACCTTATTTATGACGCCACTCATGTATAATTATACCAATGCTGACAAAGAACACCTTAAAGCTTAGTTCTCCAAATTATTAAATTAAAGCTGATTTTTTTGTCATTGATCTAAGCATCATAGTTTACTACTTTGTCCGAAATGCCATATGATAAGTGCATTATATTTTTTGCTAAATGTCATCGAGGCCAACAGTTCAAAAAATCATTGTAAACTTTTAAGTCAAATAAAACAGAGACCCAAGAGGGCCTGAGGACGCTGTACTGACTCATAGTGGCCAAAGCTGTTTTTTTAAATTCCCCAATATTTACCGTCTTTGGGGGGTCGTCTTAACAACTCATGAATAAATACACCCATCACACCTATACTGAACAAAAACTTAACTGCTATGAGCACTTCTTCGTAATCGAGCTAATTCAATAAGTTAACAATAACTAGATGTCGAACAAGTAAGTAATACTTGATAACAGTTCTAAGGTTACATGGCATCCTGAAACAAGAAATGTGTCCACTGCACATGGACGTTCACATTTTAAGTTTGCTTAGGCATTGTGAGCTGATGTCACTTTTTTAATCTATGAAATTTATATCAATCAACAAGGTGTGCAAGGAAGTCGATGTACGTCTGTTTTTTCATTAACATAAACTTTATGCTGATTTACCGAAGAAATTGCCATTACATTTCAATTTCATTCCATTGAATTTGACAAAACCCAAAATTCTGATCTACGTAAAGTTATGATACGAAAAATAGCAATAGTAACAAAAATTCCTAAAATTAAAAACTACAATTTCATTACTCGATTGAAGATTCCTACTCTGTTGCAGAGCATGCTTTACTAGAACATAAGAATGTTATTAAATGTTGGACATAACTGGACATGGTTTGTCAAGAGGTCAGGTGAATCATTACGTATACGCTATAGAGGCAGACGTGGCGAATGTATCTCATCATAGGCGACATTGCCATGGTAATCATATGGGTGGTGGTTTTCGTCTATTTTTAAATCACCATAAACTAACCGAAAGTAGTTATCAATAAACTTTATAGGAAACGAGCATTTTCGAAAATAATCGTACCGGGAGTAAGACGACACGTTATTTGCTTGATGTTCATATACTTATTTCGATAATTGAAACTACCTTTTTGATATAAAAAGTAAATCAACACTCCCCCCATACCCTCCCCTATCTCTGGGACTAATGCATGTACATGTAGTTGTAAATTAATGTTTTGTTCTTTTAATTTTCCATAAAATAGTTGTGTTAAAACGTAAACAGGATTTAAAACGAAGATGAGACAGGACTAATGAAATACATAAAAAAACAACTTCAGCATGGTGGTATCTGGGGTTTAGTCATGATGTCACAATCCAATACGTTTGTGTCTGGGAGGGCAGATAAGTCGTGATTTTGGTAGCGCATATACAGTTTCAAGAGTCGATCGCAAGGCCGGATTTTTAGTCAATTGAACTGTACTTGCTATATTTAAGGTGTTTTGTTTACTCTGAATCCGCTACTGAGTCGTTCTTTAGTTGTTCTTTATTGTGACATGTGCCTTCCACAAGTATACACTAATACAAGAATTCCGCGAAATGATATGTCTCGCCGTGTCGGCTTTGACCGTTAATACACACATGGGAGAGAAAAAAAATACAATGACAAAAATGGCCGCATGTATTGTAGTAAATTGTAGTAGTAGAAGTAGTAGTAGTAGTAGTAGTAGTAGTAGTTGTAGCAGTAGTAGTAGTAGAAGTAGTAGTAGTAGTAGTAGTAGTATTAGTAGTAGTTAGTTGCTGTTGTAGTAGAAGTAGTAGTAGAAGTAGTAGTAGTAGTAGAAGTAGAAGTAGTAGTAGAAATGTAGTCGTATAAGAAGATGTAATATTGGTTGTAGTACATGTAGTAGAAGCAGTAGTAGTAGTAGTAGTAGTAGCAGTAATAGTAGTATTGGTAATAAAAGTAGTAGTAGTAGTAGAAGTAGTAGTAGTAGTAGTAGTAGTAGTAGTAGTTGTGGTAGGAATAGTAGAAATAGTAGCAGTAGTAGTAGTAGTAGTAGTAGTAGTAGTAGTTGTTGTGGTAGGAATAGCAGAAGTAGTAGCAGTAGTAGTGGTAGTAGTAGTAGTAGAAGTATACGTAGCAGCAGCAGTAGAAATAGTAGTAGTAACAGCAGTAGAAGTATACAGCAGCAGTTTATCTTAAGTATGTATCTGCATAAGGATTACACACATGTCACTCCAAATGTTTTTATCTCTATTTTGCATCTGTATTTTATAATTTAAATATGGAGAATATTTGAACTTCTAAAACTGAATTGGGAACTCACATGATATATCTCCAGTTCGTATCAGCAGTAAACTGGAGTTGCTTTAAGGCAAAATGAATGTTCATTTTTCCAAATCTTCAACATTGACGACTCTGAAAACATCTTATTACACACCTGACACTCAACTGGTTTATCATCTGTATGTATCCGTATGTGCCGGTTTAGAGCTGACAAATGTATAAACTTTTTATTACACATATGACACTCAAATGGTTTATTTCCAGTATTCATTTTATAAGGGTGTTTAATATTATTTCCAATTTTAGCAATCACAATACTGTAGTCTCAAATTAGTCGTGTGCACAACCTGAAATGAAATTAGAATATCAAAGTTTATACAGTTGAAGTAATTAGATAATTAAACAGCTTCAATGTACGGTAGACATATGCTAATTGAAGTCCTACCTCTTGCTTTACTTTTCACTTCACTTCATCTTTTATATACGTAATAACAACAGTAGAGTTCTTGTTGCCGTTTTAAGGACCTTTTCGGTCCCGTTTCGCTCCGGAAAACATGTTTTTAATTGGGTTTAAAGGGAGTATATCAGGAAAAAGCGCTATAAATGTATTTTAAACGGGATAAAAAGGATCTGATTATCATAAATAAATATCCACAAAAACGTGACAAATCCAACAAAATGCGACAAAATCGATGTTTTAATCGAAGTTGTAAACCCCATTGTAAAAATAGACATCTACTACATAACAACATTCACATCATCATTCGGGCTTTTTCTTATATTAAACAAATTGTACAATGTGTATAGATCTACCTGTATGACGGATTTCTATTTTAGTCTACCCTGGGCTCGTAGCCCAAGATAAAAACGCTTATATTATTTTGACATGTTTAAATATTTATCCTTTTACAATGCCAATTAGTTTATATAGGCATGATATATCAGAAAAAAATTGTTTTTAGCCAAATTTAAAAAAATATCTGATATACTCCATTTAATGCAACATTAAACAATATAAACATACATAAACTCTTTATTAACCTCGGATACTGAAGAGTTAAAAAACACATTAGAAAAAGAACAGCAACATACAATACACAATACAATACAATACAATACAATACAATACAATACATCAATAAAGTAACACACACTTTCACGCCCGAACACACGTACGCAATTACACACACGCGCGTGCATTAATCAAAATCAGGACGTTATTTTAACCTGAAACACACGGACTGTCTCAGTTAAAATTAGATGACATTCCATCGTGACATTCCACATCTCCTAGCCAAACGGTTAACCTCAGCCACAATGTTTATGAGTATGATACACTTAGCATCATAGGCGTAGGAGCGTTTTAATTATTGGGGTATGAACCTGAGGAGACAGTAAAATATTGGGTATTGGGAGTGGGGAAGTATATGCTGGTGTACTGTTGATCAGTTTAATTTTACATAAAAAATATCACCAGCCGAGATTGAGGTTCGAACCCGCAACCGTAAAGGAACAAAATGTCTCCAAATCCTATGATATTACCACTACACCACGAAGGCACCATGTACCGACAACAGTTTATTTGTTATACTTAATGCTGGTTAAGTTTTTTGATCACCGGATTAATTTTTATTAAATTTTATTTAAAACATAATAATAAGCCATTTATTTTTTGATATGTTGTAAGATTAAAACAATGCACGCTATATTATTGTTACAGTTAAAAAAACGGAATTTGTATGCTACCTCCGTTTTCGAGTGTGAATAGATCATCGATGGGCAAAGTTAATTTATGTTCAAATGCACATTTTTCTTATATGATTTAAACAAAATAATATAAATATCAATATTATCAATTTACCTAGATCTATCTGAAGGCGTAATCGACTTTTTTTTTAAAAAATCGACAACGTTTGTTTTTACCCGTGCTTTTACTTTGTTTGGTTACCGCTACGGGATATTACCTGGGAACCAAACTACTAAATCGGGTTATGTATAAAAGAAATATTGCTTTTTAAATTATTGTTGTCATCATTTTGTCACTTGCCGCCCGTAAGTTATAACAGAATTCGATGAGGATTTTATTTTTTGATAACTCATAATTAAATCATTTATTTTTCAAACAGACTTAAAAAAAATAACAAAGTTTAACTGCCCAACTGCACGTTTCACCGTTTTCAATGAAAATATTGTGATGATTTTAAGAACTTGAAACGATATATCTGAAACTTTAAAAAAAGAAACCTAGTGATTGGTGCGCTAGTGTAGTGAAAAGTGTATTGGCCGCACAAGCTAGAGGTTACATGTTCGATCCCGAAGTTTACATTGCATACTGAAGCTAAATATTTATCCACTGCACACGGTGGTCCTTATTTCAATTTAAACTTTTGAGCTGCTGTCATTTTTTAGCCTGACATTGATATCCATCAACAAGGAGTGCAAGGAAGTCAATATACGTCTGTAAAATATTGAATAGAAACGTTTTTTTTTTTCTTCTTTTTTTCAGTTAAACAGTAACCTTATGCTGATTTACCTAAGAAAATACCATTACAATTCAATTTCATTCAGTTGGACAAATACCCATATCCTGATCTACGTAAGGTTATAATAGGAACAATATAACCCATAAAACATAATGCCATATATTCTATACCTTGATAAAAGAGTCCCTACTCTGTTGCATAGCATGCTTTACTAGAACATAACACTGTTGTAATCACATGTTGGATATAGCTGGACATGGTTTTTAACATATTATATAGTGGTCAGTTTCCAGGTTACTCATTCTTCTAACAAAGAAGGAATAATTAACGTGTCACATTTCAATGAATGACAGGGAACTGTATTTAATTACAATCACACCTCTGATATAATCAGTAGGAAATGTCAGCAGACTGGGATGTTTTATCTCGTGATAATTGTTAATTAATCTTAATTACATAAAGGTGCCCAAAGTATTTCCGATCAACTCTACATTTCTACGTGATAAGGTGATTTAAAACATTTTATTACATGAAGTAAAAACGTTACTGTAATATACAACAAAACAAAGTTACCAAATAATCTAAGATTGTATAAAAATTATTTTGTAATATATCATTTAAAAGGATACAAGACAACGTTGGAATCATTTTAATACAGGTCAGCATATCAAATATGTCGTTACATATGTAATTGTATACTAACAAATAGATATAAACCATATATGGTCATATTACTATCTGAATGAAAAATTTACAGTTGTTTCAAGGAACTTGTGATGCAGCTTTTAAAATCAGGAAGTAGGCTAACCCTTGATTTAAGTGTAGCGCAATATTTCTTTTGGAATATTTCTATTCTACCAATGAAAACAAAAAGTAAAATTGAAATAGTGTTAGCATGTTTGGTACAAATGACCCCAAACCACCAAAATAAATACACTTCGGTAAATGATTTTCCTAGAATATAATCAAATAATAAATCTGTTAAAGTATGAATAATCAATCATCGGTTATCAATCTATGTTATTTCTGTTGTTTTTCTTTCGATACTGCACACGCTCAAACATGAGCATTTCAACAAGTTATTAAAATTTAAATCATGCAATTTTAAACCAATTGTTCTTTCGATAATCCAGTTCATGCATGGAATAAAGCAATGGACGTACGTACGTACGCTTTCTCTCGGGCATAACTTCCTTGTCGTAGTATCAGTTTTAATATTATTAATATAATATTTCATTGATTATGTTAATTACACGTCTAGATTAATCATTCAATTTCACAGGAAACCGATGTCTTTTACATTGAATGTTTGGTGTAGGTAACATTAGATGTTTAATAATGTTTCAAACACGCAAACTGATCTTAAATTCAAAATACTGCATTTTGAATTAAAATTTCAAGCACTTTTATTGATGGTTTTAGTTGCAGTATACAAATTTTGTAATCATAAGGATTTTATAATTGTAAACACAATTTTCTCAGAGTAGTCTCGTATCGGAGAAAATTCCCTTGTGCAAAGAAAGAATTTTGACTTGTATTTCTAATATGAATGTAAATTAGGGTATTCGAAAACGAGACTACGCGAGTTTTTGCGTGAATACCTGAGGTTTTATAACATCTCAATCAGTTGTTATGAGCTACTGGTTGAAGTAAACATTTTTGGACATATCGAATACTTATGAGTAAAACAGTGGTTGTTGAAATAAGTTTTGGTTTGATATATATGTTGTGTAAGCTATAACGGGGCACATATCGATACTACCGTCATGATGGCCGTGGTTACCTTGTCTGAATAGTCGATAATTGACAGAAAACGTTGATAGTCCAACTGCACTGCATTGATCATATAAATGGCAATAATTTTTGTAGGGGAGGTAACTTTATATTTTAATCCTGATCGTTTCGGACATATTCCAGTTCGATCTAAAATTAATTTAGTTGGTGATAATTGTTTGACCTGCCATGGGAAATATAGTGATGATTATCGTCACTTCTAAAATCAACATGAAATAATAGAGCAGCAGTTAATCTCCAGGAATATAATTACACGTAGTAAAGGAACGGTAGTACCTGGGAGTAAGAAAATAAGATGGCCCTTTATCGCTCACCTGACTGACCTTGAGTCACCCAACTTAAGTAAATACACTCAAAACTAAAAACAAAAAACGAGATAGGCGAGTAGTTAGAATTTTGATCTGTTTTGAAGATGTAACAGATACGCAGAAGAGTTCAAACTTGATAGCGGTTCACCTATGGTAAATGTCAGTGAAATTACATCGAAATCAGGTAAGTAGATTCTGACAAGAAGGCTTTTGAAGTTTTTACTATAGCTGCCTATATAGTTAACTAGCACCTCAATGTGGCGGTCATGTTTTATAACAAATCACAACGGCTTGAACAAACTTGATAAAGGGTCAACCATTTTCTGCGAAATTGTTTTAAAATTGATCCGGTGACTTCTTACCAGAAGATTTTATAAGTTTTTACTATAGCTTATATAATAAACTAACAACACCTACTGGCCGCCATGTTTTTTGACGAATCACTACGGTTTATACAAACTTGCTGAAGGGTATTTCAAGAAACATTTCTGTGAAGTCATATCAAAATTGGCCCAATGGTTCCAGAGGAGTTGTTAGAAGCTAAAAGTTAACTACGGACGACAGACAACAGGCGATAAAAATGCTCACATCTGAGCCTTCGGCCCAGGTTATTTAAAAAGAAGACGAGTAGCGTATTACAAAATTGAAAGTAAAAATAAAAATGTGCACCTTTATTACAACGTAGTTATATTCCATTTTTGACCTGATACGTTTCATTCTGCCTCTGGTATAAGCATGCACAGATATTCTAAGAAACTGCAAATAATAAACACTTATTCCAATTATAGATACGCGGATATTTAACCATAAAAGGAGAGTGTTGTACATGACGAATAATTAATATTGCAAATGAGTGTTGCACATGACGAATAATAAATATTGCAAAAGAGAGTATGCCGTATTACCTTAGGTGATCAATATTTAACATTTGCAGAAGCTACGAATTTATAAAATGCACATTTTATTGATCAAAAAATATTTCGCAAAAAAAAGAGAAACGTATGTACAAAGTTTAAAAAAACAATGCACTTTCGTATATAACATATATGTTTAATATTCATGATAACATTTGTAGAAATCTACGTTCAATAAATATATTAAACTTAATAACTGCAAAACTGAACAGGGAATTATTCAAATGTAGTTTGTCCTACTCTGGAACTTTAATTTGAAATAGTATGCCGGTCAATATCAGAAATTGTACTACAGTCAAATAATATATCACATTGTGTTAAATGGATACAAACAAAATGAGCTACTTCATATTTTAATAACTAGTAATTATTAAACAATCATTATCGCAACTAATTCAAATAAGACACCACCTCCAATTTACACACATATATTGTTTACTGTACATAATTATATCTGTTGTATTGTTGTTGTTTATTTTGTTGTTATAACAGTTACAATGATATTCACTTTCTTGGTTTCTTATATATGTTTTTAGTAAAGTTAAAATAATATATATGAATAGAAATATTGAATAAATTACATGGGTGTTTTAAAGTAAGATACATCATGTGTAGTTTCGGTTCATTTCACTAATTTCGCACTTTATTGAACACAGTCTTGTTGTAAGGCCAAACACTGAAAATGCGGAATAAAATACACACACGTGATGTCATTTAATTTATTCATAATGAAACTCAAATGTCAACAGGAACATTAATTAAATACCAGGAAAAACACGTTTAAGCATTTATTTAGAAAAGGTTACTGGAACCAAAGTCATTTTAGTGGCAAGCTAAAAAATATTGAGTTTAGTTTATAATAAAAATCAGTGCGATGTAATACTGGATAAAGTACAAAAAATCAAAATTATTTGGTGACACCAACTTAACATTATAATAACGTTTAGCAGTATAAAACAATGCATATACGACACATTTATATAACCCCCTTATTTGTAAAATTGTATTGCAGTTCTGTTAAACACTATTTGTAAACATATATTATTGCAGAACAGAAATTAAATATAGATTAACACATAGCTTTTATTACACAATCTGTCACTCAAATGATTAATAACGTGTGATATTTTAAATCTTGAAACTGAGACTTCGTATTACACACATTACACTCAAAAAGCTAATCACGCGCATGTACTAGTATGTTTTGCTTTATATTTGAAGACCGTGTAAACTTCTTATTGCATACACGGAACTCATATGGCTTATCTCCAGTATGCATCCTCATGTGTCTATATCGATTTAATGACATTTAGATGTGAGGACTGTGTTCACATCATATTAATCATCTTACAATCAAATGGTTTATCACCGGTATGTATCCCCAGGTCATTGGTTAGATTTGACAACTTTGTAAACATCTTATTACACACCTGACACTAAAATGGTTTATCACCAGTTAGTATCCGCAAGTGATTGTTTAAAGCTGATGTCTGTGTAAAAGTCTTATTACACACCAGACACTCAAATGAAGTATAACTCGTATGTATCCACAAATGAATGTTTAGAGTTGACGACTGTGTTAACCTCTTATTACACACCTGACACTCAAATGAATTATAACACGTGTGTATCCGCAAATTATTGTTTAGTGTTGACGACTGTGTGAACCACTTATTACACACCAGACACTCAAATGAATTTTAACCCGTATGTATCCGCAAATGATTGTTTAGAATTGACGACTGTGTGAACCACTTATTACACACCAGACACTCAAATGGTTTATAACCCGTATGTTTCCGCAAATGAATGTTCAGAGTTGACGACTCTGTGAACATCTTATTACACACCTGACACTCAAATGGTTTATAACCCGTATGTATCCGCAAATGATTGTTTAGAATTGACGACTGTGTGAACCTCTTATTACACACCTGACACTCAAATGGTTTACAACCCGTATGTATCCGCAAATGAATGTTTAGAGTTGATGACTGTGTGAACCTCTTATTACACACCTGACACTCAAATGGTTGATCACCAGTATGTATCTGCAAATGAATGTTTACAGTTAACGACTTTGTGAACCTCTTATTACACACCTGACACTCAAATGGTTTATCATCAGTTAGCGTCCACATGTGACTCTTTCGGCACTGTTAATATCTTACTACACAACTGACATTCTTAGACGTTATCACCCACATGAATCTGTATGTGCCTGTTTAGATCAGACGAACCCGTAAACATCTCATTCAAAACTACCATTTCCAGTATGTATCCACATGTGTCTTATTACCTACCTGAAACTCAAAATTAATGTTTGATCACAATTATGTATCCGCATGTGATTCTTTAAATTTGACGACCCAGTAAACGTCTTATTACACACCTGACACTCAAATGGTTTATCACCTGTATGTATCCGCATGTGAACGTTAATGTATGATGATTGTGAAAACGTCTTATTACACAGCTGACACTCAAATGGTTTATCGCCAGTATGTATCCGTATGTGACGTTTTAGAGATGACGACTCTGTAAACTTCTTATTACACACCTGACACTCAAATGGTTTATCATTAGTATGTATCCGCATGTGACTCTTTAGAGGTGCCAACTGTGTAAACATTTTGTTACACACCTGACACTCAAATGGTTTATCACCAGTATGTATGCGCATGTGACTGTTTAAATATGTTGAACGTGCAAACCTCTGATTACACACATGACACACAAATCGTTTATCACCAGTATGTATCCGCATGTGACATTTTAGAGCACACGACTGTGTAAACTTATTACACACCTGACACTCAAAAGGTTTATCACCAGTATGTATCCGCATGTGACTTTGTACAGCTGCCGACTGTATAAACATTTTATTACACACCTGACACTCAAATGGTTTATCACCAGTATGTATCCGCATGTGACTGTTTAGATATGCTAAATGTGCAAACGTCTTATTACACACGTCACACCTATATGGTTTATCACCAGTATGTATCCGCATGTGACATTTTAGTGCTGACGACTCTGTAAACTTCTTATTACACACCCGACACTCAAATGGTTTATCACCAGTATGAATACGCACGTGACTGTTTAGATTAGATGAATGTGCAAACTTCTTATTACATGCCTGACACTCAAATGGTTTATTACCAGTATGTATTCTCATATGACTTTTTAGAGCTGACGACTCTTTAAACTTCTTATTACACACCCGACACTCAAATGGTTTGTCACCAGTATGTACCCGCATGTGACGGTTTAGATGAGATGAATGTGCAAACGTCTGATCACACACCTGGCACTCAAATGATTTATTTCCAGTATTCAACTTTTTAAAAAGTTTTAGATTCAATGACTTGGACATGTTGACTTTACATTCAAATATCAGAAAGTACAATACTGCGTTCAGCACCGTTAAACAGCAAACAAGTTTAATGCCTGGTTTCCTAAAATTTACGTGTTTCTTCTTCTTGTTTATATGAGGTTGAGCCAGTGTCCAGGAAAATATGTAAGCTAACGTTATCAAACGTTTAACCGAACTGAACGCAGCCCTGGCAGCCCAAGAACTTTTGGTCATAGTCTTATAGTGTTCATGTCATCAATCTGAAATGAAATTAAAATATCAAACTGATTCAATATCAATTAATTGGAATATAGATATTAAATGGTTTTAATGTACAGAAGAAACTAAAAGTGTAGCTCGCGCTCTACTTTTCACTTTCCTTAGTCTTTTATATACGTAATTATAGCATTACATTTTTGACATTTTAGGGGCCGATGTTTGGCCGAATTCTCCTCCGCAAAATATATGTTTTACCATTTGTTCTTTTATTTCATGGCAAAAGTGGCAAAAAAATTCTCTAAACAGTTGATACGACCATTCCTTTTTTAATATATTTTGCAAGTTTAGAGATGGTTTATGTATATTTAAAATATATTCATAACAGGTAAATATGAATAACATGAGAAAAATATACACGCACACTCACGCAAACACACATAGTTACACACACGCATAGATGCGTCTGTGCACGCACATACACACGCTTGCACATATACATTCACTTGCATACATACTTACGTGTTTACGCAAAAAATGCACTTACACACACGCATACACACATTCACCCATACATACGTATACGCAGGCACGTACGCATTCAGGCAGCCGTCGGTAAGTGTTGTTTTCAGTATTGGAATTGTTAAGGATCTACTATCTTTTTTAACCAAGTTCCTTAGGATTGTCCAATATTGATTTGGATTGTCTATCTTAGATGTGGCAATATTTTGTTCTAAGTTGGTGAAAAAGACTTGTTTTACATGTGTTTTCAAGTTGATGGTTTGTAATTTTGGTCGCTTTGTTGTTTTGTCTGTCTCGTTTCTCTTTGTCTCGGAGTTGTAAGCCGTACATCTAGTAATGAGTGATAAAAATGTCTCAGTAAATCGTAAACGTCATTTTTGTCAAGTTCTTCAATAAAGTCCCAGTCTTGGTCAGATAGTATGCGGTTTAACTTTTCAGTCATCTGTTTCGTAAATCAAGACTTTTCGCTTTGAACATGTTTGCTTGAAATCGTGAAATTGTGTTATTAAGAGTGTAGCTTTGTGGTTACTTACACTTCTATCAATGTCTATTACGTCAGAGATGAGATTAAAGGTAATATATTATCGGATATAATAATAGGATCAAGTAAGGTTGGTGAGGTATCTGTCACTCGTGTCAAACCGTCGATCACATTTGTCATGTTTTTTATGACAATACTGTTACGTAAGTGGCAGTCTTTTGTGCTCACTACATCTTGGTTAAGATCCCCGACAACAATATTTAAATTTGATTCGAAAGCACGTACGATAGAAATATTGAAATTGTCCCAAAAATAAACTGGTGTATTTGGAGAACGATTTACATTAAAAAATAAATAGGAATACGATTTGTAACAAATCTCTACCCATATTGCATAAATTACAGTGCTTTAGAGAACCGTACGTCTTTTCGACAAAATTGTCTTTGAAATGTAAGTCAAAAAGACTTTCGAAAGAGAGTACAATCACCTCTATAGATACATCAGTGATAGTTGATAATAACTCAATCACCAGAAGGTACCATATTGTTAGGATGAGTTTCAGTAAAGCACATAAATATATCAGTAAACTTTTGTGCAATAAAATTAAATTCATGGATAATAACTCCGTAAATGAAAATGGATCATTGAAATAGCACCTGGTATGTTCGAAATATCCGTAAAGTCGGGACCGGGAATTGTCTCAATATCGCCCGACATCAGGACTAAAAACAGGATGACCATAACATAGTGGATATCAACAATACTGTGTATAAAAGTATATTTGAGATAGTTGATGAGAACATTCCCCTGAAAACATAATTATATAGTTAGTATTGTTTTAATGGCGTTTTAAGGGAGTTTATCTAGGAAAAGAACTATAAATGTCTTAAACAATAAAAATATTATTGAAAGGATCTTATTTATCATAAATAAATAAAATCCGAATGGTTTGGAATATCAATTCCACATCAAACGTGACAAAATAATGTTTTAATCGGAATGGTTTGGTATATCAATTCCACCAAAAATGTGACAATATCAATGTTTCAATCGGAATGTAAACTTTAAACGAAATCCCCATTGTAAAAATAGAAAGCACTTAACGCCCCTCTAAACGGAAATCCTGGATCCGCCCCTATGCATAAAGGATTAAATTGATATCAAAATGAAATTGCGTGACTTATTTTGGAATGTTTAAATATATTTAACGACTTGGCGTATATATAGATATGATATATTGGTAAAATATGTTTAAGCCAATATCAAAAGTTTGAAAAATCCTGATAAATTCCCTTTAACGTTAATTATCTAATTTGGATATATTGCCCCGTAAGTTGCATTTGATTACATACAGATTACACGAGTATTTCGTTCAACTCTTCAATGATGTTAAATGGCCTTATTCTTATTTATATGACGCCGTTCAAGTATAATAATACCAATGTTGACGCAGAACACCTCAGTACTTAGTTCTCCAAATACCTAAAACAAAGCTGATTTTATGCCATTGATCTGAATATATCAGTTTACTACTTTGCACGAAATGCATCACCTACTTATAAGTTTCATCGAGATCAACAGTTCAGGAATTCGTTTGCAAACAATTATGTCAAATAAAAAAAGAATATTGAGTTTATAAAATTGTAACTATATATCTAAAACTAATAATATAAGAAACCTAGTGATTGGTGCGCTATTGTTGTAAATATAGTGTTGGCTGCACACGCTTGAAGTTGCGTGTTCGACCCGATGCCTCTAAAACACAAAACTAAGTAAGCGGACTTGACCGGTTCATATACCCACCGATTGAGTTAAATAAATGAAAAAAATAATTACCCGTCGAAGTTAAGAATACTTAAAAACAGTAAAATCGTCATAATGTTACATAACATACGGATGTCCACATTTCAAGTTTACTTAGACTTGAGCTGCTGTTAGTTTTTAACACATGACATTTTTATTTATCAAGTGAAGTACAAAGAAGTCAATATTGGCATGTAAAATATTGAATAAAAACGTGTTTTACTTTTCTGTTTTTATTAACAGTGACCTTATGCTGATCTACATTTCAATTTGATTCGTTTAAAATAATTGGACACATACACATATAAAGATCCTCGTAAATTTTATTATGAAAAAAGCAATAGTAACAAAATTACAGAAATGTCAGAAACACGAATTCATACCTTGGTTAAAGAGTCCCTACTCTGTTACAGACAATGCTTTACTAGAACCTAACAATGTTGTTATCAAATGTTGGATATAACTGGAAATGGTTTGTATCATATTATATAGTAGTCAGTCTCCAATTTACTCATTCTTTTAACTAAGAAAGAATAATTAACGTGTCACATTTCAATAAATGACAGGAAACTGTATTTAATTAGTCACACCTCTGTTATAATCAGTAGGAAATATCAGCAGACTGGGATGTTTTATCTCGTGTTAATTGTTAATTAATCTTAATAACCTACATGTGAACTAAGTATTTCCGACAAACTCTTTATTTCTGTGTAATAAGGATATTTGATAAAAGGTAAGATACAGTAAAACAGGTAAACAGGAAACTAAAAAACATAAAAACACCAAAGAATGTTACTGTAATTTTATATAACATTACAAAGTTACCAAATAATATTATTGTAATATTTCATTTAAAGGGGCAGAAGACAATCTTGAAATCGATTTTACATGTCAACATATTAAATATGTTCGTTACATCTATCAATGTATAACCACACATGGATATGGATATATTACTATCTGAAAATTCATGTTAAGGAAATATTTACATGTATTTTTTTGTTTTTCAAAGAACTATCGATATCACGTTAATTTAAAAAATATGAAGTAGGCTCTAATACTTGATCAAAGTGTAGCGCGATATTTCTTTGGGATTATTTCTATTCTACCCATGAAAACAAAAATAAAATTGAAATAATATTTTGCATTTTTGTCACAACTGACCACAACACATGTATTGTATTTCGGTAAAATACAAAAATATGAATATAGTTAAAATATGAAAAATTACTCACCGGTTAAGCATCTATTGTATTGTCGGTTGTATTTTTGAGCATTACAGCAAGTTGTTAAAATTTAAATATCTCAATTTCAAACCGATGTGGGATCCTCCGTGGCCGCGATGTAAGGCATCGTCTCAAGATCACTTACCTCTCACCATTAAAACCGTAGGTTCGAGTTCCGCTCGCTACAAATTATTTATGAGAGAAAATCTGCGAGTTACCTGCGGAAGGACGGTGGTTCTACTCAGTCCGAGGTCTTCCCACTACCAGTAAAACTGGATAATCCTTATAAAACCTGAACTGTGTTGAAAATGCTGTCGATAATCCAGTTCATGCATGGAATAAAGCAATGTACGTTCGTACGTAGACTTTCTATAGGGTATACCTGCCGTGCCGTAGTACCAGTTTGTGATATAATTATAATCTATATTTTTTCATTAAGTATGTTAATTACACGTCTAGATGAACTATTCATCCATCCATCTATTCATTCATACATTCATTCATTCATTCATTCATTCATTCATTCATTCATTCATTCATTCATTCATTTATTCATTCATTCATTCATTCATTCAGTCAGTCAGTCAGTCAGTCAGTCATTCATTTATTCATTCATTCATTAAGTCAGTCAGTCATTCCTTCATCCATCCATCCATCTATCTCGAATACATCCGAATATTGTTTGAAGAAGATTCATGATGGCGTCGCAGTAGAAGTTTATGAGAGGAGTTGATGAAAACTCATTGTCATACTAAAGGTAGTAAAAGCAGCTAAATGAAAAATATCATGTATAATATATTTTGGTATTGCCCGTTATATATTTCTATTCATACGCAGATGTTATTTGTATAATTTATTTTCTCTAATTGTATTGTATCCTTCTTTCTTTGCACACTGTTGAGAAATAATCAAGTTTGATATCAACGTGTTAATGTAAATGTAGACAAGTCCTGAAAGCGATAAATATAGTGGGTGTATTGTGTTTACAAATGTGTGAGAATCTTTCGTATATGCATTATTGACATCATTTTAAATGTGAACACGCTTGTAGTTCAGAAACGCGTTGGGGACGATATGCATAGTTTTAAACATATCAAACAATTATGAGTAAAACAGTGGATATTTGGTTTAATTTTGGTTTGATATATTATTTGTACGTTTATTTGTATAAGCTTCATATCGATACTACCGCCATGATGGCTACGGTTACAGAACAGTTGATAATTGAAAGAAATCATTGATAATCCATCTGCACTGCGTTGATCATATAAATGGTGATAATTTATACAGGGGAGGAAGCTTTTTATTATAATCCTGGTCGTTTCGGCTCTATTTGCTTTCGGTTTAAAGTTAATTTAGTTGGCGATTTTTCAAGAAATCAACGGAACTGCGGTTAATCTCTGGGAATATAAATACACGTAGTAAATGTATTTTAACATTTTAACCGCTAGAACTCGATTTATGCTTAAAAACAGCATGAATGTCATCGGCGGCAGAATAAGCCATGGTGTTGTTGTTAAATCACAACTTACTTCTCACTGTCGAAGTTGTCAGTTCAATCCTCGCTCCGACAGTTCAAAAAACATTTTGTGAGAAAATTATCAAGTTACTTGCAGAAGGACGGTGGCTGTATAGAGATTCGCTCCTAGGTCCTCTGAGTTTGTTTTGAATTGGGCGTAAAACCCCATTGTGAATACAAACTGGCTATCGGTACAGTGTAAATTATAGTATATACATGTATAATGATATATTTATGATAAACATTACATTATATTAAATATATAATGGAAACAACTGCAACGTTATCCTAAACATATTATACATGTACTATAAAGTTTATTAAATATTTGTTTGTTTACTATACTGTGTAATTTAAGTTCAACCCCAAGGGAGGCAATGCCTTCGTTCATATCATTTGACGTACAATATAACAATATGACATATATTTATTAAAAAATATAAGAAACAAATAAAATTTTGTCAAAATATAAATATATGAAAGTAATTCTGCAAGAATTTTACGTGTATGAATCGTAAAAACAAACATGGAAGAGAAATTAGTAATATCAGTAGTAGTAGCAGCAGTTGTAGTAGTAGCAGTAGTAGTTGTAGCAGACGAAGTAGTGTTAGTATTAGTTTTAGTAGTAGTAGTAGTAGCAGCAGTTGTAGCAGTAGCAGCAGTAGTAGTAGTAGTAGTAGCAGTAGCAGTATTAGCAGTAGTATAATAGTAGTAGTAGTAGAAGTAGTAGTAGTAAAAGTAGCAGTAGAAGTAGTAGTAGTAAAAGTAGTAGTAGTAGCAGTAGTAGTTAGTAGTAGTAGAAGTAGCAGCAGCAGCAGAAGTAGACTTAGTAGTAGTAGTAGTAGAAGTAATAGTAACAGTAGTAGTTAGTAGGAGTAGTAGAAGCAGCAACAGCAGCAGCAGTAACAACAGCAGTTGTAGACGTAATAGTAGTAGTAGTAGTAGTAGTAGTAGTAGTAGTAGTATAGTAATAGTTAGTAGTAGTAGTAGTAGTAGCAACAACAATACCAGCAGTAGCAGCAGCAGTAGTAGACGTAGTAGTAGTAGTAGTAGCAGTAGAAGCAACAGTAGTAGTTTAACTGGGGAAATACTAACGAGTTAATAGCTAGTATTTGAGAGTTTAGACGGGATGACTTGTACATTTTGTATCACACTTATTGGTAAATACAATGTATTTAACTGTTTTATCTCCAGTATGTATCTGCATCAGATAGTGTAGACATAACGACAGACTGGTTGTTATTACACACAATGCAAGTTGTTTTTTTATCTCCATTATGTATCTGCATTCTATGATTTAAATATGAAGAATGTTTGAACTTCTGAAACTGAATTCGGAACTCACATGACTTGTCTCCAGTTTGTATCCGTCGTATGCGACTGTTTTGGTATGAAAAGTTTGTAAATGTTTTGTTACACATAACATGTATGGTTTATCTCCAGTATATATCGGCATATGTACAGTTTTTAATATGACGCAGCTGGAAACTCTTTATCATATCTAAAACTGAAATGGATTATAATTTGTATGTTTCTGCATGAGATGACGTAGACATAAAACACATAAACTGTATTTTTTCTCAATAGGAAGGAATCCAAGCGCTGTAGTAAGAGCGCGTAAATGCCTTCAACATAATTTCAAGCGCTGTGTAAGGCACTCATTGAAATATATATTCACTATTTTAACTTGTATTAATCAGTTATAGTCATCACATTCAGTATGTTTCGTTTTAAACAGTAAAATGAGCGAAAGGATGCAATGAAAAATAATGATTTAGAGGAAAATGAGCTTTTGCAAAATTTTGTTAGATAAGTCAAGCGCTAGGGGAATAACATTTCTGATTGTAAAGCGCTGGGGTGTCTCTGTGCTTAAAATGGCCAGTGGAGAAACTAGTATTATACATGTGGCACTTAACAGGTTTATCTCGATTACATTTTTGTATCTTTTTGTGACGTTTTAAATATGGGGACAGTGTGACTTATTATTTTACACGAGACACTGAAATGGGTTATCTTCAGTTTGTATCTGCATGTATCTGCTAACAAATGAAGACACGTATTACACACGTTACACTCAAATGACTAGACAGTATGTTTACACATTTGTTTAGATGTGATGAATGTGTAATCATCTTATTAATTATCTAACACTCAAATAGTGTATCACCCGTATGTATCCGCAAGTGATAACTGACGACTGTGTAAACTAATTTTTATACAACTGACTCTCAAATGATTTATCACCAGTATGCATCCGCATGTGCCTGTTAAGATGTGACGACTGTTGTATCATGTTATTAAAACAAAACATATGTACTACCCGTATACAACATGTAACTTGCTTACATATTGCACATACACCGGCCCATTTTAAGCGTTGAGGGAAGCTCCATCGTTTTAGTTGTTATCGCACCTCAGTTGGCATCTTTTCGCATATCCCTTAGCAAGGAGTATGGAGTATCCGCTTTTACTCGAAAAGGAGCACTATAAAAATATTAGATAATACCTACTCTCATGCTTACCGGCAAATGTGCCATAAGTTCGGATTTAGCACTAATGACCAATCTTTCCATTTAGTCATATATTGTGCGGTTAATGAAACGAACAGACAAATGCTTTGGAATAATATTCATTCAGTATTTTGACTCGAGAGTTTCTTACGATTCATATCTACCAATATGCAATCCCAAATAACTTGGCTATGGGTTAAACAAAATTCTTCAAATGAAAACTGAGCACGACTTATGTCTGAAAATAGTCGTAAATTCATTTCACAGTATGCTTATGAATTTAACGTCTAACGAGCGATATATCTTCTGTCATCAGTAAATGCATATTAAGTGTAATATACTCATTCTGATGTAACTTTCATTTAATATTTACACACATAATATGTTGTTGGTGGGGGTTGGGGGCGGGGGGGGGGGGGGGGGGTGGCTTAGCTCGGTTGCAATGAAAGATCAGAACCAGGAATGAGTGTTGTCGGGTTGAGCTGGGGATTTAACCAAATTTAGATCACTTATGTATTTTTTTAAAATTTCAAATACAACCTGTTGGTTCATTTATTCATCCCGTTTTAAGTTTTATTTTATTTTAGATATAAACTGATTTTAATAGATTTTATACGAATAAAGTATAATAGTAATTGAAGTGTAAACTATTTGCAATGAATAACTTATGTTAAACAATAAAAGTACACAATTCAATAACCTTGAGGTATATACCAATATTTCACTTTTTTAGTAAACGTGAAAACATGAATTAGGGTAATGGTAGATAAAAATGACATTTTTTATAAAGTCATTCAGTGTTCAATGTTAATTTACCAATGTTCAGAATATACAGATGTTTACAGGTTTTAGTATTTGCAATTGCAGCTACAAAAGGCTGGACAGGTTATACCATGACGATGATACTGCACTGGTCATAATTTACTTCGGCGGTGATTTAGCTTTATCAAGTAAAGTACAATATAAACCTAACATTATATAAATGATTCATCAAAATAGATATATTAAATTATATTGTGTTGTGTGTGTGTTCATACAGCACATGGGTAAAGAGAAATTCTACATTTGTATTCATGACCAGGCCCCAGAAAGTATATTGGCGATAAATAATCGCAAACGACAACTTATTGTAATCACACGATAGCGAGACACGCCTATCAGTCAATGTCATTCTTGGTAACAAAATAATATCATAGGCCAAAGTACAAAAACAAACTGTTTGAAATTTATTTTTATAACATTCATCAAATTCTAACAAATAAACAAGTACTACTATCATTACGTCTCTTATTTGCTAAGCAAATATATTTTGCAAGTTTACATATTACACCAGCTTGGTAAGAGGTTAACAATAATATGAATTTCTGTTTTGTCGGACAATAACAGTAACCATTTTGGAGACAATCCGTTTTAATATCCCTACAGATAGGACTAACAATAAGAAAATGATATTTGTCTTCCACCACATTCATCTGACAATATATACATTTTTTATCTGATCTATCTTTGTTTTTATACGACCAATATCGAATTTGTAAGCTGAACTACGTAATCTTGTGATTATTGTTTTTACCACATGACATGTATTTGTTCTATACCAATATTAGTTTTTTATATCTCTATACATACTTAGTTTAGGCATCTTGTTCAGTACTGATCATACAATCGTTCAATAAGTTTGATGATTTGAAAGTTGCTGAAAGATATTTCATCCCATAAATAGCTATGACCAAGTTATTTCAATAAAAAATCAACATTTCAGGTCCAAGAACGTTTAAAAAGCTTAATTTTATCGCCAATAAAACAATTATACATCAATGAATCTGGACAATTGACATTTTTACCAGTAGTTAAAGATTCTCTCCTTCGTATAATTTCTAAAGGGACTTTACCTAGTTAATCTATATTGTAGGTTTAGAAGTTTGATGTCTGACTTATATAATTAGTTGAAGAATTTTTAAATAAACTCATTTCCATATCTGTCGCTTTATGGAAGCCTCATATTTTACACCCATAGTTTATAATTAGTAAGAACATGGTATCACAACACCTAAGTAACAAAACTTGTTTATAGCCTCTAACTCTATATTGTCATTATATACATGTAAATCCTTTCGTCTTGTTTCTGGTATAAATACCATGGTAATTGTTTTACTAGTATTTTCAGTAATATTCCATTTAGAACAATATGCATGAAGTTTATTTAACAGAATTTACAGACCATGTGTAAAATATTCAAACAAAACTGTGTCGTCAGCAAGTAATAACATAAATATTAGCAGTTTTTCCAGTGAAATCAGATCGGCATTTTCATCTAATAAATGTGTTTCCATATCAACAATAATCAACAATATAAATAACAGTGGAGATAGGGATGCTTTCCGTTTTAACAACCATATAACTATCGAAATAGTCATGTAATGTTACCGTTAACTTTACCACATATCTTAACAGAGGTGTATAAAAAAATATCAAACTATTCAAAAATTTAGATGACATTTTATTATGTAACAGTTTAAACCATATTCTATTGCGGTACACCATATCAATTTTTTAGAGAAGATTTAGAGTAAGCATGATGCCCCTTATAATTATCAATATTATTAATTTCCCCTTTTTTGGAACAGATACCAAGATACTTTTTGTCCAACAATCAGGATAAACGCCGCCTTTACTGTATATACAATTAAAGAGTTTACACAATATCGGTGCTAGAATATGTTTGAAATCAATGAATATTTCTGGAATTAATAAATCTTCACCAGTACTCTTCTGACGTTATAAATTACCTATATCTTTGAGTACTTAATCAACAGAAAACTTTCTACCTAATTGCTCAATACTGTGATCGTCTATACAGTCTTGATTTTATACATCTTCAACATTTTCGTCACAAAATACATCATTATCAGAAAATAAACTTTTAAAATGATTGTAAAAATCGTTTATAGAAGAGTTGCCCTTTTTTTAAACTTTTTTCTATATTTGCGTATTAAGTCCCAAAATGTCTTGGGATTACTTTTAACAGCAGAATGTAACAGCAGGCTTTATATAAATATGTATGTTTAGCTTTATATCTGACATTTCTATAATAACGACATTTATTTATAACCAATAAATAATTTCCATGTGTCCTTAATTGACGATAACGTTTCTTTGCACGATTTCCAGCGTGATGGCAATCGCACGTGAACCACAGATAATCCCTTTTGTGTACAGGTTTATTATTACTGATCTGTTTACTTACACGAAATAGTTTATATGCATTGCTATACAGTATGTTTCCAACAGTTGTGATAATAGTACTCACATCACATATATATCAAATAAGATCTTTCGCAATTAATAATCTACTGTTTGTGAAACAATGTAAATAATTGATGATATATTCAAATACATGTAGTGTAACTGTAGGAAGACAACATAAGATAAATGATAATGACAGATAAAAAAACTCGTATTTAATTGAATCATACCTCTGATATTATAAAGTAGTAAACACCAGCAGACTGTCATATTTACTAAATCTTTATTCTGCTTTACACCATGATGGGTAATTTTGAGCAGCTGTGCGTCTGATTCTGTTTAAATAGTATGATAAGTTAAAAAGCAGGAATAGGTTAAATAAGGTTAAAAACAAAATGTCATGGTTAACGGTTTGTTGTGAATTGTGTTGTCGACAGCTAATATAAACCTATTAAAGGGCATATATCAGTATTTTTTCAAAATGGCTATAACTCCTTTTCCCAATACCGCATGTCTATATATACGCACTGATCCCGTATTGCCAATAGGATATATACTAGCGGAAAAAAGAAATTGTGCATGTATAAAATGTTCATGTATCGCTCAATTTTATAAATTAAACCTTGAAACTTCACACAGGTAAGTTGTGTATCCCTCTTGTCAGTGCATGAGTTGCACGGGAAGTCTGTCTGTCTGGCCAACGTCTTCGTTTTGACGGTTTTTTTTCGGTCAGCAGTCAATCGCTAACACGTGTGTCGCCTAAACCTTTGTTAAAGCATATTGTTAATACCTGTAAGACACAAAACCAGCAGATTTTTGAAAAACGTCTTTGATACGCCATGCCAAGGTTGAATTAAATTGACAGAGGCCGCGCCGTAGGCATGATGGAAGCTGGTGTACGTCATACTGACGTTGCCAGACAATTTGGTGTGCACCGAAATACTGTAAACGCCTTGTGGAGACGGTACCAACAGTTTGGGACCACCAGAGACCGACCTCGGTCAGGACGTCCACGTGTAACGTCTAATCGCCAAGATACGTACAATCAGGTCGTTCGTTTCCGTGAACGACTCAGAACTGCTACGTTGACGGCTAGAAGTATTCCTGGCCTTAGAAGAATTAGTCCCGGAACGGTACGTAATCGATTGCTTGAACGAGACATACGTCCACGACGTCCAGCCATACGTCCTATTCTCCAGCAACGTCATCGTGTTGCACGTTTTACCTGGTGTAGACGACACATGCACTTTACGCAACAGGACTGGGCACGTGTTCTTTTCACGGATGAGTTCAGGTTTCATCTCGACAGCAGCGACGGTCGTTCTAGAGTGTACCGTGATGAGATGAACTTTGTTAAGAGAACGTCTCTGAAAAAACTGATCTCTATCCAAGACGCTGCTGATGCAATAACCATTTCAACTGAGCTTGTGTTAAATAAAGGTCAGATAAAACCCTGTTGAAATTTCTTTTGTGATTTCTTATATATCTCCTTAGTTTTAGCATATTATACCCATGCACAGTTTCTTTTTTTCCGCTAGTATATATTTAAACATTCATTCTAAAATGATATATTGAAAAAGTATTTCCTAACTTGGGTTACACGCCCATATTAGACCTTAATAGATTTCCCGCTTAAAATTGCAAATATTTTATAACGAATTTATTTTTTCTTCAATTACCATTTGGCAATCAATTAAATCTCCCCGTGAATTAGTGTGTTGTGGGTCGGGAGGCACCACCCCATCGCACAATAACATAATAATGAAAATACTACATAACACAACACTCAAACACACACTCTTCAAGCGGCTGTCGAGCAGGGCGGACGCCTCCTGGACAAACTCCAGTCTTCTATGTGGGTCACGTTCTCTCCACGTTTACATGGAGATATTTTAACCATCGATCATCGATTTTATGTTTTTAACGTGGTGTTAAAAAGGGTCGTTTTAGATAATCACTAAGAATCAGCATGCTTCTGCAGTAATACAACATATCCAAGAAACATCTTTTGACGGGAACCTCCATATCTACATAATCAACTTATCGCGAGAAAAGTCTTCAAATACATCTTTAATCATCATACCTACCAGAATCTTCCTACGATATTCCATTTTTGGGCTAATCGTACAAGAACAAGCTCTACATACAAGATCTCAGCAACTGGATCAAGCACGGAAGATGGGAAATAGTTTAGAGAGTAATCGCCTTATCCAGCCAGTGGTGCAGCACCGGGAGGAGTAGCGAACATGCCAATGCTGTACACTGGCGTCGTAATCTTCTCTTCCTTTTCTCAAAAAAGTCTAGAGCTAAGAGCGAGGGTAAATAAAGGCTTAAACATACATACACTCAAACACAATACTCTCTCACAAATAAAAAAAATGGTATTGCCAGTTGATAGTTTCTTGATATTTAATAAAAAAGGGAAGGGGTGGGTCGTGCATGCGTCAAAAAGGCCAGCTTGAAGAAGTTATTCCACAACATAATAAATTGAATTATCTAATATTTTTAGCAATCTTTAGCTTCCGTTGTCTTTTAAATGATTAGAAGATGCATAGATGTTTGGCTGTTGACCATTGGTCATCAAATCGTTTTAAATCATAGATTTGTAAAGCTATTGTTTGATTTATATCATACATATATGTATAGTTCTCTGTAATCTTTGTATTGATAGTTGTTTTCTGATACCCTGTTTCTGTATATGTATCGCTTTACTTCAAGTATTAATATTTGTTTTGTAAGAAGAAGTTCTTTTACACCAAATAGCAATTTGTTTCATTTAAGTCTACATGTAGATGTTTTGTTTCAAGTAGTTTGTTGACACTTAGGATAATTGTTTGTGTTTCATTACATTTCCAAAACATATGTACACGTGTTTCAACTTCTTTGGGAAAAAATGAACATAGTTGGGCTCTCTTTCAAATTTATCATTAGTTGCTAGAGTTCTGTGTAGTATTCTTGTTTGAAGCCAACTGTATATGATTTTCCATTCATTTTCAGCGATGTTATATACTTTATTCCATATTATTGGATTGTTGATTTATCTGTATTAGCGTTTAAGAGTTTATACAAGATATTAGTTCCTTTTCTGTTTTTTAAGTGATGATACGTTTGTATGTTGGTGTACTACTTTTCAATGAATTAATTTGTTCTATGTTACATTTATGATTTTTGTAATGTTTTATTGCCCTAACTATTCCTTGATAACGTAGGAAGTTTATTTCAATTTTATATTTTTCTTTAAACTCTTCTAGTGTGTAAGTAAAGCATCACTGCCATTTATTAAATCATTAATGAAGCTTATAACTTTGTTAAACCAGGTTGCAATAAAGAAACTTTGTCTGTCAATTAAAAAAATGTGATTATACAAGAATGGCATTTTTAAAAATCTTCCTCTGATTTTATATCATACGTTTCTATTACTTCTACATGATTTAAGAACATCTCTCCAGAAAATGTTTTAAATTAAAAAAACATTTTTTTCTAGATAATGTTTACCACAAAATAAGAGTTTAACTTTGTCGAAATAAGAATCAGTAAGGTTCTGTCAATTACCGCCACTTAGTATCATTCTTCTCATCCATGTTAACTTAAGCCCTGTTATAAAGGATTGTATATTAATCATATTTAATCCACCATCACATTTCTGTTTCACAATAACAGTACATTTAATTTTTGCTGGCCCCTTGCCAAAGTAAATCATACAGTTATTTGTTTTTATCGTTTATGATATATATGTCTGGGTTCGGAAGTGATATTAAAGATGGTTAAAAACTGGTATAAGCAATTTTTGATTAGTTATTCTCTCTAGTGGAGTTAAATGTCGCCTTTTCCAATGACTGATTTCTTTAACTTTTCTATCTTTTGTTTGTAATTTAAATCAATCACTTTGTCCAAATGAAATATTAAAACAGTATTGCCTAACTTGGGCTACGCGCCTATATTAGACCTTAATAGATTTCCCGCTAACAATTGCAAATATTTTGTGGCAATTTAAATGAGTCACTTCGTTTCATTCTTATTTCAATTTGATCAGTTTTATAGGTTTCACGTAGTAAAACTTGTTTAAAGGTTAATGAATGACAGTATGTTGATATCATATTTTTTATTTCTATATAGTCTGACAATGAAATGGCTACTAGTTCGTAATCGTAAACCATGAAGAACAGACACAAGCCACGTTGTCCGAGGGACCCACAACCTAGACCATTGAACCTTTCAGTCATATTGGAGAACCATAACACATAATAATTTATTAAAAATATAATATTGGCTAACCATATACAAATAATTAATAATACTTTTGATTTTGCAAAATGTTTACAAGTTAAGATCGTTTTGGTAAATAGGTGTAGGATTATATTAATAAAGTTCTTTGTTAGTTTAGCATAAATAATTCATAAACAATGGGTTTTTTTATCATAGAATTATAAAATATAATAATGCCATTTGTTGAAAAAGAACAAATAAAATAACTCTGCCATAATTAGTGACTTAGAATTTTACAGTTTATATGTCTCTGGTCGCAACAGGAAGAGCTATTTTTCATTTCTTTTGGATTATTTGTTCTGCATGCTGTTTACATATAACAGAAAAACAAGCTTATTTGGTGTGAAAACACTAAATGTTCGCCGAAATTACTTGCAGTCCAGATTCTTTATACCAAACGTCAGTCACAACGCAAAGAATCGTGGAAATTTAACAGAAATCTTGATTATCACATCTAAAAACTAAATGGCGATATTTTAAACAGGGGATAACTAAATAATTTAACTCGAGTTCCAGTGACAAAATTTCGTTTCGCCACAAAAAGATTCGACCAAAGGTGTTTCGATCCCATATCTGAGATGTGTTTTTCTGCCTTAAGTGCTGATATATCAAAGAATAGCAAAGCGTTCATGACAAAACGACGTTTAATACAATAAGTGAAATAATTACATATATCTGGCACAATGCCCATATGTAAAATATAACTTAAATATGTGTTTCTAATTTGTTGTTTTAAACTTTTAATGCCAAATAGTAAATACATCAACAAGGGAATTAGCAACACAAAAACGCTACATGCACAATACCATCCACCACAACACAAACTGTACACAGAGCATGCATAATAACAAAATAATATTAACAAACAAACAGAGAAAGTGACAATAGGTTCACAGATTTGAAACTTGAAGTGGCAAAGTCACCACATATAACCTTAAACCCCAGTGCATGCAACCTCTTCATTTGCAACACCAAGACACGATATTGTATAAACTAACAGTTTCTGCTAGACTTCTCTCTAACATATGCAACATCGTGCCTATTGGATATAACACAAATATTCTCAGAACTGCACATTGAACGCTGTAGAACTTGTACATTTATATTAGTTTGTAATAATGCCATGTTCATAATCCCCATTAATGTGGTAATACAGAGAATATATATAATTCTATATAACGTACAGTAGTAAAAAACGTTTAGTTTAGTATCCGAATCCAACTGTCAAATTCAATGTCTGATTACTCTGAATGGCTATAGATTTGTAATTCTTCGAAACAGCAGAAATAATATGTGTGTACCCCATCCAACCCCGCAAAATATTTCCCAATTCCTATTAAATAAAAAACACCGTCTAAATGTGTTTTACATCCACACATTTAGATGGTATACACTGTAATACACATGTGATGGCGTTTCATATTTCATTGCGTAACATTTCTTATTAAAGACATATCTAACATATGATTTATTTCCAGTATACACCCGCTTCTGAGAGTTTAATGTTGATAGTTTTACTGTTTTGTTATACATCTTACAAGTAAATGGTCTATCTTTAATGTAAAACTGAGATGGTGGCTCAGATTTCGAAGTATTACATTTTTTATTAGAGACCTAACACGCGAATTGTTTATTTCCACTATGTGTCCGCTTGTGACGGTTTATCATCAGTATGTATCCACATGTGATTGTTTAGATTTGATGACTTTATGAATTTCTTTTGACATATTTGACACTCAAATGGTTTATCCCCAGTATGTATCCGCGTGTGGTTTTTTAGATTTGAAGACTGTGTGAATTTCTTATCACACACCTGACACTTAAAAGGTTTATCACCAGTATGTGTCAACTTGTGACTGCTTAAGTGTGAAGCTCGTGTAAACTTCTTATTACACGTCTGACACTCAAATGGTTTAATTCCACTATGTATAAGCTTGTGCTTGTTTAGAGATGAAGAATCTGTCAACTTCTTACTACACACTTGACACTCAAATGGTTTATATCCAGTATGTATCCGCATATGCCTGTTCAGATCTGAAGATTGTGAAAACTTCGTATTAAACACTTTAAACATAAATGGTTTATCACCAGTATGTATCCGCATATGATTGTTTAACTATGAGAACGCTGAAAATTTATTATTACACACCTAACACTCGAACGGTTTATCACCAGTATTTATCTGCACGTGATTCTTTAAAGTTGACAAAGATGTCAACTTCTTATTACACACTTGACAATCAAATGGTCTATCACCAGTATGTACCCGCATGTGACTATTTAGATTTGAAGACGTTGTAAATTTCTTATTACACACCTGACACTCAAAGAGCTTAGTTAAAAATTGGAAATACGTATGGAGTGGAATGGTGGAGGGTAATGCAAAATCAAAATTATATAAACATTTTAAACAATAACTTATTATGGAACCTTATTTAAATATATATTAGATGTAAAGATATTTAGAATGTCGATGGTATCATTTAGAACCTCATCTCATTGTCTACTTATAAAACAATGAAAACATATAGGTATTCCAAAAGAAAGGTGTCTATGTTTTCATTGTAAAACATTAATTGAAGAAGAATATCACTTTTTACTGATATGTCCACCTATATCATGATTTTAGATCGCTTTATATTCCAAAGAAATATTTCACACTTCCCAGTGAAACAAGTTTTATGTTTTTACGTCATGTTAATGTGAAAATGTTATAAAACGTTTCTATATTATGCTGTCATCAAAAGAAGTCAATATGTCAAAGATTGATATAATTATATGGTCGTAATATTATGTTCATGTCTTTGTATTTGAATGTTTTTAATGTATTTGAATGTAATGTATAGTTACTAAATTTCCAAATCACGTGTAAATGATGTGATATTATATTGTATCTATGTAATGTGTGTGGGCCGGAGGCCTGGGTCACTAATAAAGAATTGAAATCTGAAGCTTTTAAGATAGAAAGACTAGCACTAGAACTAGAAGTAAATGATATTTATTAATGAAACTCCTTTCCCTTTAAAAATACATGTATGTTAAAATTTTGGTATTTGCATCCAACGTCCAAAACTATTGTCTGATTTATTAAAACTGTATATGGAGTTGCTTATATGTGTTCATATTTGAGAACTCACACAAGTATTGCCCACTTAACCAAATTAATACACAGTTACTTACCTATATATATATATATATATGTATATATATATATATATATGTATATATATGTGTGTGTGTGTGTGTGTGTGTGTGTGTGTGTGTGTGTGTGTGTGTGTACTGTACAATTCTCACAAATAGTCCCCAATACTTACCAAATGAATAAACATAGTGGTTTACTAATATACCTTGTCTGTGGTTTGCGTTTCAACTGTGAATGTCACAATTTGTAGGAGATTTACTCATTGTTTTTTTATTGTGTTTTATTCAATAGCCCAAGAGAAATTTTACAATATGCATAATGAGATCAAAATGAAACCACGCCATTTAGTATAAACACGCATGATAAAGTCCTAATATATCGTTCTTTAGCGGGAATCTACTCAGGATCTTTGTTACTATGGTTACATATAGTAATTAAATATTGACATGCTTGTATTATTTAGGAGACAATGATGTTAGAAAAAGTATATATAGACCGATCATGAATCACGTTTAACAGGTGTGTGTGGTGTACTCGTACATGTTTATCAGGTGTGTGTGTTATGTATCCGTACCTGTACATCAGGTGTTTGTGTTATATACTCGTACAGGTATATCAGGTGTTTGCGTTATATACTCGTACAAGTATATCAGGTGTTTGAATAATATACTCGTACAGGTATATCAGGTGTTTGCGTTATATACTCGTAAAAGTATATCAGATGTTTGTGTTATATACTCGTACAGGTATATCAGGTGTTTGAGTTATATACTCGTACAAGTATATCAGATGTTTGTGTTATGTACTCGTACATGTATATCAGATGTTTGTGTTATATACTCGTACAGGTATATCAGATGTTTGTGTTATATACTCGTACAGGTATATCAGATGTTTGAATTATATACTCGTACAGGTATATCAGGTGTTTGCGTTATATACTCGTACAGGTATATCAGATGTTTGAATTATATACTCGTACAGGTATATCAGGTGTTTGTGTTATATACTCGTACAGGTATATCAGGTGTTTGTGTTATATACTCGTACAGGTATATCAGGTGTGTGTGTTATATACTCTTACAGGTATATCAGGTGTTTGTGTTATATACTCGTACAGGTATATCAGGTGTGTGTGTTATATACTCTTACAGGTATATCAGATGTTTGTGTTATATACTCGTACAGGTATATCAGGTGTTTGCGTTATATACTCGTACAGGTATATCAGGTGTTTGTGTTATATACTCGTACAGGTATATCAGGTGTTTGTGTTATGTACTCTTACAGGTATATCAGATGTTTGTGTTATATACTCGTACAGGTATATCAGGTGTGTGGGTTATATACTCTTACAGGTATATCAGGTGTTTGTGTTATATATTCGTACAGGTATATCAGGTGTGTGTGTGTTATATACTCTTACAGGTAAATCAGGTGTTTGTGTTATATACTCGTACAGGTATATCAGGTGTGTGTGTTATATACTCTTACAGGTATATCAGGTGTTTGCGTTATATACTCGTACAGGTATATCAGGTGTTTGCGTTATATACTCGTACAGGTATATCAGGTGTTTGCGTTATATACTCGTACAGGTATATCAGGTGTGTGTGTTATATACTCTTACAGGTATATCAGGTGTTTGCGTTATATACTCGTACAGGTATATCCGGTGTTTGTGTTATATACTCGTACAGGTATATCAGGTGTTTGCGTTATATACTCGTACAGGATTATCAGGTGTTTGCGTTATATACTCGTACAGGATTATCAGGTGTTTGCGTTATATACTCGTACAGGTATATCAGGTGTTTGCGTTATATACTCGTACAGGTATATCAGGTGTGTGTGTTATATACTCTTACAGGTATATCAGGTGTTTGTGTTATATATTCGTACAGGTATATCAGGTTTTTGTGTTATGTACTCGTACAGGTATATCAGATGTTTGTGTTATATATTCGTACAGGTATATCAGGTGTGTGTGTGTTATATACTCTTACAGGTAAATCAGGTGTTTGTGTTATATACTCGTACAGGTATATCAGGTGTTTGCGTTATATACTCGTACAGTTATATCAGGTGTTTGCGTTATATACTCGTACAGATATATCAGGTGTGTGTGTTATATACTCTTACAGGTATATCAGGTGTTTGCGTTATATACTCGTACAGGTATATCCGGTGTTTGTGTTATATACTCGTACAGGTATATCAGGTGTTTGCGTTATATACTCGTACAGGATTATCAGGTGTTTGCGTTATATACTCGTACAGGTATATCAGGTGTTTGCGTTATATACTCGTACAGGTATATCAGGTGTGTGTGTTATATACTCTTACAGGTATATCAGGTGTTTGTGTTATATATTCGTACAGGTATATCAGGTTTTTGTGTTATGTACTCGTACAGGTATATCAGATGTTTGTGTTATATATTCGTACAGGTATATCAGGTGTGTGTGTGTTATATACTCTTACAGGTAAATCAGGTGTTTGTGTTATATACTCGTACAGGTATATCAGGTGTGTGTGTTATATACTCTTACAGGTATATCAGGTGTTTGCGTTATATACTCGTACAGGTATATCCGGTGTTTGTGTTATATACTCGTACAGGTATATCAGGTGTTTGCGTTATATACTCGTACAGGTTTATCAGGTGTTTTTGCGTTATATACTCGTACAGGTATATCAGGTGTTTGCGTTATATACTCGTACAGGTATATCAGGTGTGTGTGTTATATACTCTTACAGGTATATCAGGTGTTTGTGTTATATATTCGTACAGGTATATCAGGTTTTTGTGTTATGTACTCGTACAGGTATATCAGATGTTTCTGTTATATACTCGTACAGGTTTATCAGGTGTGTGTGTTATGTACTAGTGTCTTCGGCTCAGATGAGCTAAAAAGAACAAGTAGCGTTTTACACAATTGAAAGTAAAACAAACAAAATTTGCACCTTTATTTCAACGTGGTTTTATTCCATTTTTGACCTGATACGTTACGTTATGCCTCTGTTATAAGCATGCACAGACATTCGAAGAAACTGCAAATAATAAACACTTATTTCCATTATATAAAAGGAGAGTGTTGCACGTGACGAATAATTAATATTGCAAAAGATTGCTGCACGTGACAAATAATAAATATTGCAAATAGAGTATGACGTATTATCTTAGGTGATCAATATTTAACATTTGCAGACGCTATGTAGTTAAAAAAATGCACTTTTCATTGATCAAAGAATAATTCACCGAAAAGGGAAATGTATGTATAAAGTTTAAAAAACAATACACCTTCGTATAAAACCCATGATAACATTTGTAGAAATCTACGTTCAATAAATATATTAAACTTCATTACAACAAAACCAGACAGAGAATAATTCAAAGGTAGTTTGTCCTAATCTTGAACTTTAATCCAAAAAATATATCGAATTGTGTAAAATTGATACAAACAAAATGAACTACTTCATATTTTTAATATTTAATAATTATTAATAATTAAACAATTACTATCGCAACTAATTCAAATAAGCCACCATCTCCAATATACACACATATATTATTAACTGTACATAATTATATCTGTTGTATTATTGTTGTTTATTTTGTTGTTATAACAGTTACAATGATATTCACTTTCTTGCTTAGTTATATATATGTTTTTAGTAAAGGTTAAATAATATATATGAATAGAAATATTGAATAAAACACATGGGTGTTTTAAAGTAAGATACATCATGTGTAGTTTCATTGAACAAAATCTTGTAGTAACGCCAAACACTGAAAATGCAGAATAAAATACACACACGTGATGTCATTTAATGTATTTATAATGAAACTCAAATATCAACATGAACATTAATCAAATACTAGGGATAACATATTTAAGCATTTATTTAGAAACGGTTACTGGAACCAAAGTCATTTTAGTGGTAAGAAATATCTGCGATGTTACCACACTTTATGGCAAGCTAAGAAAAGATTTAGTAAAGTTATTTTTTTTTCATAGAAATCAGTGCAATGTAGTACTGGATAAATTCTAAAACAGGAAAAAAACTTAATTCGTTAAAATACTGAATGAATCAAGGTAATAACACACAAACTAGGTGGTAGTATTTCAAACAAAAATAAAAGTAAAAAAAATCGAAATTATTTGGTAACACCAACTTAACATTATAATAAAGTATAGCACCATACAGAATGCAAATACGACACATTTAAATAACCCCATTAGTTGTAAATTAACTGTATTGCAGTTTAGTTAAACACGATTTGTAAACATACATTATTGCAGAACAGAAATTAAATATAGATTAACACATAACTGTTATTACACAAAATGTCACTCAGATGATTTATTACGTGTGATGTTTTAAATCTTGAATATTGAAGACTTCGTATTGCACACATTACACTCAAATAGCTGATCACGCGCATGTACTCGCATGTGTTGCTTGATATTTGAAAACCGTGTAAACTTCTTATTGCATTCATGAAACTCATATGGCTTATCTCTAGAATTCATCTTCATGTGCCTATATCGATTTAATGACATTAAGATGTGACGAAAGTTTTCAAGTCTTATTAATCATCTAACAAATCAAATGGTTTATCATCATTATGTATCCGCAGGTGATTGTTTAGATTTGACGACTTTGTGAACATCTTATTACAAATCTGACGCTTAAATGGTTTATCACCAGTTAGTATCCGCAAGTGATTGTTTAAAGTTGACGACTGTGTGAACCTTTTATTACACACCAGACACTCAAATGAATTATAACCCGTATGTATCCGCAAATGAATGTTTAGAGTTGACGACTGTGTAAACCTTTTATTGCACACCTGACACTCAAATGGTTTATCATCAGTTAGCGTCAACATGTGACTCTTTCGGCACTGTTGATATCTTACTACACAAATGACATTCTTAGACGTTATCACCCATATGACTCCGTATGTGCCTGTTTAGATCTGACGAACCCGTAAACATCTCATTCAAAACTACCATTACCAGTATGTATCCACATGTGTCTTATTACCTACCTGAAACTCAAAATTAATGTTTTATCACAATAATGTATCTGCATGTGAATGTTGAGGTGTGATGCTTGTGCAAACGTCTTATTACACAGCTGACACTCAAATGGTTTATCGCCAGTATGTATCCGCATGTGACTTTTTAGAGCTGACGACTCTGTAAACATTTTATTACACACCTGGCACTCAAATGGTTTATCACAAGTATTATCCGCATGTGACTGTTTAGATATTATAACCGTCTAAACTTCGTATTACACACCTGACTCCCAAATGGTTTATGACCAGTACGCATCTGCATGTGAATGTTTAGGTGTGATGATTGTGCAAACGTCTTATTACACAGCTGACACTAAAATGGTTTATCGCCAGTATGTATCCGTATGTGACGTTTTAGAGCTGACGACTGTGTAAACTTCTTATTACACACCTTACACTCAAATGGTTTATCATTTGTATGTATCCGCATGTGACGTTTTAGAGTTGACGACTGTGTAAACATTTTATTACACACCTGACACTCAAATGGTTTATCACCAGTATGTATTCGCATGTGACTGTTTAGATGTGATGAATGTGCAAACTTCGTATTACACATCTGACACCCAAATGGTTTATCACCAGTGTGTATCCGCATGTGACTTTTTAGAGCTGACGACCTTGTAAACATTTTATTACACACCTGACACTCAAACTGTTTATCACCAGTATGTATCCGCATGTGACTGTTTAGATGTGATAAATGTGCAAACTTCTTATTACACACCTGACACCCAAATGGTTTATCACCAGTATGTATCTGCATGTGAATGTTTAGGTGTGATGTTTGTGCAAACGTCTTGTTACACAGCTGACACTCAAATGGTTTATCGCCAGTATGTATCCGCATGTGACTTTTTAGAGTTGACGACTGTGTAAACTTCTTATTACACACCTGACACTCAAATGGTTTATGACCAGTATGTATCCGCATGTGAATGTTAACATGTGATGAACGTGCAAACTTCTTATTACACACCTGACATCCAAATGGTTTATCATCAGTATGTATCCGCATGTGACTTTTTAAAGCTGACGACTTTGTAAACTTCTTATTACACACCTGACAATCAAATAGTTTACCATCAGTATGTATTCGCATGTGACTTTTTAGAGATGACGACTGTGTAAACATCTTATTACACATCCGACACTCAAATGGTTTATCACCAGTATGTACCTGCATGTGACTGTTTAGATGTGATGAACATGCAAACGTCTGATTACACACCTGACACTCAAATGGTTTATTTCAAGTATTCAACTCTTTAAAAAGTTTTACATTCAATGACTTGGACATGTTGACTTTACATTCAAATATCAGAAAGGACAATACTGGGTTTCCGTTGAAGACCTTTTGGTCATAGTCTCATAGTTTTCATGTCATCAATCTGAAATGAAATTAAAATATCAAACTTATTGCATATCAATTAATTGGAATATAGACATTAAGTGGTTTCAATGTACAGAAGAAATATGAAAGTTAAAGAGTAACTCGCGTCCTACTTTTCACTTCCCTTACTCCGTTATTATAGAATTACATTTTTTTACATTTTGTGGGCCAATGTTTGGCCGAATTCTCCTTCGCAAAACATATGTTTTCCCATTAGTTCTTTTATCGCAATATAAAAACACACTGCAATATATATCCTGCATAAGAGTCAAATACAATGCAAGGCAAAAGTATTTATTGAAGGTTCACGAAGAAAGTATAATAAGAAAGAGTGTTTTTATTTTTTCCCTTTTTTTACCTAACTATTGAATTTATTTCTCACAATACAGCAGCAACAAATGGTTGAACAAGTTGTGTTCAAGACATAAACACTCTATTTGTCTAACACCTTCAGTTTACTGTAATAACATCATTTTAGATTGTGATATCTCTACTCCAGTGAAAGTTTTGTCACAATGCATTCAAAAACTGACCACAGAGGACATATCATGAGATGATGCTACACCCCAATTACCTTGACCATGTACTGTTGTCGGAGATTTTCGAAATTTAAAACAAAAACCAAGAGGCCCAAGAGGGTCTGTCGACACTCTACTTGTAAAAGGTGGTTGTTGTTTTATGTAACAAATTCGACTTATCATTTTTTGAAATTTAACAAAATCAACTCTTTTTGGGTCCCTCCGGTTTCTTAGGGAATTTCAATCCTCTTTATGTAACAAAAAATATTTGCTAATTCTACACAATGGTTTAAATCTCAAATTCAAAATTGTTTTGCAAAAATGCCATTCCAGCCCGTTGATTTGTACAAACTTCAAACCCCTACCCAAAGGGATACTTTTTTATAAAATATAAACTGATTTGACTGACCAGTGTTATTGAGAAGAAGATTTTTGAAAATAATCAATTTTAATCCATTTAAGACCCCACCTGGCTCCTTATGGAAATTAAATCCTGCTCATTGAACCACATATTATTTGCTGTAACTAGAAGAAGATTCAGAACTCAAACTGAATAATAATTCTGCACAAATGGATGAAAAAAATGTGAATTTTTCGTTTTCCCATAGACTACTTATGTAAAACTAAAAGTCCCCTCACAGAGCCCCTATAAAAACTAGCTCCTTGATTCTTATCTTGATATCAACCCCTAATCATAGTGAAAATTTATGCCAAATATGAACAAATTTGACTGACTGATTCTTAAGAGAATGATTTTTGAAATTCCAAAATGTTATCCTTTTGGGGCCCCTCATGACCCCTACAGACAGTGGAATCCAGTCGTTTTAACAAATCTGAATCTTCTTGACCAAACAATGCTTCTGTGAAAATATAGGCAATATCCATTTTATTATTTTTATTAATGTGTATTATAATCACGTGTCCCCTTATTGAGCCCTCGGGTTGGGGTCATTTTTAACCCTAGGGACACCATTTGAACAAATCTAATAGAACTATAGTTGGTGACCATTACTACATAAATATTTTCATCCTATTCGTGAGAAACATCCATGTTAAGTTTGAGTTTAACAGGCCTATTGGTTTCAGAGAAAGTGCTGCTTACGGACGACAGACGACGGACAACGCACAATCGCATAAGTCCTTCTGACCTTTTGCAAGTAGAGCTAACAAGAGGCCCATGTGCCTTAACGGTCACCTGATTATCCTTGATGACGTAAAGCTATATGAAACTGTTTTCCTACTTCTGTCCTTCGGGAAGCGGCAACAATTCAAACATGGATTTCAAATGTCATAACTGCGTCAACAAATCACATCATTTTCTCTTATATAGATTTAGTAAAGTAGTACCCATCTCAAGGGTCAAACCGTGAGACCCAGGGTCATGAAATTCACAATTTTCATGACAGATTCATAGGCCTCATTAAATACGATTACAGTTTGTTTTCCAGTGCATCCTATAATAATAATAATAATAATCAGATTTTTAAAGTTTACCTTGAATTTGACTGTTTTGGCTCTGGCCCAAGGTTAGGGGGTGGGACGGGGTCATGTAAGCAACAACAAATCGTCATGTTAGCAACAACAAATCACACCAAAATCCATTCAAATGAGTATTCAGTCATATGTAATAAAAGTTTTTGTCATTTACTCTTATAAAGATTTAGTCAAGTAGGCCCTACCCCCAGGGCCAAACTGTGAGACCCAAGGGCATGCGATTCACAATTTTTATTAAGGTCCCATAGGCGTCCATAATCATGCTCACCAATTGTTTCCCAGTGCTTCCTATAATAATAAGAATATTTTTAAAGTTTTCTTTGAATTTGACTGTTTTGCTGCATTACACGCCAAATAACTAGTTTGTAGAGAGGACCCAGCTCTCCCGATTGGGTCCGTAGACTAGGAATGGGATTTGAGCACTTTGATTGGTCAGTTGAATTACGTCACAGTTTGGTAAGCGTTGAATAGGTATGAATTGTGGGACAGGCATGGAAGATATCAGGACTTGGATAGACTAACAAATGACCGACATATTTGCGAAAAAAACTGTTTTTTAAAAATTATTGCTGTAAGCATATATAGATTAATTGACGAGGTTTATCATTTAATCTATGATTCAATTGATTTATAGCTAAATACGCTTAAATTCAAATCAATTTTCAAACATATTCGATAGAACTACTTTTTTATCGGCTAAGTAGATTGAATTCCTCTCAGCTGAGATGTTAGGTTTTTAGTAAAAGCGATGGGTGACTTCAAAATAACGGCTATAACCAGTGCTAACGCACCTGCTAAAAATGTCTCAGTAAATCGTAAACGTCATTCATGTCAAGTTCTTCAATAAAGTCCCAGTCATGGTCAGATAGTATGCGGTTTAACTTTTCAGTCATCTGTTTCGTAATTCAAGACTTTTCGCTTTGAACATGTTTGCTTGAAATCGTGAAATTGTGTTATTAAGAGTGTAGCTTTGTGGTTATTTACACTTCTATCAATGTCTATTACGTCAGAGATGAGATTAAAGGTAATATATTATCGGATATAATAATAGGATCAAGTAAGGTTGGTGAGGTATCTGTCACTCGTGTCAAACCTTCGATCACATTTGTCATGTTTTTTATGACAATACTGTTACGTAAGTGGCAGTCTTTTGAGCTCAATATATCTTGATTTAGATCGCCGACAAAAAAATTTAAATTTGATTCGAAAGCACGTACGATAGAAATATTAAAATTTTCCCAAAAATAAACTGGTGTATTTGGAGAACGATATACATTATAAAGAAAATAGGAAGACGATTTGTAACAAATCTCTACCCATATTGCATGAATAACAGTGCTTTTGAAAACTGTACGTATTTTCGACAAAATTGTCTTTGAAATGTAAGTCAAAAGACCTCTCGAATGACAGTATAATCTCCTCTATAGATACATCCGTGATAGTTGATAATAACTCAATCGCCAGAAGGTACCATATGGTTAAGATGACTTTCATTGAAGTACATTATATCAATACCAGTAAACTTTCGGGCAATAAAATCAAATTTATGGATAATAACTCCGTAAATTTAAATGGATAGCATCTAATATGTTAGAGGTATCCGTAAAGTCGGGACCGGGAATTGTCTCCACATTTCCCGACATCAGGACTAAAAACAGGATGACCATAACACAGTGGATATAAACAATACTTTGTAAAAAAAGTATATTTGAGATAGTTTATGAAAACATTCCCTTAAAAATATAATTATATAATTAGTATTGTTTTTAATGGCGTTTTAAGGGAGTATATATGGAAAAGAACGATAAATGTTTTAGAAAATAAACATATTTTTTAAACATAAATAAATAAAATCCGAATGGTTTGGTATATCAGTTCCACATCAAGTTTGACAAAATAATGTTTCAATCGGAATGGTATATTAATTCCAACAAATATGTGACAATATCAATGTTTCAATCGGAATGGTAAACTTTAAACGAATTTCCCATTGTAAAATTGTAAAAATAGAAAACACTTAATGCACTTCTAAACGGAAATCCTGGATCAGCCCCTGTGCATAATGGATCAAATTGATATCAAAAAGAAATCGCGTGACTTATTTTGGCATGTTAAAAGCAACACATCCACGTTTAAACTTTTTTAAAAAAAATTCAATTGAGTTGCGAGCACATTTCCCATATATAAATATATGGTTAGTGAGCTGTATATGTGCTAACAAACACTATCCAGAACGCTTTAGAATTATAAAAAAAAGATGTTCAAATTATAAAGCGTGACAAACGCTTTATAAATTATTTTTAAATTGCTGAGGATTCCAACTTTGCTTCAAATTGAATTATGCGAGTCGTATTAAAAAACTTCACGTTTTAGTGCGTAGTGTACTTTACCTGCCTTGAAAGCCATTTTGACATTTTTTTTTACTCGGGTGAGTTACACGCTTGTTTTATAAAGTGTTAGTCACGCATTATAATTTGGGCATCATTTTGTTGGGGATTGTGTTTATATGCTCATATACAGCTAATTGACCATATGTTTGTACGGGAAATGTGCTCATAACTCAATTAATTTTTTTTTTTTAAAGTTCAAACGTGGATGTGTTGCTTTAAATATATACATTGATTTGGCAGTATGGGGTCAGAGAGCATATATAGACATGATATATTGGTAAAATATGTTTTAGAGAATATCAAAAGTTTGAAAAATCCTGATACATTCCCTTTTACGTTAATTATCTGATCGGGATATATTGCCCCGTAAGTGACATTAAATTACATACAGATTACACGTATAATTCGTCCAACTCTTCAATGATGTAAAATGACCTTATTCTTATTTATATGACGCCATTCAAGTATAATAATACCAATGCTGACGCAGAACACCTAAGTGCTTAGTTCTCCAAATACCTAAAACAAAGCTGATTTCATGCCATTGATCTGAATATCACAGTTTACTACTTCGCCCGAAAAGCCATTTGATTTGTGCATTATATATTTTTAAATTTCATCTAGGTCAACAGTTCAGAAATTCATTTGCAAACTAATATGTCAAAAAAAAAATATTGATTTTAAAAACTTGAAACTATATATATAAAACTAATAATATAAGAAACCTAGTGATTAGTGTGCTATTGTAGTAAATATAGTACTGGTTGCACACGCTAGAAGTTGCGTGTTCGACCCGATGCCTCTAAAACACAACACTAAGCGGATGATCTTGAGCGGTTCATGTACCCACCGATAGAGTTACATTAATGAAAAAATAACTAGCTGTCGAACAAGTGAAGAATATTTAAAAACAGTAAAATCGTAATAAGGTTACATAGCATATTGAAACTATATATGTGTCCACTGCATACGGATGTCCACATTTCAAGGTTGAGCTGCTGTTAGTTTTTAACACATGACATTTATATTGATCAAGTGAGTTACAAAGAGTCAATATTCGCCTGTATAATATTGAATAGAAACGTGTTCGTTATACCATTCTGTTTTTGTCAACAGTCACCTTATGCTGATATTTTCCTTTTTAATTACCTGATGCTGATCTACATTTCAATTTGATTCATTTAAAATAATTGGACACATACACATATAATGATCCTCGTAAATTATGATATGAAAACAGCAATAGTAACAAAATTACAGAAAAGTCAGAAACGTGAATTCATACCTTGGTTAAAGAGTCCCTACTCTGTTGCAGAGCATTCTTAGAATATAACAGTGTTGTTATCACATGTTTGATATAACTGGACATGGTTTGGAATATATTATATAGTGATCAGTTTCCAGGTTACTCATTCTTCTAATTAATAAGGAATAATTAACGTGTCACATTTCAATAAATGACAGGAAACTGTATCTTATTAGTCACACCTCTGATATAATCAATAGGAAATATTAGCAGACTGGGATGTTTTATCTCGTGTTAATTAATAATTAAACTTAATTACCTACAAGTGACCCAGGTATTTTCGGCCAACTCTTTATTTCTGTGTAATAAGGAGATTTGATTAAAGTTATATGAGGTAAGATACAGTAAAACAGGTAAACAGGAAACTAAAACACAAAAATACACCAAAGAATGATACTGTAATTTTATATAACATTACAAAGGTACCAAATGATATTATTATATTTCTATTAAAGGGGCACAAGACAATGTTGAAATCGATTTTACATGTTAACATGTTAAATATGTTCGTTACATCTATCAATGTATAATCACACATGGATATGGATATATTACTATCTGAAAGTTCATATTAAGGAAATATTTACATGTTTTTATTGTTTTTCAAAGAACTACCGATATCACGTTAATTCTAAAAAAAATGAAGTAGACTATAATACTTGATTGAAGTGTAGCGCGATATTTCTTTGGGATTTTTTTTCTATTCTACCCATGAAAATAAAATATAAAATTGAAACAATTTTGGCTTTTTTGTCACAACTGACCACAACACAAGTATTGTTTTTCGGTAAATGCTCCCATTATAATCGATACTAAAACAGTTAAAAATCGATTGAATTTCGGTTGTCTTTTTTCTTTCGCTATTGCACACGCTCATACATGAGCATTACAGCAAGTTGTTAAAATTTAAATATCACAATTTCAAACCGATGTGGTGTCCTCAGTGGCCGCGATGTAAGGCATCGTCTCAAGATCACTTACCTCTCACCATTAAAGTCGAAGGTTCGAGTCCCGCTCGCTACAAATTCTTTATGAGAGAAAATCTGCGACTTACCTGCGGAAGGACGGTGGTTCTACTCAGTCTTCGCCAACCAGTAAAACTGGATAATCCTTATAAAACCTGAACTGTGTTGAAAATGGCATTAAACCATTCAAACCGATTGTTCTGTCGATAATCCAGTTCATGCATGGAATACAGCAATGTTCGTTCATACGTAGACTTTCTCTAGGGTATACCTGCCGTGTCGTAGTACGAGTTCGTGATATAATTATAATATAACCTCTATTTTTTCATTAAGTTAGATCCATCCATCCATCCATCCATCCATCCATCAATCCATTCATTCATTCATTCATTCATTCATTCATTCATTCATTCATCACCGAAATACATTTGCATAATGTTTGAAAAATATTCATGAAGGCGTCGCATTAGAAGTTAATGAGACGATTTGATGAAAACTCGTCGTCATACGTAAGGTAGTAAAAGCAACTAGATGAAACATATCGTGTATAATATATTTTGGTATTGCCCATTATATATTTCTCTTCATATGCAGATGTTATTTGCATTATTTATTTTCTCTAATTGTATTGTATCATTCTTTCTTGGCGCACTGTTGAGAAATAGTCAAGTTTGATATCAACGTGTTAATGTAGATGTAGACAAGACCTGAAAGCGATAAATATAGTGGGTGTATTGTGTTTACAAATGTGTGAGAATCTTTCGTAAATGCATTATTGACATCCTTTTTACATGTCAACATGCTTGTAGTTCAGAAACGCGTTGGGAACGATATGCACATTTTTAAACATATAAAACATTTATAAGTAAAACAGTGGCGGTTTGATTAGATTTTGGTTTGATATATTATTTGTATGTTTATTTGTATAAGCTTAATATCGATACTACCGCCATGATGGCTACGGTTACAGAACAGTTGATAAATGAAAGAAATCGCTGATAATCCAATTGCACTGCGTTGATCATATAAATGATGATAATTTATACAGGGAAGGAAGCTTTTTATTATAATTCTGGTCGTCTTTCGGTTTAAAGTTAATTTAGTTTGCGATATTTGTTTGACCTGCCATAGGAACTATACTGATGATTATCGTCCCTTCTAAAATCAACAAGAAATCAACAGAACTGCGGTTAATCTACGGGAATATAAATACACGTAGTAAATGTATTTTAACATTTTAATCGCTAGAACTCGATTTATGCTTGGATACAGCATGAATGTCTGCGGTTTGGAATTATACAAATGGTTCCATCGGTGGCAGAGTTTTCCAAAGGTGCGTTGTCAATGACCACTTACTTCTCACTGTCGAAGTTATCAGTTCAATCCTCGCTCCGGCAGTCCAAAAACATTTTGTGAGAAAATTAGCAAGTTACTTGCAGAAGGCCGGTGGCTGTACTGAGATTCGCTCCTAGGTCCTCTGAGATTGTTTTGAATTTGGAGTTAAACCCCAATGAATACAAACTGGCTATCGGTACAGTGTAAATTAAAGTATAGACATGTAAAATGATATATTTATGATAAACATTAAACATATTAAATATATAATGTATCAACTGCAACGTTATCCTAAACATATTATACATGTACTATAAAGTTTATTTATCATAGTTTTATTTACTGTACTTATATGATTTAAGTTCGACCCCAAGGGAGGCAATGCCTTCGTTCATATCATCTGTCGTACAATATAACAATATGACATATATTTTAATTTATTAAAAAATATAAGAAACAAATAAAATTTTGTCAAAATATAAATATATGAAAGTAATTCTGCGAGAATTTTACGTGTTTGAATCGTAAAAACAACCATGGAAGAGATATTAGTAATAGCAGTAGTAGTAGCAGCAGTTGTAGTTGTAGCAATAGTAGTTGAAGTAGTGGTATTAGCAATAGCAGTAGCAGTATAAGCAGTAGTAGTAGTAGTAGTAAAAGTAGCAGTAGTAGTAGTAGTATTATCAGTAGTAGTAAGTAGTAGTAGTAGCAGCAACAGCAGCAGCAGTAGCAACAGCAGGAGTACAATTAGTAGTAGTAGAAGTAGTAGTAGTAGTAGTAACAGTAGTAGTAGTAGTAGTAGTAGCAACAACAACACCAGCAGTAGCAGCAGCAGTAGTAGACGTAGTAGTAGTAATAGTAGTAGTAGAAGCAACAGTAGTAGTTTAACTTGGGAAATACTAACGAGTTAATATCTAGTATTTGAGAGTTTAGACGGGATGACTTGTACATTTTGTATCACACTTATCGGTTAATACAATGTATTTAACTGTTTGATCTCCAGTATGTGTCTGCATCAGATATTGTAGACATAACGACATACTGGTTGTTATTACACACAAGGCAAGTTGTTTTTTTATCTCCATTATGTATCTGCATTCTATGATTTAAATATGAAGAATGTTTGAACTTCTGAAATTGAATTCGGAACTCACATGATGAATCTCCAGTTAGTATCCGTCGAATGCGACTGTTTTGGTATGAAAAGTTTGTAAATGTCTTGTTACACATAACATGTATGGTTTATCACTAGTTTATATCGGCATATGTACAGTTTTTAATATGATGCAGCTGGAAACTCTTTATCACGTCTAAAACTAAAATGGATTATAATTTGTATGTTTCTGCATGAGATGACGTAGACATAAAAAACTTAAACTGTATTTTTTCTCAATAGGAAGGAATCCAAGTGCTGTAGTAAGAGCGCGTAAATGCCTTCAACATATTTTCAAGCGCTGTGCAAGGCACTCATTGAAATATATATTCACTAGCAAAACTTGTATTAATCAGTTATAGTCATCACATTAAGTATGTTTCGTTTTAAACAGTAAAATGAGAAAAGGTATGTAATGAAAAATAATGATTTAGAGGAAAATGAGCTTTTGCAAAATTATGTTAGAGAAGTCAAGCGCTAGGGTGTCTCTGTGCTTAAAATGGCCAGTGGGTTATCTTCAGTTTGTATCTGCATGTATCTGCTAACAAATGAAGACCGTGTAAATCTATAAAGAGTATAAAGTATCTGCTTTTACTTGAAAAGGAGCACTTTAAAAATATTAAGTAATACCTACTCTCATGCTTACCAGCAAACGTGCCATAAGTTCTGATTTAGCACTAATGACCAATCTGTCCATTTAGTCATATATAGTGCGGTTAATAAAACGAACAGACAAATGCTTTGGAATAATATTCATTCAGTATTTTGATTCGAGTGTTTCCTACGATTGATATCTACCGATATACAAAAAGCTGTACAGGTTATACCATGACGATGACACTTCACTGGTCATGGTTTACTGCGGCGGTGATTTAGCTTCATCAAGTAAAGTACAATATAAACTTACATGATATACATGATTCATCAAAATAAATATATTAAATTATATTGTGTTGTGTGTGTGTTCATACAGCACATAGGTAAATAAGAAATTCTACATTTGTATTCATACCCTGGCCCCAGAAAGTATAATGACGATAAATAACCGCAACCGACAACTTATTGTAATCACACAATAGCGAGACACGCCTATCAGTCAATGTCATTCTTTGTAACAAAATAATATCATAGGCCAGAGTACAAAAATAATTTGTTTGAAATTCATTTTTATAACATTCATCAAATTCTAATAAATTAGTAAGTACTACTATCATTACGTTTCTTATTTGCTAAGGAATATATTTTGAAAGTTTACATATTACACCAGCTTGTTAAGAGGTTAACAATGATGTGAATTTCTGTTTTGTCGAACAATAACAGTAACAATTTGGGAGATGATATGTCTAATATCTCTATAGAAAAGAATAACAATAAGAAAATGATATTCGTCTGATCTATCTTTATTTTCATATCGACCCTCTTCAATATCAAATTTGTGAGCGAAACTACGTAATATTGTGATTATTGTTTTTAACACATGACATGTATTTATTTTATACCAATATTAGTTTGAATGAATTAATTTGTTCTATGTTATATTTATGATTTTTGTAATTTTTTATTGTCCTACCTGTATATCAGGTTTGTGTTATATACTCGTATCAGTATATCCTATGTTTGTGTTATGTACTCGAACATGTATAAAAGGTGTGTGCCTATGCTATGTATTCGTGCATGTATATCAGATGTGTTTGTCATAAACTGTATATCAGGTATCAGGTGTGTGGTGTGCGTGCCTGTGTGCGTGTGTGCGTGTGCGTGTGTGTGTTTGTGTGTGTATATCTCCGGTGTGTGTGTGTGTGTTATACTCTACTCGTGCATGTATATGTATTATGTAATCGTACATATATATATCTCCTGTGTGTGTGTGTGTGTGTGTGTGTGCGTGTGTGTGTGTGTGTGTTTTATACTCATACATGTTTGTACGTTTTTTTAGGAGTTGACGTATGGTTTTCTGTATAAATACTTAATGATGGTTGCAACAGTTTTGTAAATAATCAAATGTCGTAAAATATATACTTAGTTATATGTTATGGACTTTCCCATCAACAATGCAAGGAGCATAACCATTATATTACTAACCGTGTGATACGAGTAATTATACTTGTAATGGACTCTCCCTTCAACAATGTGAGGAACATAACCATTATATAGCTCATCACGTGATATGAGTCAGTATAGTTGTAATGAATTCTCCCCTCAACAATGTAAGAAACATTATCGTTATATAACTAACCACGTGATATAAGTAATTATAAGTGTAATGGACTCTCCCATCAAAAATGTAAGGAGTATAACCATTATATTACTAATCACGTGATATAGGTCACTACACTTGTTATGGACTCTCCTTTCAACAATGGAAGGAGCATACGAATTATATTACTAACCACGTGGTATGAGTAGTTATAATTGTAATGGACTATCCCATCAACAGTTGTAGGAAAATAACAATTATATTACTAACCACGTGATATGAGTCTTTATAATTGTAATGGACTCTCCCATCAAGAACATAACCATTATATCACTAACCACCTGAAATGAGTCAGTATAGTTGTAATGGACTTTCCCCTCAACAATGGAAGGAACATAACCATTATATTATTAACCACGTGATATGAGTCATTATAATTGTAATGAAATGTTGTATAACTTTATGATTTCATTTATTATATGTCATGAGTGAATAAAAGATACGGTATTGAAATGAAATATATAAATGAATTATTAGAATGAAGCCGAAACTATAGCTATAGTTACAAATTATAATAAATAAATTGCGTACCTTGAATATTAAACAATTCTCGATGCTACAGCGTATGTATGTTACAAACTAATGCTGGACATAACTGGATATGGTTTGAAACATATTATATAGTGGTCAGTTTCCAGTTGACTTATTCTGCCTACAAAGAAGGAGTAATTAACACGTCACAGTTTAGTTAATTAAAGGAAATTGTATTTAATTAGACTCTCACCTCTATTATAATCAGTAGGATATATCAGCAAACTGGGCACCTTTATTTGTGTCAACTTTTAATTGAACTTAATTACGTACAGGTGGCGCTAGTATTTCCGTTCAGCACTACAATGCAGTATTTATTTTAATTATATCCTCGATAAACAATGTTTCCCCAAATCATGGTCTTAAGAAGTTGTTATTCCTGTTCATGAAAAAAGGAGAATCTAATGACCCTGCCAGTTAAAGAGGGATTACACTAGTAAGTTGTTTTGCAAAATTATTTACTATTTTTATAAATAAAAGATTAAAGAAATTGACATTGGACATTGGACAACGAGATCCTTACAGACGCTAAATTTGGTTTTAAGGTAAATTATAGCACTGTAGATGCGATATTCATTTTAAATTCTTTGATCAATATGCATTTGAAAGAAAAAAGAAATTGTACTGGTGCTTTATTGATTTAATGAAATGTTTTGATTCTATATACAGGTATAGAAATGCGCTTTGGTCAAAATTAATAAAAGCAGGTAAAAATGGAAGGCTTTTCAGTGTTAATCGGTCGTTGTATGATGATGTCAAATTGTGTGATAAACATATGAATAATTCATCCCCGATTTTTACAATTGTGAAGTTGGATTGTTACAAGATGAGATAATCTCACCAATTTTGTTTTATTTTATTGTTCGTTAATGAAATTGCACTTTTACTTTAACGTGATCAAAATACCTGCCAACTTTGAATCAACTTTCTATTTATCTATTACTATTTAGAAATGATGCTGTTATCTTCTCAGAAACCTCAAACGTCATTAAATAATTTAGACCCCTATTGTACCAAATGGAAACTAAAAGTCAATGTAAATCAAACGAAAGTAATGGTATTCAGAAAAGCGCAGACTCTTAATAAACATAAGGTATAATTACAATGGTGAAGATTTAGAAAAAGTATCTAGTTATGAATATCCAGGGGGTTTAACAAGTGCAAGTTCATTTCAAGGTGCTACTAAAATGTTATGGGTTCTTTAATATAACATTAAGTTTAGACGTATCGATACATAATATTATTTATGGTGAATTTATTTGATGCTGTCTGTCCGTCTTGATATCAAAATATCTTGACGGTTGCCTTAAATTTATTGATTTTTATGGATAAACATAAACGTGCAGTAGATGTCCGTTTATTCATCTACAATGTTTTAATATTTACTCACGGATGAGTAAGCTTTATCAGCACGGGTGAGTAAGCTTTATCCGCACGGATGAGTAAGCTTATCCACACGGATGAGTAAGCTTTATCAGCACGGATGAATAAGTTTTATCCACACGGATGAGTAAGCTTTATCAGCACGGATGAGTAAGCTTTATCCACACGGATGAGTAAGCTTTATCCGCACGGATGAGTAAGCTTTATAAGCACGGATGAGTAGGCTTTATCCGCACGGATGAGTGAGCTTTATCCTCACGGATGAGTAAGCTTTATCAGCACTGATGAGTAAGCTTATACACACGGATGAGTAAGATTTTTACGCACGGATGAGTAATCTTTATCAGCACGGATGAGTAAGCTTTATCAGCACTGATGAGTAAGCTTATACACACGGATGAGTAAGATTTTTACGCACGGATGAGTAATCTTTATCAGCACGGATGAGTAAGTTTTATCAGCACTGATGAGTAAGCTTATACGCACGGATGAGTAAGCTTTATCAGCACGGTTGAGTAAGCTTTATCCACACGGATGAGTAAGCTTTATCCGCACGGATGAGTAAGCTTTATAAGCACGGATGAGTAGGCTTTATCCGCACGGATGAGTGAGCTTTATCCTCACGGATGAGTAAGCTTTATCAGCACTGATGAGTAAGCTTATACACACGGATGAGTAAGATTTTTACGCACGGATGAGTAATCTTTATCAGCACGGATGAGTAAGCTTTATCAGCACTGATGAGTAAGCTTATACACACGGATGAGTAAGATTTTTACGCACCGATGAGTAATCTTTATCAGCACGGATGAGTAAGCTTTATCAGCACTGATGAGTAAGCTTATACGCACGGATGAGTAAGCTTTTTACGCACGGATGAGTAAGCTTTTTCAGCACAGATGAGTTAGCTTTATCCGCACGGATGAGTAAGCTTATCAACACGGATAAGTAAGCTTTATCAGCACGGATGTAAAGCACGGATGAGTAAGTTTTATCCACACAGATGAGTAAGGTTTATCAGCACGGATGAGTTAGCTTTATCCACACGGATGAGTAAGCTTTATCAGCACGGATGAGTAAGCTTTATAAGCAAGGATTTGGAGGCTTTATCCGCACGGATGAGTAAGCTTTATCCACACAAATGAGTAAGCTTTATCAGCACCGATGAGTAAGCTTATACGCACGGATGAGTAAACTTTATACGCACGGATGAGTAAGCTTTATCAGCACGAATGAGTAAGCTTTATCCGCACGGATGAGTAAACTTTATCCGCACGGATGAGTAAGCTTTATCCGCACGGATGAGTAAGCTTTATCCGCACGGATGAGTAAGTTTTATCCGCATATCTGTGCTGTCGTTTGACTGAAAAAGTCAATAAAGTTAGGTGCAATCAGTACCTGAAGCATGAATTAGAGGATATGGTTTGATCGACATGTGATTATGAGGGTTGGAAAAAACAATGGGACAACAAAGCGTTCTTCTCAGGTAAAAGTAAGAACAGTGTGGGTGTTTGAATCCTTCTTAATTCATATAAGGTTGTAGAATACAAGAATATAGTTGAAAGTAGGCTACAGTCATTAAAACTTGTAATAAATGAAAATGAATACCACTTTTTAAACGTTTATGGACCAAATAATGACAATGAAGATTTTTTAAATACATTAGAAAAATAAATTATTGATAAAAATAGTGACACATTTATTATAGGTAGTGGTTTCAATAATTTTATTGACGTAAAAAAGATGAAAAGATTGGAAATCCTAACAAAAGCAAAAATAAAATAAAAAAGATTAATTCAATCATTGAAAATAACAATATCCATGATTATAGATATAAAATAAACGGTATCATTTTACGAGCTAAGGCTGAATGGGTTGAAGGTGCAGAAAAAATACAACATATTTTTCAAACTTAGAAAAAAAGATGGCAGAATCGAAACAAATAAAAAGACTTACACGTGGTAATCGTGAGATAACAAAATCAAAAGACATCTTACAAGAAACTAAAATATTTTATAAAGAGTTATACAGTAAGGTTCAAACAAGTTTTATTTTTTTTATAATTGTAATATTAACCAATTAAATGATAATCAACAAGAATTATATAATGGTATTTTAACTGAATATGAATGTAAACTAGCTTTAAAGGATATGAAAAGTAATAACAGTACCAGGGTTCGATGGGTTATCAACAGAATTTTATAAAATATTTTGGAATGACATAACACAATTTTATATTTAATCCATAAACTACTCATATATGTGTCCTTCAGACCTTTTGCAATTAGAGCTAACAAGAGGCCCATGTGCCTTAACGGTCACCTGATTATCCTTGATGACATAAAGCTATATGAATCTGTTTATCAACTTCTGTCCTTCGGGAAGCGGCAAAAATTCAAACATGGATTTCGAATGTCATAACTGCATCAACAAATCACATCATTTTCTCTTATATAGATTTAGTAAAGTAGTACCCATCTCAAGGGTCAAACCGTGAGACCCAGGGTCATGAAATTCACAATTTTCATGACAGATTCATAGGCCTCATTAAATATGATTACAATTTGTTTTCCAGTGCATCCTATAATAATAATAATAATAATCAGATTTTTAAAGTTTACCTTGGATTTGACTGTTTTGGCTCTGGCCCAAGGTTAGGGGGTGGGCGGGGTCATGTAAGCAACAACAAATCGTCATGTTAGCAACAACAAATCACACCAAAATCCATTCAAATGAGTATTCAGTCATATGTAATAAAGGTTTTTTTGTCATTTACTCTAATAAAGATTTAGTCAAGTACGCCCTACCCCCAGGGCCAAACTGTGAGACCCAGGGGCATGCGATTCACAATTTTTATTAAGGACCCATAGGCGTCCATAATCATGCTCACCAATTGTTTCCCAGTGCTTCCTATAATAATAAGAATATTTTTAAAGTTTTCTATGAATTTGACTGTTTTGCTGCATTACACACGAAATAACTAGTTTGTAGAGAGGACCCAGCTCTCCCAATTGGGTCCGTAAACTAGGAATGGGATTTGAGCACTTTGATTGGTCAGTTGAATGACGTCACAGTTTGGTAAGCGTTGAATAGCTATGAATTGTGGGACAGGCATGGAAGATATCAGGACTTGGATAGACTACCAAATGACCGACATATTTGCGAAAAAAACTGTTTTTAAAAATTATTGCTGTAAGCATATATAGATTAACTGACGAGGTTTATCATTTAATCTATGATTCAATTGATTTATAGATAAATACGCTTAAATTCAAATCAATTTTCAAACATATTCGATAGAACTACTTTTCATCGGCTAAGTAGATTGAATTCCTCTCAGCTGAGATGATAGGTTTTTAGTAAAAACGATGGGTGACTTCAAAATAACGGCTATAACCAGTGCTAACGCACCTGCTAAAATGTCTCAGTAAATCGTAAACGTCATTTATGTCAAGTTCTTCAATAAAGTCCCAGTCTTGGTCAGATAGTATGCGGTTTTACTTTTCAGTCATCTGTTTCGTAATTCAAGACTTTTCGCTTTGAACATGTTTGCTTGAAATCGTGAAATTGTGTTATTAAGAGTGTAGCTTTGTGGTTACTTACACTTCTATCAATGTCTATTACGTCAGTGATGAGATTAAAGGTAATATATTATCGGATATAATAATAGGATCAAGTAAGGTTGGTGAGGTATCTGTCACTCGTGTCAAACCTTCGATCACATTTGTCATGTTTTTTATGACAATACTGTTACGTAAGTGGCAGTCTTTTGAGCTCAATATATCTTGGTTTAGATCCCCGACAAAAAATTTCAAATTTGATTCGAAAGCACGTACGATAGAAATATTAAAATTTTCCCAAAAATAAGCTGGTGTATTTGGAGAACGATATACATTATAAAGAAAATAGGAAGACGATTTGTAACAAATCTCTACCCATATTGCATGAATAACAGTGCTTTTGAAAACCGTACGTATTTTCGGCAAAATTGTCTTTGAAATGTAACTCAAAAGACCTCTCGAATGACAGTATAATCTCCTCTATAGATACATCCGTGATAGTTGATAATAACTCAATCGCCAGAAGGTACCATATGGTTAAGATGACTTTCATTTTAGTACATTATATCAATACCAGTAACCTTTCGGGCAATAAAATCAAATTTATGGATAATAACTCCGTAAATTTAAATGGATAGCATCTAATATGCTAGAGGTATCCGTAAAGATGGGACCGGGAATTATCTCCACATTTCCCGACATCAGGACTAAAAACAGGATGACCATAACACAGTGGATATAAACAATACTTTGTAAAAAAAAGTATATTTGAGATAGTTTATGAAATCATTCCCTTAAAAATATAATTATATAATTAGTATTGTTTTTAATGGCGTTTTAAGGGAGTATATATGGAAAAGAACGATAAATGTTTTAGAAAATAAACATATTTTAAAAGGATCTTATTAATCATAAATAAATAAAATCCGAATGGTTTGGTATATCAGTTCCACATCAAGCGTGACAAAATAATGTTTCAATCGGAATGGTATATTAATTCCAACAAATATGTGACAATATCAATGTTTCAATCGGAATGGTAAACTTTAAACGAATTTTCCATTGTAAAATTGTAAAAATAGAAAACACTTAATGCACCTCTAAACGGAAATCCTGGATCAGCCCCTGTGCATAATGGATCAAATTGATATCAAAAAGAAATCGCGTGACTTATTTCGGCATGTTTAAAGCAACACATCAACGTTTAAACTTTTTTAAAAAAGTTTCAATTGAGTTGCGAGCACATTTCCCATACATAAATATATGGTTAGTGAGCTGTATATGTGCTAACAAACACTATCCAGAACGCTTTAGAATTATAAAAAAAAAAAGATGTTCAAATTATAAAGCGTGACAAACGTTTTATAAATTATTTTTAAATTGCTGAGGATTCCAACTTTGCTTCAAATTGAATTATGCGAGTCGTATTAAAAATCTTCACGTTTTAGTGCGTAGTGTACTTTACCTGCCTTGAAAGTCATTTTGCCAATTTTTTTTCTCGGGTGAGTTAAACGCTTGTTTTATAAAGTGTTAGTCACGCATTATAATTTGGGCATCATTTTGTTCGGGATTGTGTTTATATGCTCATATACAGCTAATTGATCATATGTTTGTATGGGAAATGTGCTCATAACTCAATTTTTTTTTTTTTTAAAGTTCAAACGTGGATGTGTTGCTTTAAATATATATATTGATTTGGCAGTATGGGGTCAGAGAGCATATATAGACATGATATATTGGTAAAATATGTTTTAGCCAATATCAAAAGTTTGAAAAATCCTGATACATTCCCTTTTACGTTAATTATCTGATCGGGATATATTGCCCCGTAAGTGACATTAAATTACATACAGATTACACGTATAATTCGTCCAACTCTTCAATGATGTAAAATGACCTTATTCTTATTTATATGACGCCATTCAAGTATAATAATACCAATGCTGACGCAGAACACCTAAGTGCTTAGTTCTCCAAATACCTAAAACAAAGCTGATTTCATGCCATTGATCTGAATATCACAGTTTACTACTTCGCCCGAAAATCCATTTGATAAGTGCATTATATATTTATAAATTTCATCGAGGTCAACGGTTCAGAAATTAATTTGCAAACTAATATGTCAAAAAAAAAAAAAAAATTGATTTTAAAAACTTGAAACTATATATATAAAACTAATAATATAAGAAACCTAGTGATTAGTGCGCTATTGTAGTGAATATAGTGCTGGTTGCACACGCTAGAAGTTGCGTGATCGACCCGATGCCTCTAAAACACAACACTAAGCGGATGATCATGAGCGGTTCATGTACCCACCGATAGAGTTACATTAATGAAAAAATAGCTAGCTGTCGAACAAGTGAAGAATATTTAAAAACAGTAAAATCGTAATAAGGTTACATAGCATATTGTCCACTGCATACGGATGTCCACATTTCAAGGTTGAGCTGCTGTTAGTTTTTAACACATGACATTTATATTGATCAAGTGAGTTACAAAGAAGTCAATATTTGCCTGTAAAATATTGAATAGGAACGTGTTAGTTATACCATACTGTTTTTGTCAACAGTCACCTTATGCTGATATTTTCCTTTTTTATTACCTGATGCTGATCTACATTTCAATTTGATTCATTTAAAATAATTGGACACATACACATATAATGATCCTCGTAAATTATGATATGAAAACAGCAATAGTAACAAAATTACAGAAAAGTCAGAAACGCGAATTCATACCTTGGTTAAAGAGTCCCTACTCTGTTGCAGAGCATTCTTAGAATATAACAGTGTTGTTATCACATGTTTGATATAACTGGACATGGTTTGGAATATATTATATAGTGATCAGTTTCCAGGTTACTCATTCTTCTAATTAATAAGGAATAATTAACGTGTCACATTTCAATAAATGACAGGAAACTGTATCTTATTAGTCACACCTCTGATATAATCAATAGGAAATATTAGCAGACTGGGATGTTTTATCTCGTGTTAATTAATAATTAAACTTAATTACCTACAAGTGACCCAGGTATTTTCGGCCAACTCTTTATTTCTGTGTAATAAGGAGATTTGATTAAAGTTATATGAGGTAAGATACAGTAAAACAGGTAAACAGGAAACTAAAACACAAAAATACACCAAAGAATGATACTGTAATTTTATATAACATTACAAAGGTACCAAATGATATTATTATATTTTTATTAAAGGGGCACAAGACAATGTTGAAATCGGTTTTACATGTCAACATGTTAAATATGTTCGTTACATCTATCAATGTATAATCACAAATGGATATGGATATATTACTATCTGAAAGTTCATATTAAGGAAATATTTACATGTTTTTATTGTTTTTCAAAGAACTACCGATATCACGTTAATTCTAAAAAAAATGAAGTAGACTATAATACTTGATTGAAGTGTAGCGCGATATTTCTTTGGGATTTTTTTTCTATTCTACCCATGAAAATAAAATATAAAATTGAAACAATTTTGGCTTTTTTGTCACAACTGACCACAACACAAGTATTGTTTTTCGGTAAATGCTCCCATTATAATCGATACTAAAACAGTTAAAAATCGATTGTATTTCGGTTGTCTTTTTTCTTTCGCTATTGCACACGCTCATACATGAGCATTACAGCAAGTTGTTAAAATTTAAATATCACAATTTCAAACCGATGTGGTGTCCTCAGTGGCCGCGATGTAAGGCATCGTCTCAAGATCACTTACCTCTCACCATTTAAGTCGTAGGTTCGAGTCCCGCTCACTACAAATTCTTTATGAGAGAAAATCTGCGAGTTACCTGCGGAAGGACGGTGGTTCTACTCAGTCTTCCCCACCAGTAAAACTGGATAATCCTTATCAAACCTGGACTGTGTTGAAAATGGCATTAAACCATTCAAACCGATTGTTCTGTCGATAATCCAGTTCATGCATGGAATACAGCAATGTTCGTTCATACGTAGACTTTCTCTAGGGTATACCTGCCGTGTCGTAGTACGAGTTCGTGATATAATTATAATATAACCTCTATTTTTTCATTAAGTTAGATCCATCCATCCATCCATCCATCCATCCATCCATCCATCCATCAATCCATTCATTCATTCATTCATTCATTCATTCATTCATTCATTCATTCATTCATTCATTCATTCATCACCGAAATACATTTGCATAATGTTTGAAAAATATTCATGAAGGCGTCGCAGTAGAAGTTAATGAGACGAGTTGATGAAAACTCGTCGTCATACGTAAGGTAGTAAAAGCAACTAGATGAAACATATCGTGTATAATATATTTTGGTATTGCCCATTATATATTTCTCTTCATATGCAGATGTTATTTGCATTATTTATTTTCTCTAATTGTATTGTATCATTCTTTCTTGGCGCACTGTTGAGAAATAGTCAAGTTTGATATCAACGTGTTAATGTAGATGTAGACAAGACCTGAAAGCGATAAATATAGTGGGTGTATTGTGTTTACAAATGTGTGAGAATCTTTCGTAAATGCATTATTGACATCCTTTTTACATGTCAACATGCTTGTAGTTCAGAAACGCGTTGGGAACGATATGCACATTTTTAAACATATAAAACATTTATAAGTAAAACAGTGGCGGTTTGATTAGATTTTGGTTTGATATATTATTTGTATGTTTATTTGTATAAGCTTAATATCGATACTACCGCCATGATGGCTACGGTTACAGAACAGTTGATAAATGAAAGAAATCGCTGATAATCCAATTGCACTGCGTTGATCATATAAATGGTGATAATTTATACAGGGAAGGAAGCTTTTTATTATAATTCTGGTCGTCTTTCGGTTTAAAGTTAATTTAGTTTGCGATATTTGTTTGACCTGCCATGGGAACTATACTGATGATTATCGTCCCTTCTAAAATCAACAAGAAATCAACAGAACTGCGGTTAATCTACGGGAATATAAATACACGTAGTAAATGTATTTTAACATTTTAATCGCTAGAACTCGATTTATGCTTGGATACAGCATGAATGTCTGCGGTTTGGAATTATACAAATGGTTCCATCGGTGGCAGAGTTTTCCAAAGGTGCGTTGTCAATGACCACTTACTTCTCACTGTCGAAGCTATCAGTTCAATCCTCGCTCCGGCAGTCCAAAAACATTTTGTGAGAAAATTAGCAAGTTACTTGCAGAAGGCCGGTGGCTGTACTGAGATTCGCTCCTAGGTCCTCTGAGATTGTTTTGAATTTGGCGTTAAACCCCAATGAATACAAACTGGCTATCGGTACAGTGTAAATTAAAGTATAGACATGTAAAATGATATATTTATGATAAACATTAAACATATTAAATATATAATGTATCAACTGCAACGTTATCCTAAACATATTATACATGTACTATAAAGTTTATTTATCATAGTTTTATTTACTGTACTTATATGATTTAAGTTCGACCCCAAGGGAGGCAATGCCTTCGTTCATATCATCTGTCGTACAATATAACAATATGACATATATTTTAATTGATTAAAAAATATAAGAAACAAATAAAATTTTGTCAAAATATAAATATATGAAAGTAATTCTGCGAGAATTTTACGTGTTTGAATCGTAAAAACAACCATGGAAGAGATATTAGTAATAGCAGTAGTAGTAGCAGCAGTTGTAGTTGTAGCAATAGTAGTTGAAGTAGTGGTATTAGCAATAGCAGTAGCAGTATAAGCAGTAGTAGTAGTAGTAGTAAAAGTAGCAGTAGTAGTAGTAGTAGTATCAGTAGTAGTAAGTAGTAGTAGTAGCAGCAACAGCAGCAGCAGTAGCAACAGCAGGAGTACAATTAGTAGTAGTAGAAGTAGTAGTAGTAGTAGTAACAGTAGTAGTAGTAGTAGTAGTAGCAACAACAACACCAGCAGTAGCAGCAGCAGTAGTAGACGTAGTAGTAGTAATAGTAGTAGTAGAAGCAACAGTAGTAGTTTAACTTGGGAAATACTAACGAGTTAATATCTAGTATTTGAGAGTTTAGACGGGATGACTTGTACATTTTGTATCACACTTATCGGTTAATACAATGTATTTAACTGTTTGATCTCCAGTATGTGTCTGCATCAGATATTGTAGACATAACGACATACTGGTTGTTATTACACACAAGGCAAGTTGTTTTTTTATCTCCATTATGTATCTGCATTCTATGATTTAAATATGAAGAATGTTTGAACTTCTGAAATTGAATTCGGAACTCACATGATGAATCTCCAGTTAGTATCCGTCGAATGCCACTGTTTTGGTATGAAAAGTTTGTAAATGTCTTGTTACACATAACATGTATGGTTTATCACTAGTTTATATCGGCATATGTACAGTTTTTAATATGATGCAGCTGGAAACTCTTTATCACGTCTAAAACTAAAATGGATTATAATTTGTATGTTTCTGCATGAGATGACGTAGACATAAAAAACTTAAACTGTATTTTTTCTCAATAGGAAGGAATCCAAGTGCTGTAGTAAGAGCGCGTAAATGCCTTCAACATATTTTCAAGCGCTGTGCAAGGCACTCATTGAAATATATATTCACTAGCAAAACTTGTATTAATCAGTTATAGTCATCACATTAAGTATGTTTCGTTTTAAACAGTAAAATGAGAAAAAGTATGTAATGAAAAATAATGATTTAGAGGAAAATGAGCTTTTGCAAAATTATGTTAGAGAAGTCAAGCGCTAGGGTGTCTCTGTGCTTAAAATGGCCAGTGGGTTATCTTCAGTTTGTATCTGCATGTATCTGCTAACAAATGAAGACCGTGTAAATCTATAAAGAGTATAAAGTATCTGCTTTTACTTGAAAAGGAGCACTTTAAAAATATTAAGTAATACCTACTCTCATGCTTACCAGCAAACGTGCCATAAGTTCTGATTTAGCACTAATGACCAATCTGTCCATTTAGTCATATATAGTGCGGTTAATAAAACGAACAGACAAATGCTTTGGAATAATATTCATTCAGTATTTTGATTCGAGTGTTTCCTACGATTGATATCTACCGATATACAAAAAGCTGTACAGGTTATACCATGACGATGACACTTCACTGGTCATGGTTTACTGCGGCGGTGATTTAGCTTCATCAAGTAAAGTACAATATAAACTTACATGATATACATGATTCATCAAAATAAATATATTAAATTATATTGTGTTGTGTGTGTGTTCATACAGCACATAGGTAAATAAGAAATTCTACATTTGTATTCATACCCTGGCCCCAGAAAGTATAATGACGATAAATAACCGCAACCGACAACTTATTGTAATCACACAATAGCGAGACACGCCTATCAGTCAATGTCATTCTTTGTAACAAAATAATATCATAGGCCAGAGTACAAAAATAATTTGTTTGAAATTCATTTTTATAACATTCATCAAATTCTAATAAATTAGTAAGTACTACTATCATTACGTTTCTTATTTGCTAAGGAATATATTTTGAAAGTTTACATATTACACCAGCTTGTTAAGAGGTTAACAATGATGTGAATTTCTGTTTTGTCGAACAATAACAGTAACAATTTGGGAGATGATATGTCTAATATCTCTATAGAAAAGAATAACAATAAGAAAATGATATTCGTCTGATCTATCTTTATTTTCATATCGACCCTCTTCAATATCAAATTTGTGAGCGAAACTACGTAATATTGTGATTATTGTTTTTAACACATGACATGTATTTATTTTATACCAATATTAGTTTGAATGAATTAATTTGTTCTATGTTATATTTATGATTTTTGTAATTTTTTATTGTCCTAACTATTCCTTGATAACGTTGGAAGTTTATTTCAATTTTATATTTTTCTTTAAACTCTTCTAGTGTGCAAGTAAAGCACCATTTTATTAAATCATTGATAAAGCTTATACCTTTATCAAACCAGGTTGCCATAAAGAAACTTTGTCTGCCAATTAAAAAAGTGTGATTACAGAAGATTGGCATTTTTGAAAAATCTTCCTCTGAATTTATATCATACGTTTCTATTACTTTTACATGACTTAAGAACATCTCTCCAGAAAATATTTTTAATTAAAAAAACTTTTTTTTTCTGGATAATGTTTACCGCAAAATAAGAGTTTAACTTTGTCGAAATAAGAATATAGGTTCTGCCAATTACCGTCACTTAGTATCATTCTTCTCATCCATGTTAACTTAAGCTATGTTATAAATGATTGTATATTAATCATATTTCATCCACGAGCACAGTGCTGTTTCACAATAACAGTACTTTTAATTTTTGCTGGCCCTTGCCAAAGTAAATCATACAGTAATTTGTTTTTATCGTTTATGATATCTATGTCTGGGTTCGGAAGTGATATAAAAAGATGGTTAAAAGCTGGTAATAGCAATGTTTTGATTACAGTTATTCTCTCTAGTGGAGTTAAATGTCGCCTTTTCCAATGACTTATTTCTTTAACTTTTCTATTTTTTGTTTGTAATTTAAATCAATCGCTTTGTCCAAATGAAATATTGAAAAAGTATAACCTAACTTGGGCTACGCGCCTATATAAGACCTTAATAGATTTCCCGCTTACAATTGCAAATATTTTGTGACAATTTAAATGAGTCATTTTGATGATATTTTTAACAGAGGATAACTAAATAATTTTACTCGAGTTCCAGTGACAATATTTCGTTTCGCCACAAAAAGATTCGACCAAAGGTGTTTCGATCACATATCTGGGATGTGTTTTTCTGCCTTTAGTGCTGATATATCAAAGAATTGCAAATCGGTCATAATTATCCGCCGTTTAATGCAATAAGTGAAAATATTACATTTATCTGGCACAATGCCAATATGTATAATATAACTGAAATATGTGTTTCTAGTTTGTTGTTTTAAACTTTTCATGTCAAATAGTAAATACATCAACAAGGGAAAATAGCAACACAAAAACGCTACATGCACAATACCATCCACCACAACACAAACTGTACACAGAACATGCATAATAATAGAAAAAAATTTGCAAACAGAGAAAGTGACAATAGGTTCACATTTATATTAGTTTGTAATAATGTCATGTTCATAATCCCCATTAAGGTAGCAATAAAGAGAATATATTTAATTCTATATAACGTAAAGTAGTATATTAAGTTAAGTCTGGTATCTGCATCCAACTGCCAAATTCAATGTCTGATTATTCTGAATGGCTTTATACTAGTAATGCTTCGAAACAGCAGAAATTATATTTGTGTACCCCAACCCACCCCAGCAAAATATTTCCCAATTCCTATTTAATAAAATACACCGTCTAAATGTGTTTTACATACATACATTTTGTGGTGGCGTTTCATATTTGAATGCGTAACATTTCTTATTAAAGACATAACTAGCATATGATTTATTTCCAGTATGCATCTGCATCTGATTAATTAATGTTGATAGTCTTACTGTTTTCTATACATCTAACCAGTAAATGGTCTATCTTTAATGTAAAACTGAGATGGTGGTTCAGATTTCGAAGCATTACATTTCTTATTAGAAACCTAACACGTGAATGGTTTATTTCCAGCATGTATCTGCTTGTGACGGTATAAAGATGAAGATGTTGTAAACTTCTTATTACAAGTCTGACACTCAAACGGTTTATCACCAGTATGTATCCACATGTGATTCTTTAGATTTGATGACTTTATGAATTTTTTTATACATATCTGACACTCAAATGGTTTATCCCCAGTATGGATCCGCGTATGGATTTTTAGACTTGAAGACTGTGTAAACTTTTTATCACACATCTGACACTTAAAAGGTTTATCACCAGTATGTGTCAACTTGTGACGCCTTAAGTGTGAAGCTCGTGTAAACTTCTTATTACACGTCTGACATTCAAATGGTTTAATTCCACTATGTATAAGCTTGTGCTTGTTTAGAGATGAAGGGTCTGTAAACTTCTTATTACACTCTTGACACTCAAATGGTTTATCTCCAGTATGTATCCGCATATGCCTTTTCAGATCTGAAGATTGCGAAAACTTCATATTACATATCTTGCACATAAATGGTTTATCACCAGTATGGATCCGCATATGCGTGTTTAGATGTGATAACGCTGTAAATGTGTTATTACACACCTGACACTCAAACAGTTTATCACCAGTATGTATCCGCAAGTGATTCTTTAAAGTTGACGACGCTGTAAACTTCTTATAACACACCTGACACTCAAATGGCTTATCACCAGTATGTATCTGCATGTGATTATTTAGATTTAAAGACGTTGTATATTTCTTATTACACAAATGACATTCAAATGTTTTTTCGCCAGAATGTATCCGTCTGTGAAGGTTTAGTCTTGAAGACGATATAAATTTCTTATTACACACCTGACACTCAAATGGTTTATCATCGGTATGTATCCGCATGTGACTGTTTAAATTTGAAGATGATGTAAACTTCTTATCACATAACTGACACTCAAATGGTTTATTACCCGTATGTATTCGCATATGGGTATTTAGAGATGAGAACGAGGTGCATTTCTTAATACACACTTGACATTCAAATGGTTTACTAGTATTACCCGTATGTATCCGCATGTGGGTGTTTAGGGATGAGAACGTTGTTAATTTCTTAGAACACACCTGACACGCAAATGACTTATTACCAGTATGTGTTTGCATGTGTGTGTGTAGATTTGCAGACTGTGTAAACTTCTTTTTGCACACCTGACACTCAAATGGTTTATCACCCGTATGTATCCGCACATGACTGTTTAAATGGCCAGAACGTGAAAACATCTTATTACAGACATGACACTTAAACGGTTTATCTCCCGTATGTATCCGAATGTGGGTGTTTAGACTCGAAGACTGTGTAAATGTTTTATTACACACATGACACTCAAACGGTTTATCACCCGTATGTATCCGCACATGACTGTTTAAATGGTCAGAACGTGAAAACATCTTATTACAGACATGACACTTAAACGGTTTATCTCCCGTATGTATCCGAATGTGGGTGTTTAGACTCGAAGACTGTGTAAATGTTTTATTACACACATGACACTCTTTAATTTCCATCTTACCGTCATTCTCTACAATACTAGTTCCATATTCTTTTTAGGACACATTGTATCCATCATTTCGTATTTCCAGAAAGTCAATAAATACAAAATAACTTTTGTTTTCTGACACTTATGGGTTGCTCTTTTGAATATGTCCTTTAATCATATCGCTGTCCTAATTGTCAACATCTGAAATATGAATTGAATATCAAATTTATTGGAGCTTAATTAACATACAGTAAATGAATGCTTAGTATAAACGGAATTATTGTATTTTAAAATGTTTATGCACCAAATAATGCAACAGAACAAACTACATTTCTTACAAAAATAGAAGATTTTATTATTTCAAATGATAGTGATACTTTAATTATAGGTGGGGATTTTAATACTATTATCGACATTGATAAAGATAAAAAAATGGAAATAAAACTAACAACAAGAAAAATAGGGATATAATAAATAATATAATACAAAATAACGATATAAATGATATATGGAGAATTTTAAATCAAAATGCAAAACATTATACGTGGCACTCCAATCACAAACCGCCAATATTTTGCAGGCTAGACTTCTTCTTCGTTTCAAATAACTTAGTAAATGCAATTACAGAATGTAAAATTACATCAGATCATTCGTTAGTTTATTTTAATATGAATGTGGATGCTCAACCTAGAGGACAAGGATTTTTTAAACTCAATAATAGTATTATTTTAGAAGAGGATTATCAGGATAAAATAAAAGATTCAATAACAGATATAAATAAAGAAGTCAATCCTAACACGTTATGGGAAATTATTAAGGGTACAATAAGGAATGAAACTATTAAATACACATCCGCGAAAAAAAAAGAAAACAGTAAAATTAGAAATGAAACTTTAAACAGACATTGATAATTAAGAAAAAAAAACTTTACAATAATCAAAACAATATGACGATTTTAAATCATATAAAAGAAAAGAAGGCTGAATTAGAAGAAATTATCAAATCACAAACAAAGGGAATTTTACTAAGAGCAAAAGCAGAATGGAAAGAAGGGACAGAAAAAATACAAAGTATTGTAGTAATTTAGAAAAGAAAAGAAAATATCAGAAAATAAAACTATAAAAAGACTAGTAAAAATGATAGAGAGATAACTAACTCAAAAGATGTTTTAGAGGAAACTAAATCATTCTATAGAATTATACAGTAAAGATACCACAATATCTAATGATAACTCGTTTTTAACACAAACAAATAATACACTTTTGGACGAGGATGAAAAGAGTTCATGTGAAGGTCTTATTAATGAAAATGAAAAAGAATGTTTTAAAGCTCTCAAAGAAATGAAAAATGGTAAAAGTCCAGGATCAGATGGCATTACAGCTGAATTTTATAAAATATTTTGGAATACAATTAAAGACTATTACATTAACTCTATAAATTATTCATACGAAAAAAATCATTAACAAGAATTCAAAAACAAGGTATAATTTCTCTTATACTTAAGAAAGATAAAGATTTAACATCATTAGGCAACTGAAGACCAATAAGTTTACTTAATATTGATTATAAAATTACTACAAAGACTATAGCAAATATAATGGAAAATGTTTTGAATAAACTTATCAATAATAGTCAAACAGGTTTTTTAAAAGGAAGATATATTGGCGAAAACATTCGAACTATCTATGAAGTAATACATATTTAAATGACGAAGACAAACCAGGACTTATATTTTATGCCGATTTTGAAAAGGCATTCGATAGTATAGATCATAATTTTATTTTTAAAGCTCTTGAATATTTTAACGTAATTCTTTTATAAATTGGATTAAACTTTTTTACAATGATGCACAAAGTTGTGTAGTTAATAACGGACACATGTCCGAATTCTTCGACATAAATAGAGGAGTACGACAAGGGTGTCCACTGTCGCCATATTTATTTATACTAATTATAGAAATTTTATATACGTCTGTGAAAGCAGATAAAGATATAGAGGGTATAAACCTATATAATAGAGAAATAAAAAATACAGCATTTGCAGATGATGTAACATTTATATTTGATGAGTCATATAAATCGTTTACATCTTTGATTAAAAAGCTAAATGATTTTAGTAAAGTATCTGGCTTAAAATTAAATAATAAAAAATCTGTTATATTAAAATCGGGATCACTAAAAAACTCTGCTGAAACATTTGGTACTAATAATAAATTTATATGGACATCAAAATGTTCATCCACATTGGGAATTGTTTTTTTCAAATGACAGAAGCAAATATCATGAATTAAATTTAATGCAAAAAATACAAGAGATTTCAAACTGTCAAAAAAATAATAGATAATGAAAATGATGGGGATTGGAAACATATATACATTAACAAATTAGAACAGAATGTAATTCAAATGAGTATGACTATTCTAAAACACAAAACCACAAGATTTCCAGTTTTTTATTAGAAATATTACAATCATGGTCAAGTATAAATTTTGAAAATAAACCAGAAACATTAAACAACCAGATATTATGGAACAATTCGTTCATAAAAACAAAAACAAAACTTTATTTTATAAAGAATGGCATTCAAAAGGTATCAAGTACATCAACCAACTATTTGATAGTAGACAAAAAAACATTCTATACTTTTAAATTTGTTAAAGCAAAATACCTACTAAATAATTCAGATTTTTTAAAATATTATACTCTAAATGAAAGCATTCCAAAGGTATGGAAACAAAATTTAAAAGCAAACAATATAGCTGACAATAATGAAGAAATAAATTTATTACAACAAATCAGAAAACATAAAAGTCCAAATAAACTTTTATATAATAGACAACTAAGAAACATACGAAAACATACTATAATCAAACCTCATATTAAATGGGAATTAGAAGAAGCAAACATAAACTGAAAAGTTGTACACACCTTACCTTTTAGATCACTAATAGATACAAAATTACGCGCTTTCCAATACAAGTATATAACGCGAATTATACCTAACAACACATTTCTGTATAAATGCAACATAGGTAATACAAGTTTATGTGAATTTTGTGCTATGCATGTTGAAACAAACATACACCTATTTTGGGAATGTCAATTTTCTAGAGCCTTCTGGACATATCTTGAAGTATATCTTAATGAAAACCAGTTAACAATAAAGTTAAATTATATGGTAATATCACTTGGTTGTACTGAATGGAACAGTTATTCAAATTTGTTAAATACTATATTGATATACGCTAAATATTTCATTTACACAAACAAATATGCAAAAACAATTCCCATGTTTATTAATTTTAAAAAATATTTAAAATACATAGAAAATATAGAAAGAATAATAGCAACAGCAAAAGAAAAACTTGGACAACATAACGGCAAATGGGACAAATTACAACTATAAATTAATGACAACAACATACTGATTCCAAACTTAGAGTGTTAATCTCTTCTTCTCTTTATCTTAACCCTCCTACTCTTATCTACTACTCTTTCTTTACACTCTATTTAAGCGAACTTATTTTTCATTTTATACATAGAAATATGTATTATTTATTTAACACATTGTGGCATTGTCTCATTAAAAGATATTAAATATATAAGTAGAATGCAAAACCAACAAATAATTACTAAGTGTTTGTTTGTTGTTGATTTTTTGCTGTTTTTTTTTTTAATAACTTATTATTAGAAAGAAATTTCATTATTGTGAACAGTTTAAATATTCATTATAAAAATATATAAAGATAGTCTGAATGTACTTGTTAATATATAGGTTGTAAATCTCAACAAGTCAGTATAGTATAATAGTTTACTCTAATCTTCTTCTATTGTGTTTAGGACAATATGTTGCTATGTACATATATGTATGTGTATAATGAGAAATAAAATAGTAAAAGAGAAAAAAAATAAACGGAATTATGGAAATTAAAATCAATTTTGTAATTATATAAATCATAATGTTACAATTTATTAAATTTATAATTTTATAATTCATGCAAATTAAGATACCAAACGTCCACTCACTTACTCCATAAACGTTATTTTTTCAATTTGTACAAAAGGTTGCTCTTCCTAAAACTGTACAAGAGTGGGATTCATTTCAATTTTCTAATTTTCTCAATTTTCACGTTTACACTTTAAAATTAGGTATCAATCAACATCTGCGCAACCACTAATTGTTTTTATTGTTGCGTACACATAATAACAAAGCAACAGCAAAAAAACAACAACAATAACAACAACAAAAGTAATAATAATAATATTTTAAGAAGGTAACATATTAAGATCACACAACAGTTTAAAACGTATCTACCATATGGTTTTCTACTCAACATTAAAATTATACAAACATATAACAAATGACCAGCACATTTGAACAATTGAAAACTACACATGTTATAAAAGAGCAAACTCCTGTTGAAGATATTACTAAATATTTAGCTGTTAAACAAATATATTCTATAATTACTCTTAAATGTACGTAAAGAATATGATAAACCTATTTGTACAGGAATAGAATTTCAAACATCAGTGCCTACATAAGTAAATGGACGTTTTAAACCTCAAGTGTTTGGTGGATGTGCACAATATTTTCAAATATCAAACTTATTGGATCTTAAAGAACTTAATTAAAAATTGGAAATACGCATGGAGTGGAATGGTGGATGATAATGCAAAATTAATTTATATTAACATTTTAAACAAGAACTTATTATGGAACCATATTTAAATGTATTAAATGTAAAGATATTTACAATGTCAATGGTAGCATTTAGAGCCTCATCCCATTGTCTACCTATAGAACAAGGAAGGCATATAGGTATTCCAAAAGAAAGGCGTCTATGTTTTCATTGTAAAACATTAGTTGAAGACTAATATCACTTTTTACTGATATGTCCACTATATCATGATTTTAGATCACTTTATAGTCCAAGAAATATTTCACACTTCCCAGTAAAAACAAGTTTTATATTATTATGTCAATTAAATGTGAAAATGTTATAAAACGTGTAGTCATGTTTCTATACTATGCTGCCATCAAAAGAAGCCAATTTGTCAAATATTGATTTAGTTATATGGTCGTGATATTATGTCGATGTCTTTGTATTTGAATGTGTTTAATGTTTTTGAATGTAATGTTTAGTTACTAAAATTCCAAATCATGTGAAAATAATGTGATATTATATTGAATATATGTAATGTGTGTGGGTCGGTGCCTGAGTCACTAATAAAGAATTGAAATCTTAAGCTTTTATTATTGAAAAAAAAACTAGCAATATAACAAGTAAATAATATTTAATAATGAAACAACTTTCCTTTTCAAAATACATGTATGTTAAATTTTGGTATCTGTATCCAACTTCCAAAACTATTGTCTTATTTATTAAAAAATGTGTATGGAGTTGCTTATATGTGTTCATATTTGAGAACTCCACAAGTATTGCCCATTCTAACCGAAGTAATACACAGTTACTTATCAATATATATATATACATATATATATATATATATATATATATATATATATATATATATGTGTGTGTGTGTGTGTACTGTACAATTCTCACAAATAGTCCCCAATACTTACCAAATGAATACACACAGTTGCTAACTAATATACCTTGTATGTGGTTTGCGTTTCAGCTCTGAATGTCAAAATTTGTAGGAGATTTGCCCATTGTTTTTTTTTATTCAAAAGCCCAAGAGAAATTCTACAATATCCATAACGAAATCGAAATAAAATCACGCAACTCATTTGATACTTGCACATTTTACGCGGGAAATCTAGTTAATTTAATACTGACGTGTATGTCAACTTAGAACATGTTTGTGTTATGTACCCGTACCTGTACATCAAGAGTTTGTGTTATATACTCGTACATGTTTATCAGATGTGTGTGTTATGTACCCGTACCTGTACATCAGGTGTTTGTGTTATATACTCGTACAGGTATATCAGATGTTTGTGTTATATACTCGTGCCTGCATATCAGGTGTATGTATTATATTCTCGTACAGGTATATCAGATGTTTGTGTTATATACTCGTACAGGTATATCAGGTGTTTGTGTTATATACTCGTACAGGTATATCAGGTGTTTGAATTATATACTCGTACAGGTATATCAGGTGTATGTGTTATATACTCGGACAGGTATATCAGATGTTTGTGTTATATACTCGTACAGGTATATCAGATGTCTGTGTTATATATTCGTTATGGTATACAGATGTTTGTGTTATATACTCGTACAGGTATATCAGATGTTTGCGTTATATACTCGTACAAGTATATCTGGTGCTTGTGTCATTTACCCGTACCTTTTATATCAGGTGTATGTGTTATATACTCGTACAGGTATATCAGATGTGTGTGTTATGTAACGTACCTGTATATCATGTGTTTGTGTTATATACTCTTACAGGTATATCATATGTTTGTGTTATGTACTCGTGCAGATATATCAGATGTGTGTGTTATGTACTCGTGCAGGAATATCAGATGTGTGTGTTATGTACTCGTGCCTGTATATCAGGTGTGTGTGTTATATACTCGTACCAGTATATCAGATGTTAATGTTATGTACTCCTACCTGTATATCAGGTTTGTGTTATATACTCGTATCAGTATATCCTATGTTTGTGTTATGTACTCGAACATGTATAAAAGGTGTGTGCCTATGCTATGTATTCGTGCATGTATATCAGATGTGTTTGTCATAAACTGTATATCAGGTATCAGGTGTGTGGTGTGCGTGCCTGTGTGCGTGTGTGCGTGTGCGTGTGTGTGTTTGTGTGTGTATATCTCCGGTGTGTGTGTGTGTGTTATACTCTACTCGTGCATGTATATGTATTATGTAATCGTACATATATATATCTCCTGTGTGTGTGTGTGTGTGTGTGTGTGTGTGTGTTTTATACTCATACATGTTTGTACGTTTTTGTAGGAGTTGACGTATGGTTTTCTGTATAAATACTTAATGATGGTTGCAACAGTTTTGTAAACAATCAAATGTCGTAAAATATATACTTAGTTATATGTTATGGACTTTCCCATCAACAATGCAAGGAGCATAACCATTATATTACTAACCGTGTGATACGAGTAATTATACTTGTAATGGACTCTCCCTTCAACAATGTGAGGAACATAACCATTATATAGCTAATCACGTGATATGAGTCAGTATAGTTGTAATGAATTCTCCCCTCAACAATGTAAGAAACATTATCGTTATATAACTAACCACGTGATATAAGTAATTATAAGTGTAATGGACTCTCCCATCAAAAATGTAAGGAGTATAACCATTATATTACTAATCACGTGATATAGGTCACTACACTTGTTATGGACTCTCCTTTCAACAATGGAAGGAGCATACGAATTATATTACTAACCACGTGGTATGAGTAGTTATAATTGTAATGGACTATCCCATCAACAGTTGTAGGAAAATAACAATTATATTACTAACCACGTGATATGAGTCTTTATAATTGTAATGGACTCTCCCATCAAGAACATAACCACCTGAAATGAGTCAGTATAGTTGTAATGGAATTTCCCCTCAACAATGGAAGGAACATAACCATTATATTATTAACCACGTGATATGAGTCATTATAATTGTAATGAAATGTTGTATAACTTTATGATTTCATTTATTATATGTCATGAGTGAATAAAAGATACGGAATTGAAATGAAATATATAAATGAATTATTAGAATGAAGCCGAAACTATAGCTATAGTTACAAATTATAAATAAATTGCGTACCTTTAATATTAAACAATTCTCGATGCTACAGCGTATGTATGTTACAAACTTATGCTGGACATAACTGGATATGGTTTGAAACATATTATATAGTGGTCAGTTTCCAGTTGACTTATTCTGCCTACAAAGAAGGAGTAATTAACACGTCACAGTTTAGTTAATTAAAGGAAATTGTATTTAATTAGACTCTCACCTCTGTTATAATCAGTAGGATATATCAGCAAACTGGGCACCTTTATTTGTGTCAACTTTTAATTGAACTTAATTACGTACAGGTGGCGCTAGTATTTCCGTTCAGCACTACAATGCAGTATTTATTTTAATTATATCCTCGATAAACAATGTTTCCCCAAATCATGGTCTTAAGAAGTTGTTATTCCTGTTCATGAAAAAAGGAGAATCTAATGACCCTGCCAGTTAAAGAGGGATTACACTAGTAAGTTGTTTTGCAAAATTATTTACTGTTTTTATAAATAAAATATTAAAGAAATTGACATTGGACATTGGACAACGAGATCCTTACAGACGCTAAATTTGGTTTTAAGGTAAATTATAGCACTGTAGATGCGATATTCATTTTAAATTCTTTGATCAATATGCATTTGAAAGAAAAAAGAAATTGTACTGGTGCTTTATTGATTTAATGAAATGTTTTGATTCTATATACAGGTATAGAAATGCTCTTTGGTCAAAATTAATAAAAGCAGGTAAAAATGGAAGGCTTTTCAGTGTTAATCGGTCGTTGTATGATGATGTCAAATTGTGTGATAAACATATGAATAATTCATCCCCGATTTTTGTTACAAGGGGAGATAATCTCACCAATTTTATTTTATTTTATTGTTCGTTAATGAAATTGCACTTTTACTTTAACGTGATCAAAATACCGGCCAACTTTGAATCAACTTTCTATTTATCTATTACTATTTGGAAATGATGCTGTTATCTTCTCAGAAACCTCAAACGTCATTAAATAATTTAGACCCCTATTGTACCAAATGGAAACTAAAAGTCAATGTAAATCAAACGAAAGTAATGGTATTCAGAAAAGCGGAGACTCTTAATAAACATAAGGTATAATTACAATGGTGAAGACTTAGAAAAAGTATCTAGTTATGAATATCCAGGGGGTTTAACAAGTGCAAGTTCATTTCAAGGTGCTACTAAAATGTTATGGGTTCTTTAATATAACATTAAGTTTAGAAGTATCGATACATAATATTTATTATGGTGAATTTATTTAATGCTGTCTGTCCGTCTTGATATCGAAATATATTGACGGTTGCCTTAAATTTATTGTTTTTTTATGGATAAACATAAACTTGCAGTAGATGTCCGTTTATTCATCTACAATGTTTTAATATTTACTCACTGATGAGTAAGCTTTATCACCACGGATGAGTAAGCTTTATCCGCACAGATGAGTAAGCCTATCCACACGGATGAGTAAGCTTTATCAGCACGGATGTAAAGCACGGATGAATAAGTTTTATCCACACGGATGAGTAAGCTTTATCCACACGGATGAGTAAGCTTTATAAGCACGGATGAGTAAGCTTTATCCGCACGGATGAGTAAACTTTATCAGCACTGATGAGTAAGCTTATACGCACGGATGAGTAAGCTTCATACGCACGGATGAGTAAGCTTTATTTGCACGGATAAGTAAGCTTTATAAGCACGGATGTGGAGGCTTTATCCGCACGGATGAGCAAGCTTTATCCACACGAATGAGTAAGCTTTATCAGCACCGATGAGTAAGCTTATACGCACGGATGAGTAAACTTTATACGCACGGATGAGTAAGCTTGATCAGCACGAATGAGTAAGCTTTATCCGCACGAATGAGTAAACTTTATCTGCACGGATGAGCAAGCTTTATCCGCACGGATGTGTAAGCTTTATCCGCACGGATGAGTAAGTTTTATCCGCATATCTGTGCTGTCGTTTGACTGAAAAAGTCAATTTAGCTAGGTGCAATCAGTACCTGAAGCATGAATTAGAGGATATGGTTTGATCGACATGTGATTATGAGGGTTGGAAAAAACAATGGGACAACAAAGCGTTCTTGTCAGGTAAAAGTAAGAACAGTGTGGGTGTTTGAATCCTTCTTAATTCATATAAGGTTGTAGAATACAAGAATATAGTTGAAAGTAGACTACAGTCATTAAAACTTGTAATAAATGAAAATGAATACCACTTTTTAAACGTTTATGGACCAAATAATGACAATTTTTAATTACATTAGAAAAATATATTATTGATAAAAATAGTGACACATTTATTATAGGTAATGACTTCAATAATATTATTGACGTTAAAAAGATGAAAAGATTGGAAATCCTAACAATAGCAAAAATAAAATAAAAAAGATTAATTCAATTATTGAAAATAACAATATCCATGATTATAGATATAAAATAAACGGTATCATTTTACGAGCTAAGGCTGAATGGATTGAAGGTGCAGAAAATATACAACCTATTTTTCAAACTTAGAAAAAAAGATGGCAGAATCGAAACAAATAAAAAGACTTACACGTGGTAATCGTGAGATAACAAAATCAAAATCTTACAAGAAACTAAAATATTTTATAAAGAGTTATACAGTAAGGTTCAAACAAGTTTTATTTTTTTATAATTGTAATATTAACAAATTAAATGATAATCAACAAGAATTATATAATGGTATTTTAACTGAATATGAACGTAAACTAGCTTTAAAGGATATGAAAAGTAATAACAGTACCAGGGTCCGATGGGTTATCAACATAATTTTATAAAATATTTTGGAATGACATAACACAATTTTATATTGAATCCATAAACTACTCATATATGATATATGTATTGCACTTTAACACCATTGCAGGAGCAGGGAATTATAACGCTTCTACCTATGAAAGACAAAGACCTTTCACTATTGACTGGGGACCAAGAAGCCTATTTAATGAAGACTATAAAATCGCAACACAATCTATAGCTAACAGAATGAAAGAAAAGTATTACCAGACATTATCAACAACAGTCAGACAGGATTTTTAAAAAGGGCGTTTCATTGGCGAAAATATAAGGACAATTTTTTAATGCATTGACGATTTGAATAATGACAATAGACCGGGACTAATGTTCTTTACTGATTTTGAAAAAGCGTTCGACAGTGTTAACCATAATTTTGTTTTTTTAAACATTACACTATTTTAAGTTTCGTAACGAGTTTATTGACTTGATAAAATTATTTTATAACGACGCACAAATGAAGTATACATGAAAGATAAAGCTATTATGTATGAGGATTTATGTTCTGTTTAGGCCAGTAAATTAGTAAATAATATTCAGCTGTTAATTTATAACTGGTACTTGCGCATAGAATGCTTACCTAGTTTTAAATAGAGTGCGGTACCAGTCTTTCCCAGTTCTAACCGTAAGCTAGAGGAAAGCTGACGTGACTTTCTGATTTATCCCATTGCCACCCTATGTCCTCATTTTTAGTTTTGTAATTATTTTTGTTTTTTTACAATTTTATCACTGAATTTTAATTTTCTTTGCTTTCAATTTTACTTAGTTTAGTTATTTCAGAATATATGTCCTCTCTTGTTTTTATTTATATCCATTAATTTTTATCTGGCTGTTTTGTATGACCAGATATGTTTTGATGTGTATATATACGTATTGGTATTTAATATTTCTCTTCTGGAATTAGATAATGTTATTCCCGACATTTTCAATTAAAATGCTCATTACAACTTAGTTGGTGTTTTGTTATGACATCTTTACCATACAATCGACTTCGGTCCATCCTAATCGTTGTCCATCTTTTATTAAAACCATAGTAACATAAAGTTGTGTATCAAATAATGGTAATACCTCAGATTGTTTTAATACAAATAAATGTGTTAGGTAAGGATGTCCACTGTCGCCATATTTGTTTATACTAGCTATTGAAATCTTATATAAATCTGTAAATAACGACAACAAAATTGATGGCGTAAAGGTACGCAAAAACATAACTAAATATACTGCTTTTGCAGACAATGCTACTTTCTTTAAAATGTATTTTAATCAATCTTCTTTTGAATCTTTAATATTATTTTTTGATAGGTACAGCTCAATTTTCTTTTTAAAGAAATGTATAACTCTCGGTGTAGGCTCTTTAAAGAAATCCATAGAAACGTTTTGTAAAAATAAAAATTTGTTTGGACTAATGAAAATGCTTTAACGTTGGAAATTGTTTTCACAAACGATTAAAAAATAAAAATAAAGATTTTAACTAGAATCCAAAGATAGAACAATTTCAAAACTGCCTTAATAACTGAAGAAAAAAAACAACATAAATTGTCGATTTATGGTAAAATCACAGTAATAAAAACATTTGCATTACCAAAACTATTTTTTCTACTAATAGTCTAGTCAATTTATGAACATTTAAGCCAAACCTCGGACATTTAGTATATAAATGATTTTACCTTTTTGGAAAGAGTAAAACGTTCGGAATGACATACTTAAATTAGAGAAATATCGAAGTTCAACTTGTTTGAAAAAAAAAATAGTCAAATATTGTTCCTTTTTTTATTTCTGATATTTTCCGAAAACAAAATTTAGTTGTTCTTGCATATTCGTAATCATCGTGTTTAAAAGATTGTCAGGATCTTAGTTTATTCTTATATTGTCAGTTATTTCAGCTTTTGGTTTGTTTCGCATTTTCGACGAAAAATGATGGACATATCTGTTAATTTTCCGTCAGCGGCAGCGGTGTGTCAACATCTGAAATGTTTAGACATTTTTGCATTTAACTCGTGTTATTATTTTCTGAAACTTTTCGTCAAATACCATCCAAACTTGGTCCAAAGTTCTGTATTGTGTTTCATTTTCTTTTTTAAAATCATATGTAATTCATTTTTGTTTATTATGACACATCATATATAATATGCACCGCCCAATTTCTTCTTTGGTATATGCCCGAATCCCGCCTCTATTCATTTTATTTTCTTAAATTCTGTGTTATTTATAATTGCTAGGAACATCATATAATATGCTCTGCCCAACTACTACTTCGGTACCTGTCCGACTAAACCCAACCCCTTTGTATTTGTGACAGGCGACATATTTATTTTCGTAAATCTTTCAATAGTTTTTGCAGCGCTAAACAAAGTATGATGTGTTTAAAATGTTGTTAAGACTGCATTCAGAAGAATACAATTAACGCCCGGAAACCTATATCTATGGAGTAAATAATTATTTCACCCTTTAGAATAAAACTTAAACTCCAATTGAAACGAATGAATCATTTCCTGTACACGATAATATGTTGCACACATTATTATAAAGTAGTCCGTTAACTATAAGTCATTCAAGTTCAGACGTTTTAAGCTGGATTGAGGAGCTATTGAGACATCATGCATCACACATTGGTTAACAATCTAACCCATGCTTTTTGCACGCACAACGACCAGTTCGACAATCAGTTTTACATTTGCACCTTATAATTTGGAGGAGTCTGTCAGGAGAAGGTGATTTTTTCTGTTTGCAATGCTTAAAGCTTACCTTTGATATTTTCTACCCCCAACATCGGTGTTTTCTTTCCAAACTTGAACTTGGTGATAAACTCTGAGACTGTGATTCTTTGCAGCTTCAGATGTTGGATGCAAATTATCTTGGGTATTATATTATCATTGACGGCAACTTTCTGGAAGAATCTGCTCACTCTTAGGGAATTAAAGGTTTTTCTTTTTCCATTGTATAAAACTGGCTTTTACATCCGCTTCAACGACGTCATTATTGGATGCGTTTCAATTGTTGAACACCAAAGCACGCACGAAATAAATTATTGTTTCAAATTTTTAGCGCTACAGCTTTTCAAATGTCATAAATACAAGAGGTGGTATCACAACCTAGTATTGAATGGACAAATAAAATATTATTGCAAACATCTGGTTTCACTTTTGTTTCTTGCATATTCTATGATTTTTTTTTACTTTTTGTATTTGTTGGGGGTCTTGGTTTTAAAAGGATAGTGTAATCCTTGTAGTTGGCGTAATAACACAGTAGTATAATAAGATCTGTATCATCACCTATTACAATGTTTTGAATTTCTATTGCACATTCCACAGCTGTTTTCACAATACGTATTTCAGCATCAGTTTCTGCATTGATGAGTTTAATGCCATTTGATTCTAGATGTGAATAAAATGCTGCTTGTTTTTAGAATTCGCATGGATCACTTCTTTTTATCATAGTTAAGGTCACGTTTCCAGTAAAATGAACGGTGGTTCTAATGTGACCAATATTTATTCTCAAGCGTGCAGTATCTTCTGTCGACGGACACTCTTGATACCCAATTAACACATTAGTTCTTCTATATTCTTAATAATGAAGTCAAGATATTGTTGGAAAATCACCTGATATGTTGTACCACGATTCCATGGTATTCTCTTAAGAAGACTCACCATCTCTTACATACTGTGACACATGATTACCTTCAGTGATTGTTGGTTTCTCAACATATTTCATAATTGTATCAGTTAGTTTGGTTTATAGGCAACACGACTCAAACCATCTTTGTCACATAGAGATGCTGCATGTGTGCATAACTCATACGTAAAAACAGAAGCTCTTCTTGGGTAACAATGTCTCTTGCAGCAGATATGAGACGTTGAAACAACAACTGTGGGTCAATCTTAATGCCCTCGTTATCTATTTTTACAAACACTTTTCTATCAAGAGTCACGGCCTGGTTTCTTTTCTTGAAAGAAAATTCAAACCCGTCAATCATACAAAGAATTAAGAACCATTTGGCTGATTTCCATGGCACTGTCATTTTTTACAGTTTTATCTGCTGTTACGCCGCTATAAATGCTACATAAGTTTTAATCTTCCGTAAAAGGCGTTCTTGCTAGCAATGTCATTATCGTCTCTCTGCTTCTTACTTTTGTGTTGTCTTTGTGTTGTTCACTCTAAGTGAATGCCTCACCTGTCGCATAGCTTTATTTGTACGTACACGCGCACGTTGTAGTGCTGTCATTCCCCTCTTCCCCTTGTACGACCACCGGATGCTTTTAACTTCTCATACGTACTTGCTCTATAACAAGGTCGGTCGACAGTCCTCCCTAATATTGATAACTTCTTCGCACCACATGAAACCCTTCACTGAAATGTTTGTACACTTCTGGGTGGTTGTTTTGTAATTAAGGCATGTTTTTTAGGTAAAAATACGCTGATTTTATGTACAGAATATGGCCAGTAGATGGAACATGTAGCAAGATACAAGATACAAGAAATATTTTGTGTCGGATTTACAAATATAAAACACTAGCTGTAAAGCTATTTGCCGACAGTAACAAAGATACAAAACATTTAAACATTGTTTTATATTTTTTTTACTAACATGCATATAACATAAGCATACACACAGTCATATACACAAACATATACAAATATACATACACATATACACGCATGCATACACAACCATTCTTCCCATATATATATATATATATATAGTACACATCCTCTCATACACACCTACATACATGCATACATATATACATTCACACACACGCATTTACCTGCACACATTTACACACACATATCCATACAAGTATCTAAAATTAGTAAAATTATACTATCTCAGGTTTATAATTAAGCAATACAGAGAAAGAATTTAACCAAAGGATAAACTAAATCATGTTAAAATTAACATAAAGTGCAGCTAAACAGTTGCCTAATGCAGTGAAGTTAAAGAACAGATGGCATTTACAAAAAGAGAGTATGTGGCAAGGGTTCGAGGCACATCTATGAACACATAAACCATCTACAGGCTGGACTGGTCCACCTGCAGGGAGACTGTTCCAAACCTGAGCCGCCTCGAACCCAAATGATCTCTTACCATACATACCAGTTTTGACAGTTGGAATTTCTGCGCAATTTCCATACCTAACGGTTTGTAGATGAAGTGCCCAGTTACCAATGGGACCTTCATCGTGTCTTATTTTATAACTTATGCTGTTGGAAGTTGTATAATTCATTCAGTATGTTTTATGTACCCACCGACCGGGCTGAACAGTTATATGGTCCCCACGTTCCCTACTTGCCTTGAGAGTGCGCTCACATCTTTTTTCTCTCAAAGCAACGGTCTCTTGTCCGTTTTCAAGAGGCTCCTTACATAATATGCAAGTGCTCATATTGTTATTTTTACCTTAAAAACAGTCAAATGGTTGCTTTTTTAATTTGCTATCAATAATGCGTCATGCATGAAATATCATCTCTGTTTCAATCCGGTAAATTAATATAATTAATCTATAAATCATTTACAAAACGAAATTAGGAAAGTTGTATAGTATTCGGACACGCCTTTAGACGAAAATCAATTTACAAAATAAACCATTTGACTGAACTCCGATTTTTCTAATTTGTTTTTATTTTTGAATCGAATTAGGTCTATACTGTATGACATAACATAAATATGTTCTGTCGCAATTAGTCCGCGGTAAAATTTTAGATTGACTACACTATAACTCTGCTTGAATTACCATTAACATTAACACTATAAACCAAATAAAAATAAAATGTTCGAATTTCTTTTGGAGGGAAAACCAGACGAAATAAAGTGTTAAACTATTAAACAAAATATTGAAAACGGTGGAATGAAAATGATAGATTTACAACTTTTTATAAATTCAATAAAAACAAGTAAAATGACTAACAGATGGTAATAATAATGGCGAATAACTACTTAACAGTTTTTTATATAAATGTAAAATAGTTAATTCAAGTCTATGTGAGTTTTGCTATAGACATTCGGAAATTATAAAACATTTTTTGGGGGGAATGTGAAATCATTTTGTAACAGCCTTTTGGGCGTAAGTCCATAATTTTTGTGTTGCAAAACAATCAAGCCTTTAATATCTGTTATCAAAATATATGTTTTGTGTTACATAACACATCGAGATTTAACTTACTTAACTGTATAATTTTACTTGCTAATATATTATCTTTAAAAGCAAACAAACGAAAACAATTTCCAGTATTGCAGCATTCATACCTTACATACAAAAATCAAAGCAAATAAAAAAGATTTATTGCAATAAACAAAATCAAACTCAGGTCACATGAAATAAAATGGGGAAACATGTAAACTAAAATTACACACATATAATGCATACAGTTTCTCGCAAAATTCTACTTCTCATATTCTACACTTTTTTTTACTTTTTTAATCCGTCTTAAGTTCATCTCTTTATATTCATCCTAAAATTGTTACTTGTAAAATATTATATTAATGTTATTATACTCAGTTACCATATAATATGTTATGATTCAATATATTGCTAGTATTTGTGTACAAAATTGTATTATGTCTTATATGTAATAAAAGATTTTCATCACAAAATATGTCAACAAATAGTTCAGCGTTGTATAGCTAGTAAGGTAGATACCCATTGTATATAGTATGACAAATAAGAATAGTTAAATACTTCCTTAGGCGGTATTCTGCAAAAAGAAGTAATTGTATATTGTCGTATGTATTAAATATGATTAAAATGAATTGTGACAACAATTCAGCTTTAATAAAATGGGCCTCTAACGATAGCACACTCTTCCAAAATGTTGGTTTTCTAGAAATTTGGTTGTTTCCTTCATCCATAAAATCGACATGTCTATACCAATCCTACGGAAAAGATTGATTGATATATATATATAAACAATTGACGACAAGATATTACATCCCAATCATCATTAACACTTAACAAACAGTTAAAACACATTTTAGTATGTCGAGTTATATAAGTAAAATGACATCTTACAAATTAAGAAACATTTTAGCAAAACTTAGGTTATCTCATCTCTCTTTTCGTCTGCTATTTTGAATGATGAACTTTAATTATTCCTTGGATATAACAATTGAATACCCGCTAATATACGTGTAGGCTAGAGTAGTTTCTCCGATATAACAATGTAATATTGACTAATCTACATGTAGGCTAGAGTAGTTTCTCCGATATAACAATGTAATATTGACTAATCTACATGTAGGCTAGAGTTGTTTATTGGATATAACAATGGAATAACCGCTAATATACGTGTAGGCTAGAGTTGTTTCTCCGATATAACAATGTAATACTGGCTAATATACGTGCAGGCTAGAGTTGTTTCTCCGATATAACAATGTAATACTGGCTAATCTACGTGTAGGCTAGAGTTGTTTCGCCGATATAACAATGTAATACTGATTAATCTACGTGTATGCTAGAGTTGTTTCTCGGATATAACAATGTAATACTGACTAATCTATGTGTAGGCTAGAGTTGTTCCTTGGATATAACAATGTAATACTGACTAGTCTACTTGTAGGTTAGGATTGTTTCTCGGATATAACAATGTAATACTGGCTAATTTACGTGTATGCTAGGATTGTTTCTCCGATATAACAATGTTATACTGGCTATTCTACGTGTAGACTAGAGTTGTTTCTCCGATATAGCAATGAAATACTGACTAATCTACTTGTAGGCTAGAATTGTTTCTTGGATATAACAATTGAATTCCCGCTAATATACGTGTAGACTAGAGTAGTTTCTCGGATATAACAATGTAAAACTGACTAATCTACGTGTAGGCTAGAGTTATTTCTCCGATTAAACAATGTAATACTGACTAGTCTACATGTAGGTTAGGATTGTTTCTCGGATATAACAATGTAATACTGGCTAATCTACGTGTAGGCTAGAGTTGTTTCTCCGATATAGCAATGAAATACTGACTAATCTACTAGTAGGCTAGAATTGTTTCTTGGATATAACAATTGAATTCCCGCTAATATACGTGTAGACTAGAGTAGTTTCTCGGATATAACAATGTAATACTGACTAATCTACGTGTAGGCTAGAGTTCTTTCTCCGATTAAACAATGGAATATAGGCTTATCTACGTGTAGGCTAGAGTTGTTTCTTCGATATAACAATGTAATACTGACTAATCTACGTGTAGGCTAGAGTTGTTTCTCGGATATAACAATGTAATACTGACTAGGCTAGAGTTGTGTCTCGGATAAAGCAATGAAATGCTGGCCAATATACGTGTAGGCTAATGAAGTTTATCAGATATAACAATGAAATTTTGGCTTATATACGTGTAGGCGAGAGTTGTTTCTCGGATATAACAATGAAATGCTGGCTAATCTACGTGTAGGCTAGAGTTGTTTCTCGGATATAACAATGTAATACTGACTTATCCACGTATAGGCTAGAGTTCTTTCTCCGATATAACAATGGATTATAGGCTAATTTACGTGGAGGCTAGAGTTGTTTCTTCGATATAACAATGTAATGCTGACACATTTACGTGTAGGCTAGAGTTGTTTCTCCGATATAACAATGTAATACTGACTAGGCTAGAGTTGTTTCTCGGATAAAGCAATGAAATGCTAGCAAATCTACGTGTAGGCTAATGAGGTTTCTCGGATATAACAATGAAATGCTGGCTAATCTACGTGTAGGCTAGAGGTGTTTCTCGGATATAACAATGAAATACTTGCTAATCTACGTGTAGGCTAGAGTTTTTTTCTCGGATATAACAATGAAATGCTGGCTAATCTACGTGTAGGTTAGAGTTGTTTCTCCGATATAACAATGAAATGCTGGCTAATCTACGTGTATGCTAGAGTTGTTTCTCGGATATAACAATGAAATACTTGCTAATCTACGTGTAAGCTAGAGGTGTTTCTCGGATGTAAACAATGTAATACTGGCTAATCTACGTGTAGGATAGAGTTGTTTCAGAGAGCTCCGTCATCTCTGTAAATTTATGTTCCTCATGTAAACAGATTAATATAAGTGTATTAAATGCAAAATTGACTGACATGATATGTATTTGCAGAACTTGTAAGAAAAGAAACATATGTAAGCAGTCTGGCTGGCTTAGTCGGTAGAGCATTCGCCCTGTAAGCAAAATGCCCCGAAGTCGAGTCATGACTGACTGTATATATTCCATTTTTAGGCAATCACTATTTATGATGGACTTGTTTAAAGTAAATTATATTTCCGAGCAGTGATGATAATTCTAGCAAAATAAATGTCCTAATGGTAATGATAATTTTATGAAAAAAGCACATTTCAGTCTACTACATTAATTAGTTTCTTATATTAAATCTACCAAAAATACTAATGATAAAACATGTACACTGAGTTTATAAGTTCAGGCACTGAGGTCAGAGCATGTACACGGCAAAGGTCAGTCCAGAAACATTTTCAAACGCTAGGGCATACCAGTTCTAAATTTCAAGCTCTGGGGTGCCCATATGTTAAGATGGCCTGATGAGAAGCGTGTAAATGTCAATACTAGAAGCACACATATACCATTCTTTTAATCGATCATTTATTATAACAGTGAAAAACTTAAAAAAACAACTTGTTATAGTTATCCCTCTATAATTATTTGGGTCCGTTGTTGTCCCTTTTTTAAAAATGGTCATTTGATACGTGCTCGCCGCTTGGATTAGATGTTTTTTTGTTTAAATAGTTATCAGAACTCACGTTAACTTCTACGTCTCATGTCATTCATTTTACTACCTAAATCTCTATTAAATTTATTTTACATATTCGACAATAGTATTTATAGTCATTTTGCGTTCTATATACCCCACGTCTTGTTTAATCGGTTTTAATAATATTATAATTATAAATAGCCTGTTTGTACATTTCATATTTATGTTTACATTCATCGTTATATCATTTATGTTTATTTTGATCTTTCGATAAGAAATGCGTTTATCGTTACATTTTTCTCAAAATACTTTTTCCCTTTGGTACTAAGGAACTAGGTAATTTTTTTAACGAATACATCCGTGTCCTCGCCTCGGTTTATGTCATCTGCCAAGCTACTCTCGAGATTACGAATGTCGGATATGACGTCATTTACAATCTGTTCTTTATATTTAGGGTTCCACTTGTAAAACGTTCTCGTATTATTAAAATTTATTTCCATTCTAGTCATTATTTTGAATGAAAAGGAGACCGGTGCATGATTTTAATGCTCGTTAAAATCGTGTACATTAAAATCGGCCAGGTCTTTGAAATTAGATATCGGGGTTAATAGATAATCGACCATGCTTTCTCCGTTATATGTCATGCAAGTCATTTTTCCTAAGTATATTGTTTTTCACTGTGTAATCTCGCATTACCTATTCGAATATTTGTAGATTTACAAAGGTCCAGCAAGTATTCCCCAAATTGATTAGTTTAATTGTTTTGCTCTGTCTCATACTTTTCTATTTCCGACACTATTTTTTTTAAACTCAGTTTACTTTATTACTGACATTTTTCAATAAATTACTGTCAAATTCCCTACTGCGTTCAATGTCCTTCATTTGACCTCGATACTGGCGATGTATCCTTTTGTACCGTTAACAAGTTAACCATAGTGGTGTATAACTGTTTTAATTTTACGTCCATGGAGTCCAGTCTTTGAAGTGTTATTAAGAACATGTTGGGCTGGTGTGGCTTGGTTGTTGCACGGGGAAAACACTGGCGATGCATAGTTCATAGCCATACATTGATGGCTATAATTCATATTATTTAGGCAATTTTACAGGCTGATGCTGATTAAAAACGTGACTTGTCTGATATTGTCCATATTGTTAATTTTGATTAGTTTAACTGTTTTGTGTAACATTGTTTCCCTGTTTATTTGTCGTTTTTTTCGCGCCATTTTGATCCATTGCTGACAGTTTTCGGGCGACTCCCTTGTCTTCATACGTTTTTCTCGGCATTTATTAACTCCAGCACTATAACAAACTACATTTTAACAAGTTTATTCCATATTTTTAAGAATGATAGTCCAACCACAAAAAAATAACTGTCATATTCCGCGCATGCGCACATCTCTCTTACATGGTTGTTCTGCTATTGTCATTACCTTTAACTACATGTTATTTTCTGTAATTTCGCATACCATATGATGAATTATTACAAACATTGTACAAGTACTTAACAAGTGCAATACGTAAAGGACCATTCAACTACGAAATTAATCGACGAATAGAACATATATACCATATCGTTATCAAACTTTAACTTTAGCGGTGCTAATTAAAAAGAGTATAACCCAATATGATTAAGGAATCGTATTATTTCCTGTTATGCAACGCCAATAATGTATGACTTAACAACGATGGACCTAACAACGCTGGACGAATGCGTTTACATTACGATAATGGAATCGTATTATGGTTATGCAAAGCCAATTATGCATGACTTAACAACGATGGACCTAACATCGCTGGACGAATGCATTTACATTACAATTATGGAATCGTGTTATTGTTATGCAAAGCCAATTATGCATGACTTAACAACGATAGACCTAAAAACGCTGGACGAATGCGTTTACATTACAATTATGGAATCATTATATTTTTATGCAAAGCCAATAATGCATGACTTAACAACGATGGACGTTTCGATTTTTACAATGATATAAAGTTGTATTGCATCTACAAACATGCAAAACTCCTATACTGCATGCTTTTCAATTGGAACGAGAAAGCCAGACATCAAGCAATCCATGGAGACGATAAACTTCCGAAGAGACAATGAACAATACCAGAATTTTGTATATATTATATGTCGAGAGCCGAGCGCAAAACTATTCTAATTGCATATTTTACGAAAATGCTTCTTTTTTTTGTAACTTTAACTGTAATATGTAATACATAACCTGTAAAAATATTAAGCTTGAACGTATTTTATTTTGTTTAATATTTACAATTTACAAAAATATTCTATCTCAAGGGGATACATTGTTTAGTGCAAAACTATTCTAACTGAAGTTGGAACAGTTTTGCATTACACTTTAGCCAAAGCAGATATTGTTTCTATTGCAAAATTATTCTAACTCAAGTTAGAATAATTTTGAATGTATAAAATACTTCCCTTTAAAATAAAATATTTTTAAATCCTTTACATTTTTTAATTATATAATTATAATATATCATCATTGTACTAAAAATAAAAAAAATGAAAATATTTTATTTAAAAAAATAAAATATTTTTAATTATTAACTTCGACCTTCAACACATAAGTTTGTTTCCCTCCAATGTTTAGACAAATTTGAATATTTCTCCCAGCATTTGAAAACGATAGCTGAATTATTAGGTAGGTATTTACATATATTAATATCCTTTTATTTTAAATGACACTTTTAAGCATAGTTTATTATGTTTTTTTATTTAAACTGATAAATATTTAGAGAAGAAAGGACTCATCTGATATGAAGTGGGTGGGGGAGAATTGTTTCTATGCTAGAGTCCACATTTTTAAACCAATTCTTATCTAACTTGCACAGATGCTTGATATGGATATCTCGGACAAGTTCTTAAATGGAATAAATCAACCTAAGGCTAGTGGAGCTACATCATGTTTAACACCATAATATTGACTTAAACAAACTAGGTCACTTAGGAATTTCAGATGAGTGATTTTAGGCCCATTTAGACCACAATATTGACTTTTTAATCTTGTAGGCAACAGTTTTCAACCGATTTTATCCAAACTTGCACAGATGCTTAATTGGTACAGATAATATCTTGAACAAGTTCTAAAATGGGCCAAACCGACTTAAGGCTAGTTGAGCTACGTCATGTTTAACACCACAATATGGACTTAAACAAACAGGTCATTTAGGTAGTTCAGATGAGTGATTTTAGGCCCATTTAGGCCTCTTGTTCATGATCAGACAGGCACCCACAGATCATCCTTATTAAGCTAGTCAATGAAATTCCATGCATAAAAATGTCTGCTCCTAAAATGATTCGAACCCATTATAGTTAGGAGCCAGTGCTTATCATTCTATACATTGTACTTAAATATCAATATAGACGTTTTTTTTGTCTTCAAGAACTTTTCTTTCTTATTGTTTTCTATCAATATTAACTCTGTGTGAACAGACCTTCTCTTTTGAATGTGGCTGATTAATATACTTGCAATATTGTTAGTTATACAGTTTTTCTCTTTTTTTAGAATGCTCTCTGTAAAGGCTATATCAAACCAGTGCCATGTACAATAATTTGGTGCTGGGAAGCAGTGTGTTGCCAACAGCTATGTGGCTATGATTCACGCAAAACAGAGGCAAAAACCATCATCTTGGAATAACCATGACTTAGATGAAATTCTGTCAAGAGGGGATGCCATATACCAATATTTAATTTTTAATGGCCTGAGAGAGCAGTACATTTTGGTAACAGAACTGCCACAAACATGGGAGCAGTATCAACTTACCATTAAACAATCCTGTGCTGGTTTAGTTTATACCAATGCCATAAGCAAACCCTTCATGAGCTTAGCAGAGACACTGCAGGAACTACGTCAGTATTATTTCTTAACAATTAAATGTTATACTGTAGTTCTCATAAAAGAGGGCAAAATGTATCATGTGTTTGATCCCCATTTAAGAAATGATGTCGGGATGGTATGCCCTGATGGTCTATTGTCCTAACCACTCAAACAGTTAGGACAACCTATGTTTATTTTTTAAACATTTGGCCGCCAGTTTCAGTCCAGTCAAAGATGAGGTTCAGTTTGAAGTAATTCAAGTTTTTATAACACATCTTGAAGATCAAACACAGGCTGATTCAGAATTTGAAGGATTTTCCTAAATAAGTGATGGTGAATACTCTTGTGTGTTTCAGAATGCAGAGGTGAAAAAGAATGCCTACATAGAAGAATCTGTCCAACTGAGTGATTTATCAGACCTAGACTCTAATATAAGTAATAGGTCTATAAACAAACTACTAGATTAAACTTTTACAGAGATTTTATTAGGTGGTGATATTGATGATAATGATGCTGATGATAAAGACAATATTCCCTTAGCTTTTCTTTCTAGAATTTGTAATTCTAATGAAGGCATTTCAGAAATTGATTGTTTCTCAGAATATGATACCTCTGGAAGTGAATATTTGTTAATTGATTTTGAAACAAAAATGTTACACCAAAACATGTCTGATTCTGATAAGGTAACATCAGAAGATTATCTCAAAATGTTAGGGAGATGGTAAATGATCAAGAGGGTATGTATGAGAGAGTAGGTTGTGATATAGATAAGGAGATGGTAAGATAATATTTAAAAGTGTGTATTGTGACATTACCTTTATAACATATTATTCGTATACGTGTGTATTGTGGAATATTAACTTAACAATATAGTATGTTTATGCGTGTGTATTGTGACATATTGACTTTACAACATATTATGTTTGTACGTGTTTATTGTGACGTATTAATTTTACAACATACTGTGTTTGTACGTGTGTATTGTGACATATTACATTTATAACATATTATGTTTGTACGTGTGTATTTTAACATATTATATTTACAATATATTATTTTTTGTTCGTGTGTATTGTGACATATTATATTTACAACATAGTATGTTTGTACGTGTGTATTGTGACATATTAATTTTACAACATATTATGTTTATATGTGTGTATTGTAACATATTACATTAACAAATACAAATACAAATACAAATCCTTTATTTCGTAAATAGAGGCCGCCGGTCGAAAATACATATCATTATTTACAAACATTTGATAGTGTCAAAATATGAAATGAAATATGGCACACAATTTATGTGGAAATATTTTACAATATTCTTTTCTATTATAATTGTGATTCATTTCGTACCAAAATAAAATGGATATATGCAGCTAGTTTCCTGAAGGTCTGAAGGTGTCGTTTAGTTGAAGTAGCTGATAAAAAGTTATTTTCACCGGAATACCAAGACTGTAAACATTGTAGTCTCAGATCCGCATATCTCGGACACAGAAAAAATACATGATATTCGTCTTCCATAACGTTTATATTCGCATGGATATAACAATATGTACACTTTCGGTCTTGCCTTTCAATATTTTCGTGACGACCAGTTTCTATTTTGAGTTGTGACTAGAACACGGGCAAGAGATTTTTTATGTAAAAAGGGAATTTCAATACAAAGATATTTTTCTAGATTTAGTAAAGTTTTAAAATACTTAACAGTGTCACAACGCGTGTATTCTGCAATACTACCATGTCAGTACTGGGTCATGCAATCTGATAGTCGTTGTTTAAATGCTAAAATAAACATATTAATATCCCCCACTTCATGTGAAATCCAAACATACCCGAATCCATATCGAGACAATAATTTCTTGACACTTGAGGCCCAAGTTTTTCTTCCAACATCATCTAAATCTTTAAGCATTCTATAACAATGTTTTGGATATCGGTGAATTGGCATATGTAATATTTTACACCAGTACTTAATGCAATTTGTATGATAAGTAACGCACAAAGGAAGCCTTCCGCACTCGCCGAGCGCTACGCTATTATTTACAAAACTAATAACACCTAAAAAGTATTTACAAAAATCAACCTGAACTGACTCAATTGCACTTGAATATTCGTAACCCCATATCTCTGATGCATAACATAATATAGGTTTTACCACTGAATCAAACAACTTAAATAGTTCATAATGTAAAAATCGTCCAGATGGCCTTTGATAATTTCGAATAGAATATATAGCTTTTTTGGCCTGTGTCGCAAGTTTGCTTTTGGCGGAAGTCCACGACAGTTTGGGTGTCATCAGAATGCCCATGAATTTATATAACGACGTTGTTTTTATGAGATTCCCTCTGTACGACCAATTTTCATATAAACGAAGTCTGCCACCATTTCTAAATACAATAACTTCAGTTTTCTTAAGGTTAATGTTCATGCCTGTAGAAATGCAAAATTCATTTAATACATTTAGTTGAATCTGTAGCTTTGACGCAGTCTCAGCTACGCTTGTTACATCATCAGCAAATAATAAATACATGATATCAGGTATATCGTTAGAGACAAATATTCCAGTACCACAGCGTTCTCTAAATAATGTACAAAGGTCATTGATATAAAGTGAAAATAAAATAGGACTACTTATGTCCCCCTGTCTCGTTCCAATATTACATTGGAATGGATCAGTAATGCCATTTGGCGTACGTATGGAACATTTAGTTTTACTATACATAGATTTAAATACAGATAAAATTTTACCATGAATACCTTTACGCGCAATACTATTAAATAATTTATTATGAATTAAAGTGTCAAACGCTTTGCTAAAGTCTACGAAAAGACAGTAAAACGCCCTCCTTTCTTTGAAATATATTTCTGTACAAGTGCTTGTAAGGAGAACATGTTACCTATTGCAGAATGACCAGATCTGAAGCCTGCTTGCGCCTCATCAATCTTATGTCCACGTTCAGCCCAACTGTAAATTCTTTGCGTAGCAATATTAGAAAATATTTTGTACATAATGCTTATTAGCAAAATTCCCCTGTAATTATTTGGGTCGCCTTTTAATCCGGATTTGTGTATTGGGCATAGAATACTTTCTGACCAAGCATCTGGATAAGTACCGCTATCTAAGATTTTGTTAAATATTGTATTTAGATATGGGACAACTTCAGTTTCCGTATTTTTTTAAAAGTCTGCTCCGATTCCAGAGGGGCTTGAACTCTAACCGGATTTCAATCTCCGGATTCCTGAAATAATGTCTGCGTCTGTAATCGGATCATTTAGCACGTCTGCGGTGATGTCAATATTTATTAAAGCATTATCATCTTGTAAATCAAGTTCAATATTCGAGTTGTCTTCAATGTATAAAAGTTTACGGAAATAGTCAATCCATTCTTCATTCGATATATTATACTTTTGATGAGAGAACTGTTTTGATTCTTTAATTTTTTTCCAAAATGAAGAGGGATCGGTACGCGAATTTATTAAATCTTGTCGTTTTTTTTGTTTCATATTGTCGTTTTTTTAATTTACAAATATTTTTAAAAGGAATTTCGTTCATTCTTGTACGTAATAAGATCATTTTCTAAACTTGTTGTTCGGAATTTTCGCAGTAATGAATATTTTCTTTGTTTAAGTGTTTTGCAATCTGCATCCCACCATGGAGGATGTTTGTTACTGTTATGATTATAATGTTTATTTTTACTACGCATTGATTCAGCTACAAATTTATATGTGTCTGTCAGCATAATTACTGCTTTATTTATATCAGAGTTTACATAATTCATTATATCATCACGAGATGTGCGTAAAAGTTCTCGGAATTTTTCTATAAAAGTATCTCGGTACCTATCTTGCCATCTGTATTTGACATATTCTTTCATATTTACAGTAGGTATATTGATCTCAGGACCATCTGGAATATCCCTTTTTGTAGTAAACTTCAACTGACATTTAATTGGAAAATGTACCGAATCGTCACGAATTTCAACGTTAAAATCAGAAATATTTGTAAAAAGATCGCTTGAAACAATATTGTAGTCAACTACACTAGCTCCATTATTAGCTATACATGTAAAATTACCTTTTACATCACCAAAAAGTCTACCATTTAAAATATGTATATTATTACAGCTGCATAATTCAACTAGGGATTTGCCAAAATTGTTATATCTTAAAGAGTCCATATTATTTCTTGGCATATCAAAGTCATCTCCATCGTAATCCGTGTCTCCAAAAACAAAATTTAAAGTATCGTTAGGTATATAGTCACGAAAATCTTTTGTTCTAGAATTGAGATCTCCTGCCAAAAATATATTACAATCTGGATATATTGATCTTAATTCAAGTATGTTATTCTCTAACAGCAAAATACCATTGGAATCAGCTAAATGATCATAAATACTGGAGCCTTCAGGTGACACATATGCAAAATACATAATAATATCATTCACACCTTGAAAATTTGAACACATAAGATATATATGTATTGTGACATATTATTATATTATATTATGTTTATACGTGTGTATTGTAACATATTACATTTACAACATATTATTTTTGTACGTGTGTATTGTGACATATTATATTTACAACATATCATGTTTGTACGTGTGTATTGTGACATATTAATTTTACAACATATTATGTTTGTACGTGTGTATTGTGACAAATTACCTTTACAACATATTATGTTTTACGTGTGTATTGTGACATTAATTGTACAACATATTATGACCCATTTGGTGTAAACAGATATCTTGAGTCATTCATTAGTTTAGACATCTGTTCGTTGAATGGCTTGAGAAATTCACGTAAAAGTTGCTTTGTATCTGCTCGCATTTTACCAAATTCCAATTTTCTGTTTGGTTTGCTATTTCGAATTTTATTTGTCATAATTCGTTGCATATATTTAGGAGCTGGTTTGCCTGAAAAACATAAGTGAATAAACATTAAGTGAATAAACATGAAATATATAGGTGAATAAACATGAAAATGTTCAAAAATGAAATAAAATTTCAAACAATAAAATAGTTTGTAATAAAAGTCTAATATTTTTGTAGAGAAATATTAGAATAGTAAAATATGACAAATAGGATAATGTTACAAAATACAAAAAAGGAAACAACCAAGAAAGTTTTTAAGTTTAAGAATCAATTTTAAGAGATTGACAGTGTAACATAATAAATAGAAAAAGAACAACATGGAAAGGGAAGAAACGTAATGAATATGAAAAAAGTGATGAATCAGCAAAATGAAAGTTCATTCAACGAGTATGTAATCGGTTTTAATGAAACCGGTTTTGTGAAAAATATGCACAATTGTATAGTGTTTGTAAGGAGAGTACATGACTGAATACTTTGATATATGCACAATTGTATAGTATTCGTAAGGAGAGTACATGACTGAATAATTAGATATATGCACAATTGTATAGTGTTGGTAAGGAGAGTACATGACAATACTTAGATATATGCACAATTGTATAGTGTTTGTAAGGAAAGTACATGACTGAATACTTAGATATATATGCACAATTGTATAGTGTTCGTTAGGAGAGTACATGAATGAATACTTAGATATATGCACAATTGTAAAGTGTTCGTAAGGAGAGTACATGACTGAATACTTAGATATATGCTCAACTGTAAAGTGTTCGTAAGGAGAGAACATGACTGAATACTTAGATATATGCACAATTGTATAGTGTTCGTAAGGAGAGTACATGACTGAATACTTAGATATATGCACAATTGTATAGTGTTTGTCAGGAGAGTATATGACTGAATACTTATATATATGCACAATTGTATAGTATTTGTGTCGCGAGTACATGACTGAATACTTAGATAGATGCACAATTGTAAAGTGTTCGTAAGGAGAGTACATGACTGAATACTTAGATATATGCACAATTGTATAGTGTTTGTAAGGAGAGAACATGACTGAATACTTAGATATATGCACAATACTTGTAAAGTGTTCGTAAGGAGATTACATTACTGAATACTTAGATATATGCACCATTGTATAGTGTTCGTAAGGTGAGTACATGACGGAATACTTAGATATATGCACACTTGTATAGTGCTTGTAAGGTGAGTGCATGACTGAATACTTAGATATATGCACAATTGTATAGTGTTTGTAAGGTGAGTACATGACTGAATACTTAGATATATGCACAATTGTAAAGTGTTCGTAAGGAAAGAACATGACTAAATACTTAGATATATGCACAATACTTGTAAAGTGTTCGTAAGGAGAGTACATGAATGAATACTTAGATATATTCACAATTGTATAGTGTTTGTAAGGAGAGTACATGACTTAATACTTAGATATATGCACAATTGTAAAGTGTTTTTAAGGTGAGTACATGACTAAATATTTAGATATATGCACAATTGTAAAGTGTTCGTAAGGAGAGTACATGACTGAATAGTTAGATATATGCATAATTGTATAGTGTTTGTAAGGAAAGAACATGACTAAATACTTAGATATATGTACATTGTAAAGTGTTCGTAAGGAGAATACATGACTGAATACTTAGATATATGCACAATTGAATAGTTTTCTTAAGGAGAGTACATGACTGAATACTTAGATATATGCACAATTGAATAGTTTTCGTAAGGAGAGTACATGACTAAATACTTAGGTATGTGCACAATTGTATAGTGTTCGTAAGGAGAGAACATGACTGAAAACTTAGATATATGCACAATTGTAAAGTGTTCGTTAGGAGAGTAAATGACTGAATACCTACATATATGTACAATTGTAAATTGTTCGTAAGGAGAATACATGACTGAATACTTAGATATATGCACAATTGTATAGTGTTCGTAAGGAGAGTACATGACTGAATACTTAGATATATGCACAATTGTAAAGTGTTCATAAGGAGAGTACATGACAGAATACTTAGATATATGCACAATTGTAAAGTGTTCGTAAGGAGAGTACATGACTGAATACTTAGATATATGCACAATTGTATAGTGTTCGTAAGGATAGTACATGACTGAATACTTAGATATATGCACAATTGTACAGTGTTCGTAAGGAGAGTTCATGACTAAATACTTACATATAAGCACAATTGTAAAGTGTTTGTAAGGTGAGTACATGACTGAATACTTAGATATATGCACACTTGTATAGTGTATGTAAGGTGAGTATCTGACTGAATACATAGATATATGCACAATTGTACAGTGTTTGTAAGGAGAGTACATGACTGAATACTTAGATATATGCACAATTGTACAGTGTTCGTAAGGAGAGTACATGACTGAATACTTAGATATATGCACAATTGTAAAGTGTTCGTAAGGAGGGTACATGACTGAATACTTTGATATATACACAATTGTATAGTGTTCGTAAGGAGAGTACATGACAGAATACTTAGATATATGCACAATTGAATAGTGTTCGTAAGGAGAGTACATGACAGAATAATTAGATATATTCACAATTGTAAAGTGTTTGTAAGGAGAGTACATGACAATACTTCGATATATGCACAATTGTATAGTGTTCGTAAGGAGAGTACATGACTGAATACTTAGATATATGCACAATTGTATAGTGTTCGTAAGGAGAGAACATGACTGAATACTTAGATATATGCACAATTGTAAAGTGTTCATAAGGAGATTACATTACTGAATACTTAGATATATGCACACTTGTATAGTGCTTGTAAGGTGAGTACATGACTGAATACTTAGATATATGCACAATTGTATACTGTTTGTAAGGTGAGTACATGACTGAATACTTAGATATATGCACAATTGTAAAGTGTTCGTAAGGAAAGAACATGACTAAATACTTAGATATATGCACAATACTTGTAAAGTGTTCGTAAGGAGAGTACATGAATGAATACTTAGATATATGCACAATTGTATAGTGTTTGTAAGGAGATTACATGACTAAATACTTAGGTATGTGCACAATTGTATAGTGTTCGTAAGGAGAGAACATGACTGAAAACTTAGATATATGCACAATTGTATAGTGTTCGTAAGGAGAGAACATGACTGAAAACTTAGATATATGCACAATTGTAAAGTGTTCGTTAGGAGAGTAAATGACTGAATACCTACATATATGTACAATTGTAAATTGTTCGTAAGGAGAATACATGACTGAATACTTAGATATATGCACAATTGTATAGTGTTCGTAAGGAGAGTACATGACTGAATACTTAGATATATGCACAATTGTAAAGTGTTCATAAGGAGAGTACATGACAGAATACTTAGATATATGCACAATTGTAAAGTGTTCGTAAGGAGAGTACATGACTGAATACTTAGATATATGCACAATTGTATAGTGTTCGTAAGGATAGTACATGACTGAATACTTAGATATATGCACAATTGTATACTGTTCGTAAGGAGAGTACATGACTAAATACTTAGATATAAGCACAATTGTAAAGTGTTTGTAAGGTGAGTACATGACTGAATACTTAGATATATGCACTCTTGTATAGTGTATGTAAGGTGAGTATCTGACTGAATACATAGATATATGCACAATTGTACAGTGTTTGTAAGGAGAGTACATGACTGAATACTTAGATATATGCACAATTGTACAGTGTTCGTAAGGAGAGTACATGACTGAATACTTAGATATATGCACAATTGTTAAGTGTTTGTAAGGAGGGTACATGACTGAATACTTTGATATATACACAATTGTATAGTGTTCGTAAGGAGAGTACATGATAGAATACTTAGATATATGCACAATTGAATAGTGTTCGTAAGGAGAGTACATGACAGAATAATTAGATATATTCACAATTGTAAAGTGTTTGTAAGGAGAGTACATGACAATACTTCGATATATGCACAATTGTATAGTGGTTGTAAGAGAGTACATGACTGAATAATTAGATATATGCTCAATTGTATAGTGTTCGTAAGTAGAGTACATGACTGAATACTTACAGACCCTAAACCGCTCAACTACCCCATAATTGCACTCCGTTTGCGCTCAGTTTGCAGTCCGTTCACGGTCCGTTCGCGCTTAGTTCGCGCTCCGTTCGCTCTCCGTTTGCGTGCACTCGATTAAACGCGGTTAATTTAATGCAATCACAAACGCAAGTATTCGCTCACGAGCGCTGTATATCTGAGTGCTCTATTTAATACTCCTCTTAGCGTTCGCTTCATTCAGCGTTCACTCAACGTTCAGTTCGCTCAGTTCGGTTTCCGGCCCATAACCAATCGCAACATCTTAATTCTTAAAATGATTCTATATTGACTTTTTAATTCAATCTGTTCCAATGGAGCAATAAAATATATCCATGGGATTTAGACAAGGTAAATTAATTCATAATCCGATTGTTTGTCTACATATTATGTCACCCGCTGGGCGAAAGGTTGTAAATTTCCGATAAACTAGTATCGATAGTAGGCATGTTTAACGGAAATGTCTATGTTTTGATATGTGATCAGTGGTCTGGGTGATCAAAGAATATCTCACTTTATACCGGCTTCTGTTATCCAGACCGACATGTGTTTGCGTCAGTATCTTTTTTGATATACCGTAAGCTGTTTGTTACAGGAAAGTAATAACGTTTGTCCACAAAATTTACAGATACACCATCAATATAAACTAAATATATTGTTATTAATAATTAAATTTAATTAATAATTCCATACTGTTGATACCTCGTTGGCCTTATAATAATCCATAAATCTGCTCAGTGTAAGCAGTGTCTTAACAACATGTGGATATATCACTGGTTTTGTTAATGTTCAAACTAAAATAAGCTTTATAATCAATAATATGCACTGCATGGGTGATGAAAAATTTATTATAATCCGTGCAATGCAATTCGACATTATAATAAATGATTTTTGAAAAATAATAATCTTGTTGTGTTTTTTCTCGATTTGGGTTCAAATGTGGCTTCACTAAACTTAAAAAAGATACTCTGATAGTTTAAGTTTTTCTAATTATTTTCGTTATTATTATGTTTATAAATATACTTGCAATGAACTCTTTTCAGTGGTGTTTTCAAATTATTCTTTTACTGATAGTATGCTTTATGTTAATATATTATTTAAAATTACAAACTATATTAAACTTGTTTGAAACTACACCCACTGTGCTATACCGCTAATTATATGACACGCAACAACACACCCGTGGTGTTAATTACGTTATGTCACATGCCAGTGAGAGCCATGTCAATTAGGTTATATGCTAAAACGGTGACTTATCGGTCTGTATACCACGGAAGATATGTATGATTTCAATTGATTGTAATTCGTGCCAGATGGATGAATCTTAATTGAGCCAACATTATGTGATTGAAAAGAAAAGATAAAACAGGAAAACTGCCAGTCAATTAACAACAAATAAAACAATAATTTAAGATATTGGTTATTCGAAGTTTCAGAACGCTTTAGTATGAAAATATCATGATGTTAATATCATTAAATTAACGAACCGAAAACCCCACGCCAGTTCTGAATGAATGGTAGATGGTGCGACATACACGTATTAACGGCTGTCATTTTACCACAGCTGCCATAGCGATTTCGTATAAAATACAGATACAACTAAAAATCAAAATTGTTGATTTACAAAATAAAACAATCCTTCAATTTTAAAACTAATTAAAATTAAAGACATAACAATTCCTTATAAAAATGTAGTATTTTATTTGTATTATTTTTTACTTTCATTATTTATTGTTTTTTTTTTTGTTTTTTTTTAAATATTATTATCATTGGAGCTATTATTATAATATACATATTGACTTATTGATTTGTCACTACTTTTATATTGGATACGTGCATCTGGTCAGTCGTTCACAATTAATATAACAATTTAATTACTATTATGAAGGCAGAGTTGCATGGCAATCATCAAAACAGATACCCGTGGTGAGAACCACATGTGTGTCAATAAATAGTTAATTGGTGATTAATCGGTCCATTGATCACGAAGAACCCTGCCGGTGTGTAATTTTCATTTTGATTATAATTTGTGCCAGATGAATGAATCTTAATTTAACCCGCGGCATGTGATTGGATAAGAAATATATAGTCAAAATCAATACTGAAATATGCAGATTTTTTATGATTTTATTATTATCATTATTATTATTAATATCTATTATATATTTTATTATTATTAATATTATTGTTATTATTGCTATATTACTTTATTATTATATTATTATTATCTGAGTATTTTTCTTCTATATTATTCTTCTTCTTCTTATTATTATTATCATTATCATTATTATTATTATTATTATTATTATTATTATTATTATTATCGTTATTGTTATTCTTATTATTATTGTTGTCATTTCTTACTTGCTGCCCCTTTTACAGCTTTTATAATGGCTTAATTGTTACGTGATTACGTGCACGTAATCAGGCGTATCGATTTTGTAGGAAAGCGGGAAAACAATATATTTACTGTTTTATAGGCAGTGAATACATGTTCTTTTTTGTTTATTTAAACCTTCCCGATAATCAAAAGCTGTTCTTTAGTCAATATAAAATCACAACCTCAAAAAGGTCACCTAGAAATTTACGTTTACTAGTTTTTATTTCCTGTGTCTAATGTGTTATTTCGGTCTGTCGTGTTAATTTGACATGCATACATTTATTTTTACATTAATTTAATTTAGCTTGATTGTGAAGTAAGCTCGGAGCTTATGCATATCGTTTTCAAGTACATTCCCGTTTTAGAGCTGGTACTGAATTGTGTTTCGAGAGGTCGGGTAGAGCCTGGGTCAAACTCGCGACCTCTACCGTCTGAAGCCAGCACCCTATCCGCTGTACTACTGACCCACTTTATATTTAGAATACAATAAGTTTATTACTATTATTTTAATGAGATGTCCACGAGTATATTGTTTTCACTTTAATTGCAATATAACAGTTTTACGTACATTTGTTCACAACTAAGCACAAACTCAGTGTAACTATGTTGGGGAAAATATAAAGCTAAAGTCCAGATTAAATTGAAAACTGGTAATTTTTATTTTGCCAAAATATCCAAACAAATAGAATCATAATCATATAATTTTACGCATATCTATGTTTTGTTTGATTCACGCATGCTTTGATATTTTTGTATTTGGAGCAGTATACGCTTTAATCGAAATAAAGTACATGTTTTGTATGTTCTATAACTAATTTATATCGAAATAACGCGGCAAATGATTAATTCATATTACATCTTTTCGAATTGTTATTTACACAATATATATACATTTTTATTACATTTTTAATTATTTATATTTTTGTTGCGCAAACCAAATCATGCTTAAACATGCAACTAAATTAACCGTAGATAACCGTTGATGTGTCGTCTATTGTATAATAGGTATTTTAAACATTATTGTATTGATCAGCTAAATATTGATATTTATGCTATAATTGATAAATTGTTGACCAAACTACATGGTTTATATTTATGTGAAAGTAAGTTTCTTTTTTATCTCGATTTTAAGTGTCGACTTCACGATCAAATAATAAAAAAAAAAAGAGTGTATCCGAATGATCGAGTGCACTCAGTAGCGCACGAGGAGAGTACATGACTGAATACTTAGATATATGCACAATTGTATAGTGTTCGTAAGGAGAGTACATGACTGAATACTTAGATATATGCACAATGGTAAAGTGTTTGTAAGGAGAGAACATGACTGAGTACTTAGATATATGCACAATTGTATAGTGTTTGTAAGGAAAAAAAACATGACTGAATACTTAGATATATGCACAATTGTATAGTGTTAGTAAGAAGAGTACATGACTGAATACTTAGATATATGAACAATTGTATAGTGTTCGTAAGGAGAGTACATGACTGAATACTTAGATATATGCACAATTGTATAGTGTTGGTAAGGAGAGTACATGACAATACTTAGATATATGCACAATTGTAAAGTGTTTGTAAGGAGAGCACATGACTGAATACTTAGATATATACACAATTATATAGTGTTTGTAAAGAGAGAACATGACTGAATACATAGATATATGCATAATTGTATAGATTTTGTTAGTAGAGTACATGACTGAATACTTAAATAAATGCACAATTGTATAATGTTTGTAAAGAGAGAACATTACTGAATACTTAGATATATGCACAATTGTATAGTTTTCGTAAGGAGAGAACATGCCTGAATACTTAGATATGTGCACAATTGTATAGCGTTCGTAAGGTGAGTACACGACTGAATACTTAGATATATGCACATTTGTAAAGTGCTTGTAAGGTGAGTACATGACTGAATACTTAGATATATGCACAATTATAAAGTGTTTATAAGCAGAGAACATGACTGAATACTTAGATATATGCACAATTGTAAAGTGTTTGTAAGGAGAGAACATGACTGAATATTTAGATATATGCACAATTGTATAGTGTTCGTAAGGAGAGTACATGACTGAATACTTAGATATATGCACAATTATAAAGTGTTTGTAAGGAGAGAACATGACCGAATACTTAGATATATGCACAATTGCATAGTGTTTGTTAGTAGAGTACATGACTGAATACTTAGATATATGCACAATTGTAAAGTGTTCGTAAGGAGAGTATATGACTGAATACTTAGATATATGCACAATTGTATAGTGTTTGTAAAGAGAGAACATGACTGAATACATAGATATATGCACAATTGTATAGTGTTTGTAAGGAGAGTACATGACTGAATACTTAGATATATGCACAATTGTATAGTGTTCGTAAGGTGAGTACATGACTGAATACTAAGATATATGCACTATTGTATAGTGTTCGTAAGGTGAGTACATGACTGAATACTTAGATATATGCACATTTGTATAGATGTCGTAAGGAGAGTACATGACTGAATACTTATATATATGCACTATTGCATAGTGTTCGTAAGGAGAGTACATGACTGAATACTTAGATATATGCACAATTGTATAGTGTTCGTAAGGAGAGTACATGACCGAATACTTAGATATATGCACAATTATAAAGTGTTTGTAAGGAGAGAACAATACTGAATACTTAGATATATGCACAATTGTATAGTGCTTGTAAGGTGAGAACATGACTGAATACTTAGATATATGCACAATTGCATAGTGTTTGTAAGGAGAGTACATGACTGAATACTTAGATATATGCACAATTGTATAGTGTTCGTAAGGTGAGTACATGACTGAATACTTAGATATATGCACATTTGTATAGATGTCGTAAGGAGAGTACATGACTGAATACTTATATATATGCACTATTGCATAGTGTTCGTAAGGTGAGTACATGACTGAATACTTAGATATATGCACATTTGTATAGTTGTCGTAAGGAGGGTACATGACTGAATACTTATATATATGCACTATTGTATAGTGTTCGTAAGGAGAGTACATGACCGAATACTTAGATATATGCACAATTATAAAGTGTTTGTAAGGAGAGAACAATACTGAATACTTAGATATATGCACAATTGTATAGTGCTTGTAAGGTGAGAACATGACTGAATACTTAGATATATGCAAAATTGTAAAGTGTTTGTAAGGAGAGAACATGACTGAATACTTAGATATATGCACAATTGTATAGTGTTCGTAAGGAGAGTACATGACCGAATACTTAGATATATGCACAATTATAAAGTGTTTGTAAGGAGAGAACATGACTGAATACTTAGATATATGCACAATTGTATAGTGTTTGTAAGTAGAGTACATGACTGAATACTTAGGTATATGCACAATTTTAAAGTGTTCGTAAGGAGAGTACATGACTGAATACTTAGATATATGTACAATTGTAAAGTGTTCGTAAGGAGAGTACATGACTGAATACTTAGATATATGCCAAATTGTATAGTGTTCGTAAGGAGAGTACATGACAGAATACTTAGATATATGCAAAATAGTAAAGTGTTTGAAAAGAGAGTACATGACTGAATACTTAGATATATGCAAAATTGTATAGTGTTCGTAAGGAGAGTACATGACTGAATACTTATATATATGCACAATTGTATAGTGTTCGTTAGGAGAGTACATGAATTAATACTTAGATATATGCACAATTGTAAAGTGTTCGTAAGGAGAGAACATGACTGAATACTTAGATATATGTTCAATTGTATAGTGTTCGTAAGGAGAGAACATGACTGAATACTTAGATATATGCACAATTGTATAGTGTTCGTAAGGAGAGTACATGACAATACTTAGATATATGCACAATTGTATAGTGTTTGTAAGGAGAGTACATGACTGAATACTTAGATATATGCACAATTGTATAGTGTTTGTAAGGAGAGAACATAACTGAATACATAGATAAATGCACAATTATAAAGTGTTCGCAAGGAGAGTATATGGCTGAATACTTATACATATGCACAATTGTATAGTGTTTGTTTGGCGAGTACATGCCTGAATACTTAGATATATGCACAATTGTATAGTGTTTGTAAGGAGAGTACATGACTGAATACTTAGATATATGCACAATTGTATAGTGTTTGTAAGGAGAGAACATAACTGAATACTTAGATATATGCACTATTGTAAAGTGTTCGTAAGGAGAGTATATGACTGAATACTTATACATATGAACAATTGTATAGTGTTTGTGTGGCGAATACATGCCTGAATACTTAGATATATGCACAATTGTATAGTGTTTGTAAGGAGAGTACATGACTGAATACTTAGATATATGCACAATTGTAAAGTGTTCGTAAGGAGAGTATATGGCTGAATACTTATACATATGCACAATTGTATAGTGTTTGTGTGGCGAGTACATGCCTGAATACTTAGATATATGCACAATTGTATAGTGTTTTTAAGGAGAGTACATGACTGAATACTTAGATAGATGCACAATTGTATAGTGTTCGTAAGGAAAGAACATGACTAAATACTTAGATATATGCCCAATTCTTGTAAAGTGTTCGTAAGGAGAGTACATGAATGAATACTTATATATATGCACAATTGTATAGTGTTAATAAGGAGAGTATATGACTAAATACTTAGATATATGCACAATTGTAAAGTGTTTGTAAGGTGAGTACATGACTAAATACTTAGATATTTGCACAATTGTAAAGTGTTCCTAAGGAGAGTACATGACTGAATACTTAGATATATGCACAATTGTATATTGTTTGTAAGGAAAGAACATGACTAAATACTTAGATATATGCGCAATTGTATAGTGTTCGTAAGACGAGTACATGACAATAATTAGATATATGCACAATTGTAAAGTGTTCGTAAAGACAGAATTTGACCGAATACTTAGATATATGCACAATTGTAGAGTGTTTGTAACTAGAGAACATGACTCAATACTTAGATATATGCACAATTGTAAAGTGTTCGAAAGGAGAGTACATGACTGAATACTTAGATATATGCACAATTGAATAGTGTTCGTCAGGAGAGTACATGACTAAATACTTAGATATGTCCACAATTGTATAGTGTTCGTAAGGAGAGTACATGGCTGAATACTTAGATATATGCACAATTGTATAGTGTTCGTAAAGAGATTCCATGACTGAATCACAATTGTATAGTTTTCGTATGGGGAGTACAAGACTGAATACTTAGATATATGCACAATTAAATAATGTTCGTAAGGAGAGTACATGACTGAATACTTAGATATGATCACAATTGTATAGTGTTTGTAAGGAGAGTGCATGTCTGAATACTTAGATATGGGCACAATTGTATAGTGTTTGTAAGGAGAGTACATGACTGAATACTTAGATATATGCACAATTGTATAGTGTTTGTAAGGAGAGTACATGACAGAATACTTAGATATATCCACAATTGTATAGTGTTTGTAAGGGTAAGGAGAGTACTTGATTGAATACTTAGATATATGCACTATTGTATAGTGTTTGTAAGGAGAGTACATGACTTAATACTTAGATATATCAACAATTGTATAGTGTTTGTAAGGGTAAGGAGAGTACTTGATTGAATACTTAGATATATGCACAATTGTATAGTGTTTGTAAGGAGAGTACATGACTGAATACTTAGATATATGCACAATTGAAAAGTGTTCGTAAGGAGAGTACATGGCTGAATACTTAGATGTATGCACAATTAAATAGTGTTCGTAAGGAGAGTACATGACTGAATACTTAGATATATGCACAATTGTATAGTGTTCGTAAGGAGAGAACATGACTGAATACTTAGATATATGCAAGACGTTTGCATCCATTTGTTTCAAATAGCTTTCAATACATTAGGTCTTCAAAATGCTACAAGTCGAAGTATTCGGCAGATGGCCTCTGTCATTTTGATAAGGCATATGCATTAATGTTATACTCTTTCGTATACACGACAAAAAGTCTTTATTCGCAATATGCACACAATTCACAACTTACTTAGGCCAAGGAAATCAAAGACTTTCATCATGGTTCCGTGTCTGTCATGGATGTAATCCAGCATCAATATTGGGAGTATTTGGTCCTTGGAGAAGACACTCAGTAATTCCTTCATGTAAAAGGCATGGAAGGACAAGCTGAACTCAAACCCACCAATGTTTCTAAGCTGGTGAATGAAAACATATATATTAAAATAAAATAACGCTAAGTAGATAATTACACTTTGAAATTTCTGTTCAGGTGGTTAATACATTACCAGTTATCTACCCTAAATTGGCTATTTCTGTTCAGGTGGTTAATACATTACCAATTATCTACGCTAAATTTGCTATTTCTGTTCAGATTGTAAATACATTACCAGTGATCTACCCTAAATTGGCTATTTCTGTTCAGGTGGTTAATACATTACCAGTTACACAGACCCTAAACCGCCCAAGTACCCCATAATTGCGCTCCATTTGCGCTCAGTTTGTACTCCGTTCGCGCTCCGTTCGCGCTCAGTTTGCGCTCCGTTTACGCTCCGTTTGCGTGCACTCGATTAAGTTCAGTTAATTTAATGCACTCACAAACGCAAGTATTCGCTCATGAGCGATGTTTACTATCTTTATTTTATACTCCTCTCAGCGTTCGCTTCGTTCGTTCAGCGTTCACTCATCGTTCAGTCCACTCAGTACGGTTTCCGGCCCATAATCAATCGCAACCTCTCAACTCTTAAAATGATTCCATATTGACATTTTGATTGAAGTTGTTAAACAATGGCGCAATAAATAAAATGTATCCATGGGATTTAGTCAAGGTAATTGAATTCATAATCCGATTGTTTGTCTACATATTGTGTCAGTCGCTGGGCGAAAGGTTGTACATTTCGGATAAACCATTACTGATAATAGGGAAGATTAACGGAAGAGTCTATATTTTGATATGTGATCAGTGGTCTGTTTGATCAAAGAATATCGCACGTTCTACCGACTTCTACTATCCAGACCGAAATGTGTTTGTGTCAGTAACGTCTTTGATATATCGTAAGCCTTTTTTTACAACAAAGCAAAGAAAGTTATCCACAAAATTTATAGATACATCATCAACATAAACTAAATATATTGTAATTGTTATTAATAATTCAATACCGCTTATACGTCTTTGGATTAACAGTAATCCATTCATTTGATCAGTATAAACAGTGACCTAACAATATGTGGATATGTCACTGGTTTTTGTTAATGTTCAAACTAAAATAAGCTTTGTAATCAATAATAAAATTATGCACAGCATGGGTGATGAAAAATTTATTATAATTCGTACGATTGGATTTGACATATTAAATAATAAATGATTTTTGAAAAATAATAATCTTCTAGTGTTTTTCTAGATTTGGGTCTAAATGTGGCTTCACTAATCTTAAAAAACATATTCTGATATTAAACGATTTAATAAACATTTTCGTAATCATTATGTATATATATGTACCTGAAATGAACCTTTTTTCGATGTTTCTCAAATTATTTTTTTACTGATAGTATGATTCATGTTAATATATCAATTAAAATACAAACTTGTTTGAAAATATAGCCACTGTGCTATACCGTTACTTATATGACACGCAGCAATACAGACACCCGTGGTGTTAATTACGTTATGTCACATTCCAGTGAGAGCCGTGTCAATTAAATTATACGACAAAGCGGTGACTTACCGGTCTATTCCCCACGGAAGAACCCTGCGGATGCTTTCATTTTCATTGTAATTAGTGCCAGACGGACGAATCTTAATTGAACCCGCAGTATGTGATTGAAATGAAAAGATATAAGAAAAACTGCCAGCCAATTAACAACAAATCAAACAAATTCATTTAAGATATTGGTTATTTGAGGTTTCAGAACGATACTTTAGTATGTAAACCCATGATATTAATATCATTAAATTAACAAAACGAAAACACCACGTTATAAAATACAACCAGTACTGAGTGAATGGTAGAAAGTGTGACACACGTATTAAGGGATGTGTATCTAGGGCTGTCAATTTACCACAGATGGCATTCTGGATCTTGACTTTTGAGGAAAAAAAAATAAATTTAAAACAAAAATAAATCAACGTGCATGCATGGGCAATATACTTACGATTTAGTTGTTTTATTTTACGTAAAAAAATGCATTTATTATAAATTACGAACATATTTGACAGTTTTTGTCCGTTAATTATCTGTCATTAGTCCCGTGGGTTAAATAAACAAGTCAATTACATTCCCAATCTGCAGAAGATGAATGTCGGCATATCTTTTGATAAAAAACAGATAAAACAAAAAATCAGAATTGTTAATTTTACAAGATAAAAACAATCCTACAATTTTAAAACTAATGAAAATGTAGTATTTATTTGTATTATTATTATTATTATTTTTAAATATTATTATCATTGGATCTGTTATTATATTAGATATATATTAACTTCTTGATTTGTCACAGTTTTTATATTGGATACGTGCGTGCGTGTATTTTGATTATAATTTGTATCAGATTAATGAATCTTATTTTAACCCACGACATGTGATTCAATAAGAAATATATAGTCAAAATCAATACTAACAAAAATGCATTTTTTTTCATAATATTATTATTATCATCATTATTATTCGGCCTGTCGTGTTGTTTTGGCATACATACATTTATTTTACATTAATTTAATTGAGCTAGATTGTGAAGCAAGCTTGGAGCTTATGCATATCATTCTCCAGTGCATTCCTTTATTAGATCTGGTACTGAATTAAGTTTCGAAAGGTCATAGTGTAGAGCGCGGGTCAAACTCGCGACCTCTGCCGTCTGAAGCCAGCTCTATCCACTGCACTACTGACCCACTTAATATTTAAGAATGATATTAATTTGGTACTATTATTTTCATATTTTAATGAGATGTGCACGAGTATAATGTTTTCACTTTAATTGCAATAGAACAGTTTTACGTGGGTTTTTTTTCACAACTAAGCACAGACTCGGTGTAATTATGTTTGGGGAAAATATAAAATCAAACTCAAAATTGAATTTAAAGTGGGTAATTTTTATTTTGCCAAAATACTCAAACAAATAGAATCATAATCATATAATTTTCCGCATATCTATGGTTTGTTTGATTCACAAATGCATTGATTTTTTTTGTGTTTAGAGCTGTATACGCTTAAATCCAATTGAAATATATGTTCTGTATGTTCAATAACTAATTTATATCGAAATAGCAAAGCAAATGGTGATTTCATATTACATATTTTCGAATTGTTATTTACATAATATATAAATTTATTTATATTTCTGCTGCGCAAGCCAAATCATGTTTAAATGTGCAACTAAATTGGCCTTGTAACCGTAGAAAACCATTGATGCGTCGTCTATTGTATAATAGGTTTATAAACTTTATTATATTGATTAGCTCAATATTGATATTTATGATATAATTGACAAATTGGTGACCAAAATTAGTTTTATCTTGCGTTATACCAAAAAAAAACATTTACATACACTACATGGTTTATATTTATGTGAACAGAAAATTTCTTATTTATCTCGATTTTGATTATTGGCTCAAATAATGAAAGAAGAGTGTAACCGAATGAACGAGTGCACTCAGTAGCGCATTAATAGTTTAGTTACCAGTTATCTTACTGTGTCTAGCGTTTAGTGCATTACTGCGCATCTGAGTGCACTCAGAGTGCACTCAGCGTGTCTGAGTGCGCTCGATCTATTTCACGCGTTCAGGGGTGCGTTTATTATTCAAATTCAAACGTTCGCTAACGGTCCAGGTCCGCTCCGTCAGCGCTCAATCTGCGCTCAGTTCGCGCTCCCTCTGCGCTACGTTCGCGCTCCGTTTACGCTCTGAGTGCACTCCGTTTGCGTACAATTGGGGTACTTGAGCGGTTTAGGATCTTCTTACATGTATATACCCTAAATTGACTATTTAGGATAGAGAACTGGTAATGTATTAGCCTTCTGGACAGAAGTAGTATTTTAAGGATACGAATACTACTAATTTATTAACCACAAGGACGAACAGAAGCCGATTTAGGGTAGAAAAATGATAATGATAATGATAATGTATACATATGATATCTGAACTCGATTTCTTAAAGAGACATAATCTAGTCCGACATTAGGATGAAATATTTAACACACTGACTTTTAATGCTATCTATTTTGTTAGCGATTTGTTCAGAAATACGTGTTCTTTCCTGTTTCTGTAATACGAATTTTGCTGTCAGAATGTGAAGTGATGATGTCGATTAAATACGCCCCGCTCGGAATGCTACAACGAATATAATCTTAATTAAATAATTTCCGACTGTATGGGCCGGAAGGAAATCACATATTTGAAAACAACGCACATGGTGAATATGTTTAAACACGGTCGTCCTACCAATCCAATACGCTTTTGGGAAACTACGCCATCCTATTTCTAGATATATCTGATTTTGTTGTTTTGTAAATTTGGGACAATGAAAGCGAGAGTTCCATGTGCAAGTCGTGCACTTACTGGGTATAAGATGACTAGATAAATCTGCTATCATTCTAAACAAGACGCTTACCTGTGACAGAGGAAGCAATGCTAAAGAAGGCACTTTTTGATAATGCAAGGCCATACCTTAGACATTTGAATTTGGTCAGTCGAGATATATAATTACTGTGTCAGTGTGATGAATATCAAATGAAACATGCAGGTGCACATAACTTAAAATAACGCCTTTCTTTGAAAATTTCGGTGCCATAACTCCAATAATATTTATCTGATTAGGCCAGCTTTAAAACTTTCTAAGATATTATGGTTATATAACTACACGAACTGTCTAAGATTTGTGAAGATCAAATGATAAGTGTGAGTGCTAGAGTGTACATAAGATAAAATAGCATAACATGTCATAACTCAAGGGCCATAATTTCAAATTTAATTATCCGATCTTTGGATATTTTAAAAACTTGTCCAAGATATAACTACTGTGTAAGTTTGCTGAGGATTAAATTAAAAATACGGATGCTAGAGCGCACATAGAATCAAATAATAATGCAACTATTAATGTTCCGAATTTATTTATCCAATTTGGCCAGGTTCCATCTAAAATTAGAATGACGTTGTTTCACAATAGCGTATTAGGTTTATAAAATCTCATATTATACGAAATAACAACAATAAATACTCGGTAATATCACAGTGCGTTAGGAAACTGGTCAGAACTGTTTTCACTAAATATAATCACTAATACAACTGTTGGTAGGCGACCTTTTAAACCACTTTTTTTCTAGAACGTAACAGGCGTTGCTATAGAAAATTGCACCTATAGGTTTCTGTCTGACTATGTACAGTTGGATTATTTTGTGGACATACATGTAAATGTATTGGTGATGACTAATGTAGTGTATTGCGTTTCAGCTATAATTGTTCAAGTACGCGTTAAATGTTAAAAGGTAAGCGTTTCACGATGACACTTAATGCCTCGCAGTACAACTATGTGGTAAACCATTATTTACCATTTCTTCTGTGTAGTTATGTAAGCTGGTGTCGTAAATACATCGTCGCATAGAGTACTTTTGGAAACACTTCCCGTACATCTCTACTTCATACTTCACTCGTTCATGTAGCGTGTCTTGCGATAGATTACTTATAGGTATTTTCTCACGAACCGCCGTATGCAAATAATCTGAGACCAACCTAAAAGCATATACAGTATATTTAAATAAACTGGTTCCTTTTCAAAATGCATGACAGTGCAAACTGTAAAATACTAAAAAAACATTTGTTTAATTTGTTTTTATTTAAATGTCTTACTTTTTCCTTGTACACTATATCAGAAGAACTAATAAAACATTTTTATTCAAATAGGGAATGGCACCGTTTGTCTCGTTTATACGGATGTAGTTATCTCCATGGGGTAGACCGTTTTAGCGAGGGTTATAATTTTTAAAAAAAAAAGACAAAATAAAATCATTTTTAAAATAGGCAAAGAGCATTTCATTATCATTAAAACAAATGTGCAAAACTTGAAAGGAAATCCCCATTCCAAAAATAGACAGCACTTAATAACATTTATATCGTCGTTCGGACACTTTCTAAGAAACAATAAATTGTATTCCATGTAAACGGATCATATTGAAATCAAAATGTAATCGCCTGACTCATTTAATACGTCACAAAATATGTTGCCATTTTAAGCTGGAAAACGTTTTTAGTCTAACCTAGGCGCATAGCCCAAGTTAGGAAATCCCTTTCAATATAATATTTTGGCATGTTTAAATAGATATCCTTTTGGCAATGCGAGATCAGTGAATCAGATATAAATAGGGTTGCTTTATTGGAAATAAATGTTTTTAGCAAATTTAATTTTTTTAAAAAATCCTGATATATTCCCTTTAAGGTACAGATGTATATTGAAAGTGCATGGTAGGTCAGCAGCTTTCATTTTGAGTGATTGTGTGTGAAACAGAAATCTTACCTATCGACTGGATCCCGAAGTATGATCAGTATTTTAGCATCAGGGACAAGGTGTTTTATATAATGGAGAATAGTGTAACGCGGTTCTAATAACCCCACATTGCCGGGTAACATGTCCCAATATCGATTTCTATGTAAGTTGCCTGGGGTACCTTCACCTATAAAAGTATTATTAAAATATATTTACTACTTATTTTACGATTAAGTACGTAACTAGATATAACAATTATAATCATTCGTGTATTCCGTGCATACAAAATACAGATAAAAATTAAATATACTTTCTTTCTCTCCTTTCAGTTTTATTACACGAATAATTAAGCACATTTGTTTGTAATCTTTGCTTGTTTTGGCTGTTACTAACATTTCATTCATTTATATAACTGTCTCAATATGTGCTACACTTTTTTAACCTTTGACAGCGTATTGGGTTCCACTAAGCCATTTGTAACAACACAACTACTTAATACATATGCATTTTTTCACCTTGTCAGCGGCATGTGATTTTAGCAAGAAATTAGCAACATACATGCTATGGACACTACGCATACATAATGGAAAAAAGAACACATGTTCACCATAATTCGTTCAATAACAATGACAATAACAATAACAACATCAATTACAGTAACAACATCAATTACTATTACTATTAACTATATATATAACAGTAACAGTAACATTGAGTCTTTTCATGATGGGAATTACAATACCTACCAACCATCAAGCATAAACCTAACAATAACCCACCACCCATCAAGCCTAAACCTAACCCCAACCCACCAACCATCAAGCCTAAACCTAACAATAACCCACCACCCATTAAGCCTAGACCTAACCCTAACCCACCACCCATCAAGCCTAAACCAAATCAATGTATATTTCTAAGCCTGCTTGATACGAGTTCTTAACAACGGCCTTTAATAACGATTACGATCAACGTTTTAGTCTACTTTAATAAAACGTATTAATGAAGTTTTCTGTATGCGCACCAATTCCTCGCACAAAGGGAAACAACTTTGTCGAGATCAACCAATGTCACTACATACTATTATACGCCTGAAATTTGTCTCTTGTATTGTGGTCAATATACGAAATATGCATACTGGTATAACATAATTTTTTATAGCAATTAATCCTGAATATAAAGTATAAATAGAAATCTTAATATTTTTTTACAAATTTGCTCATTTAGTATAAAACGTTTATTTTGCAACTGTAGTTTATAACGATAGCATACTTTAAGAGCTATTTTTTCTCAAGCTATGCAGTACAGTGTATTTTTTTATTGTCATAAGAAAAGATATCAGAGAATATTTTGGAAGATTTTAAGCAAAATTTATCCATACACTACATCAAAATAAACGCTATACTTTTACTGAAAAATTGAAAAACAATTGACATTCTATCAAAATGATTTTGTTTTTAAAAATCCTCAACAGTTAAATTCAAATATATAATTACTATTTTCATGACGATTATTGTCATAAATACTAGATGTAAGCAATCTTAAATTTTTTTTTCGCATTGTTTGTTAAATCTACATTTTTTTCCGCCAAATTTCAAGGACGGGTATATATTTTAAGGGGGTAATAACAAAACATCTGAGTTTTTAATTTCCAATATTGCATGAACATGCATTAAACTTATATACTGTGAAGTTTCATGAATTTCTATCTATAAAAGAAACAGTTAAGTGGTACAGTGATACAGTGGCATAGCAGTACAGCGATATTGCGATATAGTGGCACAGAAGTATTACATTATAGCGGTACAGTCAACATAATCGTACAGCAGTATTGCAGTATAGCGGTACAGCAATACACTAATACATTAGTATAGAAGTAAAGCAGTAAATCAGCATATCGGTATATAGGTATAGTAGTAAAGCAGTCCATCAGTATATCGGTATCAAGGAATAATAGTAAAGCAGTACATCAGCATATCGGTATCAAGGAATAATAGTAAAGCAGTACATCAGCATATCGGTAAAGATGTATAGTCGTAAAGCAGTACATCAGTATATCGGTATACATGTATAGTAGTAAAACAGTACGTCCGTATATCGGTATAGATGTATAGTAGTAAAGCAGTACATCAGTATATCGGTATAGAAGTATAGTAGTAAAGCAGTACATCACTATATCGGTATAGATGTATAGAAGTAAAGCAGTACATCAGTGTATCGGTGTAGAGGTACAGTGGTTAAGCAGTACATCAGTATATAGGTATCAAGTTATAGTAGTCAAGCAGTATATCAGCATATCGGTATAGAGGTATAGTGGCTAAGCAGTACATCAGTATATAAGTATAGAGGTATAGTATTAAAGCAGTACATCAGTATAGAAGTATAGAGGAATAGTAGTAAAGCAGTACATCTGTATATCGGTATAGAGGTAGAGTAGTAAAGCAGTACAGCAGCATATCATATAGAGGTATAGTAGTAAAACAGTACATCAGCATATCATGAAGAAGTATAGTAGTAAAACAGTACATCAGTATATCGGTATATAGAGGTACAGTAGTAAAGCAGTACATCTATATATCGGTATATAAAGGTATAGTAGTCAAGCAGTACATCAGCATGTCGTATATAGGTATAGTAGTAAAGCAGTACATCAGTATATCGGTATATAGGTATAGTGGTAAAGCAATACATCAGTATGTCCATATAGATGTATAGTAGTAAAGCAGTACATCAGTATATCGGTATAGAGATATAGTAGTAAAGCAGTCCATCAGTATATCGGTATAGAGGTATAGAAGTTAAGCAGTACATCAGTATATCGGTATAGAGATATAGTAGTAAAGCAGTCCATCAGTATATCGGTATAAAGAGGTAAAGTAGTAAAGCAATACATCAGTTTATCGGTATAGAGGTACAGTTGTAAAGCAGTACATTAGTATATCGGTATAGAGGTACAGTAGTTAAGCAGTATATCAGTTTATCGGTATAGAGGTATAGTAGTAAAGCAGTACATCAGTTTATCGGTATAGATGTATAGTAGTAAAGCAGTACTTCAGTATATCGGTATAGAGGTATAGTAGTAAAGCAGTACATCAGAACATCGGTATAGAGGAATAGCAGTAAAGCAGTACATCAGTATATCTGTATAGAGGTACAGTAGTCAAGCAGTACATCAGTTTGTCCGGTTAGTGGTATAGTAGTAAAGCAGTACATCAGTTTATCGGTATTAAGAGGTTAAGTAGTGAAGAAGTACATCAGTATATCGGTATAGAGGTACAGTAGTGAAGCAGTACATCAGTATATCGGTATCGAGGTATTTTAGTAAAGCAGTACATCAGTATATCGGTATAGAGGTATAGTAGTAAAACAGTACATCAGAATATCGGTATAGAGGTACAGTAGTAAAGCAGTACATCAGCATATCGGTATAAAGAGGTAGAGTAGTAAAGCTCTACATCAGCATATCGGTATAGAGGAATTGTAGTAAAGCAGTACATCGGTATATCTATATAGAGGTACAGTAGTAAAGCAGTATGTCCGTATAGAGGTATAGTAGTAAAGCAGTACATCAGTTTATCGGTATAAAGAGGTTAAGTAGTAAAGCAGTACATCAATATATCGGTATAGAGGTACAGTAGTGAAGTAGTTCATCAGTATATCGGTATAGAGGTATAGTAGTAAATCAGTACTTCAGTATATCGGTATAGAAGTATAGTAGTAAAGCTCTACATCAGCATATCCGTATAATGGTATAATAGTAGTGTAGCTCTACATCAATATATCGGTATATATCTATAGAAGTAAAGCAGTACATCAGTATATCGGTATAAAGAAATACAGTAGTAAAGCTGTCCATCATTATGTCAGTAGAGTGGTATAGTAGTAAAGCAGTACATCAGTATGTCGGTATAGAGGTATAGTAGTCAAGCAGTATATCAGTATATCGGTATAAAGTTATAGTAGTCAAGCAGTATATCAGTATATCGGTATAAAGTTATAGTAGTAAAGCAGTACATCAGTATATCGGTATAAAGAGGTATAGCAGTAAAGAAGTACATCAGTATATCGGTATAGAGGTATAGTAGTAAAGCAGTACATCAGTATATCGGTATAGAGGTATAGTATTAAAACAGTGCATCAGTTTATCAGTATCAAGGTATAGTAATAAAGCAGTACATCAGTATATCGGTATAGAGGTATAGTAGTTAAGCAGTACATAAGTATATCGGTATATAGGTAAAGTAGTAAAGCAGTACATCAGTATATCGGTATAGAGGTATAGTAGTTAAGCAGTACATCGGTATATCGGTATAGAGGTATAGTAGTAAAGCAGTACATCAGTATATCGGTATAGAGTTATAGTAGTAAAGCAGTACATAAGTATATCGGTATATAGGTAAAGTAGTAAAGCAGTACATTAGTATATCGGTATAGAGGTATAGTAGTTAAGCAGTACATAAGTATATCGGTATAAAGAAGTATAGTAGTAAAGCAGTACACCAGTATATCGATATAAAGAGGTATAGAAGTGAAACAGTACATCAGTATATCGGTATAATGAGGTATAGTAGTAAAGCAGTACATCAGTATATCGGTATAGAGGTATAGTAGTTAAGCAGTACATCAGTATATCGATATAAAGAGGTATAGTAGTAGAGCATTACATCATTATATTTGTATAGATGTATAGTAGTAAAGCAGTACATCAGTATATCCGTATAAAGAGGTATAGTAGTAAAGCAGTACATCAGTATATCAGTACAAAGAGGTATAGTAGTAAAGCAGTACTTAAGTTTATCGGTATAAAGAGGTATAGTAATAAAGCAGTATATCAGCATATCAGTATTAAGGTAGAGTGGTAGAATAGTAGTTAAGTATATCGGTATAGATGTATAGTAGTAAAGCAGTACATCAGTATATCGGTATATAGGTAGAGTGGTAAAGCAGTACTTTAGTATATCAGTATAGAGGTAAAGTAGTAAACCTGTATATTAGCAAATCCGTATAGAGGAATAGTAGTAAATCATTACATCAGTATATCCGTATACAGGTTTTGTAGTAAAGCTGTACATCAGCATATCCGTATAGAGGTATAGTAGTAAAGTAGTACATCACTATATCATACAGAGGTATAGTAGTAAAGCATTATATCGGTATATAGGTAAATTAGAAAAGCAGTACATCAGCATATCATACAGAGGTATACTAGTAAAGCAGTACATCAGTTTATCGGTATAGATGTAGAGTAATAATGCAGTTCATCAGTATATTGGTATAGAAGAATAGTAGTAAAGCAGTACATCAGTATATCGGTATATAGGAATAGTAGTAAAGCAGTACATTAGTTTATCGGTATAGATGTACAGAAGTAAAGCAGTTCATCAGTATATTTGTATAGAGGAATAGTAGTAAAGCAGTACATCAGTATATCGGTATAGAGGTATAATAGTAAAGCAGTACATGAGTATATCGGTATATAGGTATAGGCGTCAAGCAGTAATTCAGTCTATCGGTATGAATGTATAGTAGTAAAGCTGTACATCAGTATATAGGTATAGATGTAAAGAAGTTAAACAATACATCAGTGAATCGGTATAGAGGTATAATAGTAAAGCAGCACATCAGTATATCGGTAAAGATGTATAGTGGTTAAGCAGTATATCAGTATTTCTGTATAGAGTTACAGTGGTTAAGCACTACATCAGTATATATGTTTCAGCGTAAAATATTAAAGCAGTACATCAGTATATCGGTATAGAGGTATAGTAGTAAAGCTGTACATCAGTATATCTGTCTAAATGTATAGTAATAAAACAGTACATCAGTTTATCTGTATAAATGTATAGTAGTAAAGCAGTACTTCAGTGTATTGGTATAAATTATTGTAGTAAAGCAGTTAATCAGTATATCGGTATAGAGGTATAGTAGTAAAACAGTACATCAGTATATCGGTATAGATGTTTAGTAGTAAACAGTACATCAGTATATCGGTATAGAGGTATAGTAGTAAAGAAGTACATCAGTATATCGGTATAGAGGTACTGTGGTTAAGCAGTACATCAGTATATAGGTATCAAGGTTTAGTTGTAAAGCAGTACATCAGCATATCGGTATAGTGGTATTGTAGTAAAGCAGTACATCATCATATCATATAGGTCATAGTAGTAAAGCAGTACATAAGCATGTCGTTTAGTTGTAAAGCACTAAAGAACTACATCACTATATCGGTATAGAGGTATTGTAGTAAAGGAGTAAATCAGAATATCCGTACGGTGGTATAGTAGTACAGAACTACATCAGTATATCGGTATAGAGGTATAGTAGTAGAACTGTACATCAGTTTATCGGTATTGAGGTATAGTAGTAGAACTGAACATCAGTATATCAGTATAAAGGTATAGTAGTAGAACTGTACATCAGTATATCGGTATTGAGGTATAGTAGTAAAGCAGTACATCAGCATATCGGTATAGAGGTATAGTAGTAAAACAGTATATCAGCAAATCGGTATACAGGTATAGTAGTAAAGCAGTACATCAGTATATCCGTATATTAACACAGCAATACATCAGCATATCAGTATAGATGTCAAGGAGTAAAGCTGTACATCAGCATATCTGTATGGAGGTATAGTAGCAAAGCTGTACATCAGTATATCCGTATAGAGGTACAGTAGTAAAGCTGTACATCAGCATATCCGTATAAAGGTATAGTAGTAAATCAGTACATCAGTATATCCATATAAAGGAATAGTAGTAAAGCTGTACATCACTATATCCGTATAAATGTGTAGTAAAGCTGTACATCAGCATATCCGTATAGATATATAGTAGTAAAGCTGTACATCAAGGTATCCGTATAGAGGTATAATAGTAAAGCAGTACATCAGTATATCGGTATAGATGTATAGCAGTAAAGCTATACATCAGTATATCGGTATAGATGTATAGTAGTAAAGCAGTACATCAGTATATCGGTATAGATGTATAGTAGTAAAGCAATACATCAGTATATCGGTATAGATGTATAATAGTAAAGCAGTACATCATTATATCGGTATAGAGGTATAGTAGTAAAGCAGTACATCATTATATCGGTATAGATGTATAGTAGTAAAGCAGTAAATCAGTATATCGGTATAGAGGTACAGTGGTTAAGCAGTATATCAGTGTATCGGTTTATAGATATGGTAGTAAAGCAATACATCAGCATATCGTATAGAGGTATAGTAGTAAAGCAGTACATCAGCATATCATATAGATGTATAGTAGTACAGCAGTACATCAGTATATAAGTATTGAGGTATAGTAGTAAAGCAGTACATAAGTATATCGGTATATAGGTTCGGTGGCAAAGCAGTACTTCAGTATATCATATAGAAGTAGAGTAGTAAAGCAGTACATCAGTATATAAGTATAGAGGTAGAGTAGTAAAGCAGTACATCAGTATATAAGTATAGAGGTATAGTAGTAAAACAGTACATCAGTGTATCGGTATAGATATATAGCAGTCAAGCAGTACAACAGCATATCATACAGAGATATAGTAATAAAGCAATATATTGGTATACAGGTATAGTAGTAAAGCAGTATATCAGCCTATAATATAGAGGTATAGAAGTAAAACTGTACATCAGTATGTCGTGTAGAAGTGTAGTAGTAAAGCAGTTCATCAGTATATCTGTATATAGGTATAGTAGTAAAGCAGTAGATCAGCATATCGGTATATGTGTAAAATAGTAAAGCAGCACATCAGTATATCGGTATAGATGTATAGTAGTAAAGCTATACATCAGTATATTGGTATAGATGTATAGTAGTAAAGCATTACATCAGTATATCGGTATAGATGTATAGTAGTAAAGCAGTACATCAGTATATCGGTATAGATGTATAGTAGTAAAGCTATACATCAGTATATTGGTATAGATGTATAGTAGTAAAGCAGTACATCAGTATATCGGTATAGATGTATAGTAGTAAAGCTATACATCAGTATATCGGCATAGATGTATAGTAGTAAAGCAGTACATCAGTATGTCGGTAAATAGGTAAAGTAGTAAAGCAGTACATCAGTATATCGGTATAGATGTATAGTAGTAAAGCTATACATCAGTATATCGGCATAGATGTATAGTAGTAAAGCAGTACATCAGTTTGTCGGTATAGATGTATAGTAGTAAAGCAGTACATCATTATATCGATATAGATGTATAGTAGTAAAGCAGTACATCAGTATATCGGTATAGATGTATAGTAGTAAAGCTATACATCAGTACATCGGTATAGAGGTATAGTAGTAAAGCAGTACATCAGTATATCGGTATAGATGTATAGTAGTAAAGCTATACATCAGTATATCGGCATAGATGTATAGTAGTAAAGCAGTACATCAGTTTGTCGGTATAGATGTATAGTAGTAAAGCTATACATCAGTATATCGGTATAGACGTATAGTAGTAAAGCAGTACATCAGTATATCGGTATAGATGTATAGTAGTAAAGCTATACATCAGTATATCGGCATAGATGTATAGTAGTAAAGCAGTACATCAGTATGTCAGTAAAGAGGTAAAGTAGTAAAGCAGTACATCAGTATATCGGTATAGATGTATAGTAGTAAAGCTATACATCAGTATATCGGCATAGATGTATAGTAGTAAAGCAGTACATCAGTTTGTCGGTATAGATGTATAGTAGTAAAGCAGTACATCATTATATCGGTATAGAGGTATAGTAGTAAAGCAGTACATCATTATATCGATATAGATGTATAGTAGTAAAGCAGTAAATCAGTATATCGGTATAGAGGTACAGTGGTTAAGCAGTATATCAGTATATAGGTATCAAGGTATAGTATTAAAGTAGTACATCGGTATATCGTATAGTTGAAAAGTAGTAAATCAGTACATTAGTATATCGGTATAGTTGTAAAGTAGTAAATCAGTACATCAGTAGATCGGTATAGATGTATAGTAGTAAAGCAGTACATCAGTGTATCGGTTTATATATATGGTAGTAAAGCAATACATCAGCATATCGGTTAAGATGTATAGTAGTAAAGCAGTACATCAGCATATCATATAGAGGTATAGTAGTAAAGCAGTACAACAGTTTACCATATAGAGGTATAGTAGTAAAGCAGTACAACAGTTTACCATATAGAGGTATAGTAGTAAAGCAGTACATCAGCATATCCCTATTGTTGTATAGTAGTAAAGCAATACATCAGTATATCCCTATAAAGGTATAGTAATAAAGCAGTACATCAGTATATCGTATAGAGGTGTAGTAGTAAAGCAGTACGTCAGCATATCCCTATAGTAGTATAGTAGTAAAGCAGTACATCCGTATATCGGTAGAGTGGTGAAGTAGTAAAGCAGTACATCAGTATATCCGTATAATAGTACAGCAGTACATCAACATATCGGTATAGATATATAGTAGTAAAGCAGTACATCCGTATATCGGTATAGAGGTATAGTAGTAAAGCCGTACATCAGTATATCGGTATAGAGGTATAGTAGTAAAGCAGTACATCATTATATCGATATAGATGTATAGTAGTAAAGCAGTAAATCAGTATATCGGTATAGAGGTACAGTGGTTAAGCAGTATATCAGTATATAGGTATCAAGGTATAGTATTAAAGTAGTACATCGGTATATCGTATAGTTGAAAAGAAGTAAATCAGTACATTAGTATATCGGTATAGTTGTAAAGTAGTAAATCAGTACATCAGTAGATCGGTATAGATGTATAGTAGTAAAGCAGTACATCAGTGTATCGGTTTATATATATGGTAGTAAAGCAATACATCAGCATATCGGTTAAGATATATAGTAGTAAAGCAGTACATCAGCATATCATATAGAGGTATAGTAGTAAAGCAGTACAACAGTTTACCATATAGAGGTATAGTAGTAAAGCAGTACAACAGTTTACCATATAGAGGTATAGTAGTAAAGCAGTACATCAGCATATCCCTATTGTTGTATAGTAGTAAAGCAATACATCAGTATATCCCTATAAAGGTATAGTAATAAAGCAGTACATCAGTATATCGTATAGAGGTGTAGTAGTAAAGCAGTACGTCAGCATATCCCTATAGTAGTATAGTAGTAAAGCAGTACATCCGTATATCGGTAGAGTGGTGAAGTAGTAAAGCAGTACATCAGTATATCCGTATAATAGTACAGCAGTACATCAACATATCGGTATAGATATATAGTAGTAAAGCAGTACCTCCGTATATCGGTATATAGGTATAGTAGTAAAGCCGTACATCAGTATATCGGTATAGAGGTATAGTAGTAAAGCAGTACATCAGCATATCATATAGAGGTATAGTATTAAAGTAGTACATCCATATATCATAGAGAGGAATATTAGTAAAGCCGTACATCAGCATATCCCTATAGAGGTATAGTAGTAAAGCAGTTCTTCAGCATATCATATAGAGCTATAAAAGTAAAGCAGTACATCCGTATATCGTATAAAGGTACAGTATTAAAGCAGTACATCAGTGTATCGGTATAGATGTTCAGTAGTAAAGCCGTACATAAGCATATCATATAGAGCTATTATAGTAAAGCAGTACATCCGTATATCGTATAAAGGTACAGTATTAAAGCAGTACATACGTGTATGGGTATAGAGGTACAGTAGTAAAGCCGTACATCCGCTTATCATATAGAGCTATAATAGTAAAGCAGTACATCAGCATATCCCAATAGAAGTATAGTAGTAAAGCAGTACATCAGCATACCATATAGAGGTATAGTAGTAAAGCAGTACATCCGTATATCGTATAAAGGTACAGTATTAAAGCAGTACATCAGTGTATCGGTATAGATGTTCAGTAGTAAAGCCGTACATAAGCATATCATATAGAGCTATAATAGTAAAGCAGTACATCCGTATATCGTATAAAGGTACAGTATTAAAGCAGTACATACGTGTATGGGTATAGAGGTACAGTAGTAAAGCCGTACATCAGCTTATCATATAGAGGTATAGTAGTAAAGCAGTACATCAGCATATCCCTATAGAGGTATAGTAGTAAAGCAGTACTTCAGCATACCATATAGAGCTATAATAGTAAAGCAGTACATCCGTATATCGTATAAAGGTACAGTATTAAAGCACTACATCAGTGTATCGGTATAGAGGTACAGTAGTAAAGCCGTACATAAGCATATCATATAGAACTATAATAGTAAAGCAGTACATCAGCATATCCCTACAGAGTTATAGTAGTAAAGCAATACATCAGCATATCCCTATAGAGTTATAGTAGTAAAGCAGTACTTCAGCATACCCTATAGAGCTATAGTAGTAAAGCAGTACTTCAGCATACCATATAGAGGTATAGTAGTAAAGCAGTACATCAGTATATCCATATAGAGGTATAGTAGTAAAGCAGTACTTCAGCATACCATATAGAGCTATAATAGTAAAGCAGTACATCCGTATATCGGTATAGAGGTACTGTAGTAAAGCCGTACATAAGCATATCATATAGAACTATAATAGTAAAGCAGTACATCAGCATATCCCTATAGAGTTATAGTAGTAAAGCAATACATCAGCATATCCCTATAGAGTTATAGTAGTAAAGCAGTACATCAGCATATCCCTATAGAGGTATAGTAGTAAAGCAGTACTTCAGCATACCATATAGAGCTATAATAGTAAAGCAGTACATCCGTATATCGTATAAAGGTACAGTATTTAAGCAGTACAACAGTGTATCGGTATAGAGGTACAGTAGTAAAGCCGTACATCAGCATATCATATAGAACTATAATAGTAAAGCAGTACATCAGCATATCCCTATAGAGGTATAGTAGTAAAACAGTACTTCAGCATACCATATAGAGCTATAGTAGTAAAGCAGTATATCCGTATATCGTATAAAGGTACAGTATTAAAGCAGTTCATCAGTGTATCGGTATAGAGGTACAGTAGTAAAGCCGTACATAAGCATATCTTATAGAACTATAGTAGTAAAGCAGTACATCCTTTTATCGTATAAAGGTACAGTATTAAAGCAGTACATCAGCATATCCCTATACATATATATAGTAGTAAAGCAGTACATCAGCATATCCCTATAGAGGTATAGTAGTAAAGCAGTACTTCAGCATATCATATAGAGCTATAATAGTAAAGCAGCACATCCGTATATCGTATAAAGGTACAGTAGTAATGCAGTACATCAGTGTATCGGTATAGAGGTATAGTATTAAATCCGTACATCAGCATATCCCTATAGAGGTATAGTAGTAAAGCAGTACATCCGTTTATCGTATAAAGGTACAGTAGTAAAGCAGTACATCAGTATATCTTTATAGTAGTACAGCAATACATGAGTATATCCGTATAATAGTACCGCATTACCTGAGTATATCCGTATAGTAGTACAGCAATACCTGAGTATATCCGTATAGTAGTACAGCAGTACATGAGAATATCCGTATAGTAGTACAGCAGTACATGAGTATATCCGTATAGTAGAACAGCAGTACAGCAGCATATCAGTATAGTAGTACAGCAGTACATGAGAATATCCGTATAGTAGTACAGCAGTACATGAGTATATCCGTATAGTAGTACAGCAGTACAGCAGCATATCAGTATAGTAGTACAGCCGTACTTCAGCATATCAGTATAGTAGTACAGCAGTACATCAGCATATCAGTATAGTAGTACAGCAGTACAGCTTATTATTCATTGGTTAAATTCTTCGAAACCATGTTTTATCATAAAAGTATCTAATAAGTTGCTTACCTGTGATATGATTATAATAGTTGATGTTATGTTTCGATTTAGAAGGGTGTTTTGCAATATTCTTTGCCCCGATGTCAAACATAGTAACATAATATTCTAAACGCTGCACGTCTTTTGTTTTAAGAACTGAAATGTATTGATAGATATAAAGGTCAATAATCTTTCTTTGCAAACAATTGAAAATACAACTATGGTAGTATATTAAAAGTAAATACCCCACTTTAACTTGTGGGGCACTGGTTCTAGTGTAAACCACACCATTACTCATTTAAATATATATTTGCCGGGCCCGATTAGCTAAGTCGGTTACGCGTCTGACTTTCAATCCAGGGGTCATGAGTTCGAATCCCCCGCCCGGCAACAGTCTCCGTGATGATTGATATACGACATTGTGTCTCATTATCATTCGTCTCTCATCACTGATTCAAGTGGGAAAGTTATCAGTTACTTGCGCAGATGGAGTGTGCTTGAGTACTGGTTAATCCCAGGAAGCAGTGGTTAGGTTAACTGATCGTCTGTTAGCCTTCGATGGCATAAAAATGACGCTAAATATTCAATAAATCAATCAATTAAATATACATTTAAGAAATGAAACACGAGATATCATGTAATGGAATAGACTCATGAAATATTGATAGTAGATTATCAGGCTATCCGAATATAATGAAAGAACTCGAAACACAAATCATATCACCATAATCTGTAGCAGTTTTTCAACACAATTCATATCACCATAATCTGTAGCAGTTTTTCAACAAATCGTATCACCATAATCTGTAGCGGTTTTTCAACACAATTCATATCACCATAATCTGTAGCGGTTTTTCAACACAAATCATTAGTATCTACTTCAATGGCAAGAACACATTTGAATTAGCGACAACTAAAATGATTAATTACAACAAAGCTAAAGTAAAGTTTCTTCTTGTTCTTTCCAAAAGTCAATTAGTACGTCTCACACCACTATTAAATTTCCCATTGTAACAATTTTGTCCAAAACACAGTGAAAAAAATAAAACATGCAGCATATGCCTGGGCTCAAATTCTGTACTGTTTCAAGATATGCAATTATAAAGAGGAAAACATATACATTGACAAGGTTTTTTTTATTAAATGCAATGGTTTTGTGACACCTATCGATTTCCATATTAATAATATGTCAGCTATTCGCACACGGTGCAGTTCGAATCAACAATTCTGAAATGACACAGAAATGGCAAGAAATCTGGTATCAGCACCAAATATTCAAATGTTCAGCAATACAAATTCCTGGAAAAATGACGAAAGCGATTACTACATTTTTTCTCAACCTCCTTCATCTGAAGGCCCGGAGTACTCAAGGGATATAATAGAGGTGTTAGTCCAGCAGCTGTGTGCATTGATATTAAGATTGTAAGAATGGACGATATTATCAATGGTCAGAATTGACTTTTGATCTTTCAATGTTTTTGCCCGTTTTGTAACACAACTGCAATTTGTAAAAACATTTTCTGTTTATTGTACAACATTCCCGCCATAAATTGAACATAATTATGAAAAACAATTAAGTATACTATTGTGTGTTAAAGAAACGCTCTCAACATTATTACATGTACTTTATTTCTACAACATAACCATGAAAAAGGTTTATGATTGCTATGAAATTAGCATAAGAAAATGTGTACAGTTCAACGTTATTGTCTACATATTCCATAAAACACAACCTATATTCATAAACTTGGTGTCAACAGATAGCTGAATATTTCTTCCCGATAACTATAAGTATAATGTTGTTAAAAACTTGACTCTTATCTGGCTAGCGATCGATATAATAGGAGAGTTGCTGCAAGGTGGGACACGATCTGATTGGCACATACGACGTTCTTGTTCCCGATTTAAACACATATGCGTTTTGCTAAGTCAAGTTTTTTGTGCGTTTTAAAAGTCATATACAACATAAATATATCGGCACCTACTAGTTTCCAGTGCCGTAGGTAATGGGTTTCCGCCCCTTAAACCGAACCGTTTGTTTTGAAACCAATATGCTTCCTTAAATCCAGCACTTTCAACTTCTGGATGATCGTTAATTCTGCCAAATAAATCGGTAGTACATGACTTCATCATTCCTGAAATAAAATATTTTGTTGGATATTTACGTTTTTCATTACGTCAATAAATACTTCATATACATATAGCATAGATGGTTATCGATTAGATAAGTTTTATTGATGAAGAATGCACTGCGGCAAAGATTCTTTCTAGCGATAGACTTTGGGAAGGCTTGTTTGAAACTCATAGGAATAATTTGTGTGCTGTAATCTGGGATTGTTTTATGCACATTAGTTTAGTCTGATGGTTTTAATTTGAAACCGTTTCAAACATAACATTTTAGTTTTGTGCTGGTATTGGACTTTTAGCTTAGATCGAAGACTTTGGTATGGAACAGTCTCCAAATGTATACGTGTATATTTATGCTTGAAATGAGCATTGTCCAAACATACAGTTTTGTTATGAGTTTAAACCCGTTCTCAAACATAACAGGTTAGTTTTGTGCTAGAACTGGATTTTTATCTTAGTTCGAAGACTTTTGAATGGAACAGTCTCCAAACGTATAAGTGTATATTTATGCTGGAACTGAGCATTGTTCCAAGTATACAGTTTTGTTATTAGTTTGAAACCGTTCTCAAACAATAACTTATTTTTCGTGCTGAAACTTGGCTTTGTTTCATGCGCTTTAGGTTAGTTTGAAGACTTAAGTTTGAAACAGTCTTCAAGCATATAGGTGTATTTTTATGCTAGAGCTGAGCATTGTTCCAGACATACAGTTTTGGTTTGAGCTTGAAACAAGTCTCAAACTTATGCTGTCCAGACACGTTGTCTGATCAGCTGATCTCATTATAAAAATAGTGTTGAACAACAGTTAATTCAACTTTACAGGATTTGAAACATTATACGGTATATAGTTGATTGATCATTTGTCGTAATGATTTCTAAATACTAGAAAAAATTTTTTTATTTTATTTGTTTGAAGCTAACTAATCATGAGGCAAAAAGCCTGAGAAAAAAATATATATTATAATTCTATAGTTTGAACAAAATTGTTTAACATAGTTTCAGCTAGGCTGTTGCACAGCTTAATACAGTGAAGACACTGTCGCCTTACAGAAGATTCCTTTTTAAGTTTAAGATACTCACCCAACATCTTGATAATTACTGTAAACTATATAGTATACATCTTCATAAAAGGTAAATAAATACTGCTTCAACATCAATACTTTGTGATTTTAAACCGTGATGGGTGCAGTTTAACCACGGAACGTATTTTAGATGTTGCATGATGCTAAGCTTTGCTTTTAAAAACTATTCAGTTATATCGCGACGGTGCATACTTGAGACAGTATAGTAGAATTACCATAGTGGAGTATCATGCCGCGGACACATGGAATGATACCCCACCCAGCCACATTAGACCGACACTGTGAAAACTCAAAACTTTCATCATCGTAGTTTCGTTGTTTCGACTTAAAAATATAATTATGCCGCTATGGTCATCTATAGGACACCGTCTATTTGTCATTAATTAAGCGGTCTTTGTATTCGTAATTCTCAAGATTTCACTTTGTATTTTACCGTGATAAAATAAGAATATATTATATTTTAGCGTAATGCATTTACACGTATATAATTATGCAGTAGTTTGTATTATGCTTAATTGTATATTGTTACTGCTATGGTCGTTGGAATCCACGACCCCAGGACTGACAATCAGACGTGTTACCGATTGAGTTAGTCGGGCCCGGTTTGTATCACACTAGTGTTGCACATTATTGTCTTACGTAAACCATGGTTAGTTAAATTTTGCTCATTTTCTCTAAAACAAGAAAAAATATGTATGAGAGTATGAGGACCGTTTCTACAGTCTAAAGTTGTGGAATATCTTCAAAGAATCAGTCAAAATATGTGCTATACTAATGTGCATGCCCAAAAACATTTCTATATATTTACAACATTTCTATCATTAACCCGAATGTTTCCGTTAATGATGATGTCTAAGGTATGTTTACGTTCTTCACGATTTGGCGAAGTATTTATTGATAATATTCAACCAGTCCATGTATTTATAGCTGAGCAAATCAAGTTTCATCAATACACGTGCGCGCTATATATGTAACCATACCCATACCCTTCCATTTTACATGGAATTACTTATTGATATAACTGTTGCAGACAAATAAACTATATTCGGAAGTTAAACTTGAATGACAATAAACATAGTAAATAATAAGACATTGATATGATAAAAACTGATACCTATCACATAGAAGTAAGGCAAGCAATGTAACTTATTGTCGTTGAGTGGACCATTAGTTTTGTTTCCATACCAACACGGGTTCTTGAAGTTGGAAAGGAAGTTTATTGGTTTCTGAAATCGTTAAGAAAATATGACAATTACGTTCATGAATTTCTTTGATATTGGTCTGTAAAATTATACAAATAAACAAACAAACAAAGAATCTAGATTAATAGCAAGGTTTGCTGATTAATTATAAACTAGTATAATAACTCAGAATCCTGCAATTAACGTTAAGTCCAATAAAATGGTCCCAAAAAGACACGACTTATTTTCAAGTTAAAACTTTATAATACTCGTATAAGACATATAAATCTTTGAGATCCTCGCCGGTCGACAGGATGAAATATAAACTGTACTGTATGTATATAACATAACATTAATATCAGCGACAGAGTAAAATATAAACTCTATGTTATATGCTTATACAGAGTAAAATATAAACTCTATATTATATGCTTATACAATATTCGTATTCTTGTTTATGATCAGCAAATATGTTTATATTGGAATAAAAACTTAATTGCAGTCGTTAGGACTTGAGTATAGAAAAAAACATCGTTACATCGAGATATTTTGCATCTAGTGATGAATGTGATCAACGTAGGTCTAAATTCACTTCCCATTAGCACATACTTCCCATTAGCACATACTTCATATAAGCCCATACTTCCCATAAGCACATACTTCACATAAGCACATACTTCCGATTAGCACATACTTCCATAAAATTCAATACCTCATGTGTTGTTTTTTTTTCAAATCGCGTTACGACATTGATAAGAGGTTTCCAATTTCATGACGACGTGAAGTCAACCATTGATGTGTCATTGACCTGTTATGTTCTTACATCTTGAGCTTTTTGAGACGCCCATTTGCACTGACACAACCTGCCAATGACCAGTATTCAATTATCCAACTATGTAATTACACGTGTCGTTGTGGTAGGCCAAGTTATCGCTTACAGACTCAAACGCCATTCACGTTATATGTTGATTCATTATGAAATCCCGGACTCTCACTAATTTGCAACGCTTATAAGTTACTTAATTAACTCTTTTAAATCGATATGTATTAACTGTTTCCCAATTTAAACTCCTTTCCATGAAAATGCACCATTTTCAAGTTTCAATACTTTAAATAAATATGCACGAAAAATATATCAACACTTTTCATTGAAATGAAATACTTACCGTGTTCATTATGTTATATATATTCTCCTTTGATTCTTCTATTTGAACTGTTGACGATTTTACACTAGCCAGAGGCATTGTCATTGTATCAGAAAAGCCATTGCTCAACTGTGTTTTTCTGTGAGAGTAACGCAAACAGAGTGGTATGAATAGTGCAAGAAACATAACAAACAGAACTGCACACAACACTTTCGCCACGAACTTCATTCTGTAAATAATTGTTCTGGAGAAAGCGAGAATTGTATTTCTTATACGTAAGATTCCTCTTTAAATTAGTTGACACGGAAACACTCCAGTCCGGCGAATGAATATCTGGAAATATATACATTAACCAAATGATGAATTGTGTAATATTTTATTAAGGTGAACTACATATGTAGAAGGTAGACATGAAAATGTATCTGAGCAGAATCAAAGTTCTTACGCAAACAATCGAAAACTTTCTCATATAAAGTTTTTGTTTAGGACTAAACTGAGCTAGAATCCACGACATAATCTGTCAAATTACTGTAGAATACTGGTATTTATCTGTATGTATTGTGTATACTTGTTGTAGAATTATTGTACTTATCTACATGCATTTTGTACAATTTATTGTAATACTATCATTGTATTTATATACATTTAACATGTGAAATCTGTTGTAGAACTATTGTGTTTATTTACATGTAACATGTGAAATCTGTTGTAGAACTATTGTGTTTATCTACATGTAACATGTGAAATCTGTTGTAGAACTATTGTATTTATCTACATGTGAAATCTGTTGTAGAACTATTGTATTTATCTACAAGTACTTTGTGGACTTTATTGTAAAAGTAGTGTATCTATATGTCTTACGTAATAATTACCTTACATGACGGTAGCAAGATTACGCCCAGATATATTAGAACTGTGTAAATCTGTTGGCAGCATACAAAGGACACATTAACTTAAGCAGCATACAAAGTACACAGCCACATATGCAGCATACAAGGGACACAGTCATCGATGTAGCATACAAGGGACAGAGACCCATGCAGCATATAAGGGACACAGCCATCGATGCAGCATACAGGGGACACAGCCACATATGCAGCATACAGGGGACACAGCCATCGATGCAGCATACAAGAGACACAGCCACATATGCAGCATACAGGGGACACAGCCACCGATGTAGCATACAAGGGATACAGCCACATATGCAGCATACAGAGGACACAGCCACCGATGTAGCATACAAGGGACACAGCCACATATGCAGCATACAGGGGACACAGCCATCGATGCAGCATACAGGGGACACAGCCACATATGTAGCATACAGGGGACACAGACACATATGCAGCATACAGGGGACACATCCATCGATGCAGCATACAAGGGACACAGCCACATATGCAGCATACAGGGGACACAGCCATCGATGTAGCATACAGGGGACACAGACACATATGCAGCATACAGGGGACACAGACACATATGCAGCATACAGGGAACACATCCATTGATGCAGCATACAAGGGACACAGCCACATATGCAGCATACAGGGGACACAGCCACTGATGTAGCATTCAAGCGACACAGCCACATATGCAGCATACAGGGGACACAGCCATCGATGCAGCATACAGGGGACACAGCCACATATGCAGCAAACAAGGGACACAGTCACCGATGTAGCATTCAAGGGACACAGACACATATGCAGCATACAGGGGACACAGCCATCGATGCAGCATATAGGGTACACAGTCACATATGCAGCATACAAAGGACACAGCCACATATGCGGCATACAAACAAAGGACACAGCCACCGATGTAGCATTCAAGGGACACAGCCACATATGCAGCATACAGGGGACACAGCCATCGATGCAGCATACAGGGTACACAGCCACATATGCAGCATACAAAGGACACAGCCACATATGCGGCATACAAGGGAAACAGCCACATATGCGGCATACAAACAAGGGACACAGCCACCGATGTAGCATTCAAGGGACACAGCCACATATGCAGCATACAGGGGACACAGCCATCGATGCAGCATACAGGGTACACAGCCACATATGCAGCATACAAAGGACACAGCCACATATGCGGCATACAAGGGACACAGCCACATATGCGGCATACAGAGGACACAGCCATCGATGCAGCATACAGGGTACACAGTCACATATGGAGCATACAGGGTACACAGTCACATATGCAGCATACAGGGGACACAGCCACATATGCAGCATACAGGGGACACAGCCACATATGCGGCATACAGGGGACACAGCCACATATGCAGCATACATGGGACACAGCCACATATGCAGCATACATGGGACACAGCCACATATGCAGCATACAAGGGACACAGCCACATATACAGCATAGATGGGACACAGCCACATATGCAGCTGCAGGGGACAGAGCCATCGATGCAGCATACAGGGGACACAGCCACATATGCAGCATACAAGGGACACAGCCACATATGCAGCATACAAGGGACACAGCCACATATACAGCATAGATGGGACACAGCCACATATGCAGCATACAGGGGACAGAGCCATCGATGCAGCATACATGGGACACAGCCACATATGCAGCATACAAGGGACACAGCCACATATGCAGCATACAGGGGACACAGCCATCGATGCAGCATACAGGGGACACAGCCACATATGCAGCATACAGGGGACACAGCCACATATGCAGCATACAGGGGACACAGCCACATATGCAGCATACAGGGGACACAGTCACATATGCAGCATACAGGGGACACAGCCACATATGCAGCATACAGGGGACACAGCCACATATGCAGCATACACGGGACACAGTCACACATGCAGCATACAGGGGACAGTCACACATGCAGCATACAGGGGACACAGTCACACATGCAGCATACGATGTACACAGCCACACATGCAGCATACAGGGGACACAGCCACTCATGCAGCATACAGGGGACACAGCCACAAATGCAGCATACATGGGACACAGCCACATATGCAGCATACATGGGACACAGCCACATATGCAGCATAGATGGGACACAGCCTAATATGCAGCATACAGGGGACACAGCCACATATGCAGCATACAGGGTACACAGCAATCAATGCAGCATATAAGGGACACAGCCATCGATGCAGCATACAGGGGACACATCCACATATGCAACATACACGGCACACAACCATCGATGTAGCATACAAGGGACACAGCCATCGATGTAGCATACAAAGGGCACAGCCATCGATGTAGCATACAAGGGACACATCCATCGATGTAGCATACAAGGGACACAGCCATCGATGTAGCAAACAAGGAACACAGTTACCGATGCACCATACAGGGGACACAGTCATAGATTCAGCATACAAGGGACACAGCTACCGATGTAGTTTACAAGAGACACAGTCATCGATGTAGCATACAAGGGAAACAGTCATGGATGTAGCATACAAGGGACACAGTCACCGATGTAGCAAACAAGGGACACATACCCCGATGTAGCATACAAGGGACACAGTCACCGATGTAGCATACAAGTGACACAGTCACCGATGTAGCATACAAGGGACACAGTCACCGATGTAGCATACAAGGGACACAGCCACCGATGTAGCATACAAGGGACACAGTCACCGATGTAGCATACAAGGGACTCATCCACCGATGTAGCATACAGGGGACACAGCCACATATGTAGCATACAAGGGACACAGCCACATATGCAGCATAAAAGGGTCAAGCCACCGATGTACCATACAAGGGACACACTCACCGATGTAGCATACAATGTACACAGCCACCGATGTAGCATACAAGGGACAAAGCTACCGATGTAGCATACATGGTACACAGTCAACGATGTAGCATACAAGGGACACAGACATCGATGTAGCATACAATGTACACAGTCAATGATGCAGCATACAAGGGACAGAGCCATCGATAGTAGCGTACAATAGACTTATCCACCGATGTAGCATACAAGTTACACAGCCACCGATATAGTATACAAGGTTAACAGCCACCGATGAAGCATACAAGGTACAAAGCCACCGATGTAGCATACAGGAGACACAGCCACCGGTGTAGCATACAAGGGACAGAGCCACTGATGCAGCATACAAGGTACAGAGCCATCAATGTAGCATACAAGGTACACAGCCACCGATGCAGTAAAGAGAAGACAAAGTCACGGATAGAGCATAGATATGACACAGCCACCGATGCAGCATACCAAAGACCTAGCCACAGATGCAGCATACAAGAACCACATACACAGATGCAGTATACAAAGGATACAGCCACTTAAGCAGCATACAAAAGACACAGCCACTTAAGCAGCGTACACAGGACACAGCCACTTAAGCAGCATACATAGGACACAGCCACTTAAGTAGCATACACAGGACACAGCCACTTAAGTAGCATACACAGGACACAGCCACTTAAGTAGCATACACAGGACACAGCCACTTAGGCAGCATACACAGGGCACAATCACTTAAGTAGCATACACAGGACACAGCCACTTAAGTAGCATACACAGGACACAGTCACTTAAGTAGCATACACAGGACACAGCCACTGAAGTAGCATACACAGGACACAGCCACTTAAGTAGCATACACAGGACACAGCCACTTAGGCAGCATACACAGGACACAATCACTTAAGTAGCATACACAGGACACAGTCACTTAAGTAGCATACATAGGACACAGCCACTTAAGTAGCATACACAGGACAGAGCCACTAAAGTAGCATACACAGGACACAGTCACTTAAGTAGCATACACAGGACACATCCACTTAAGTAGCATACACAGGACACAGTCACTTAAGTAGCATACACAGGACACAACCACTTTAGTAGCAGACACAGGACACAGCCACTTAGGCAGCATACACAGGGCACAGTCACTTAAGCAGCATATAAAAGACACATCCACTTAAGCAGCATACAAAGGACACAGTCACTTAAGCAGCATACACAATCCACAGCCATTAAGTAGCATACAAAGGACACAGCCACTTAAGCAGCATACACAGGGCACAGTCACTTAAGCAGTATATAAAGGACACAGCCACTCAAGCAGCATACAAAGGACACAGTCCCTTAAGCAGCATACACAAGACTCAGCCATTCAAACAGCATACACAGGACACAGCCACTTAAGCAGCATACACAGGGCACAGTCACTTAAGCAGTATATAAAGGCCACAGCCACTCAAGCAGCATACAAAGGACACAGTCCCTTAAGCAGCATACACAAGACTCAGCCATTTAAGCAGCATACAATTGACACAGTCACTTAGGCAGCATACAAAGGACACAGTCACGAATGTAGCATAGAGGGGCCATAGGGAGATAGCCATCAATGTTTTTAGTCATACCCATATAACAGTACATTAATAGTTTATAAATAATACTTAAAGTATTATATGAGAATAAATATGAATGTATAATGTAAATTAAATGTAGCGCAGGCAGTCAATAAATTACGCATATGTAAATAGGAAACATTCAGGTTTGTCTTAATATGCGATGCCATGACAGTACGAAAACGCCATCGTCCTTTCGTTCCTTCACCATCGTGACATCGCTCCATCACCATCTTGCTGTCGTGCCGTCGTAGCATCGCGTCTTCGTCATCGTAGCATCGTTCCATCATCATCATGCCTTCGCTCCATCATCATCGTACCACGCCCCATCACCAACGTGCCAACGCTCCATCACCACCGTGCCATCAATCCGTCATATAAGTACAGTACATAAGTTAGCGGTGATATAAATATAGAACTTTGCTGTTGTATAAGTACATAGTGTGTAATCTGTTTCAAGTCATTGCAGAGGGAGGGGGGGTGGGGGGGGGGGGGGGGTATACACTGTTTCAAATTAACTATCCACTAGTGTTACTCGGACAGGTATCATGTAATTGGAACAGGTTCTTTGTGCGGGAAATATTTTACAAGGAATATTTTTAAAACTGTTTTAAGTAAAAAAACATTAATGTAACTGCTGGAACAGGTCCTCTGTGCTTGGGACATTTTAATAAAACTGTAACACTGTCAACTTATCACGCATGTACATGGAACAGTTCATCTGACGGTTATTGATATTTTGAATGACAGTTCTAAGAAAATTAAATGAGTGAGAATATTTGATAATTGGGTGTTTAAATATATATGCAAAAAGGAACTTTTAAAGTGACTTGTATTAGTAGTGTTGTTATTCTTTATGATTCATTGAAAACAATGGTGTTTGAAAATAGATAACTGTTTGAAACAGAGGTGTGCGAGTGTTTGCATATTTTGTTATATTCCGTGAACAGATACACCGTGTTATTTCCTTATTTTGGACGCGCTATGATTTTCCAAGATCACTAGTTTACAAACGAACCCACTCAATCAGCTTGTAGTTAGGTTTTCAGTTCTATACATGCATCCTTCGTCCATCAAGTGTCGGGTCTAGATGGCTCAGTCGGTATAGACTCTGACTACCAATCTAAGGGTTGTGAGTTCGAATCGTCGCCCGGCCATGAATATCCCACCTATAGATATGTGGGCCATGTAAATATAGTTTATGTGTTTAACTGGTTAACCGCCTGAAAGATCCCAGAAACAATATCCTATTATTAAAATACTGTTGAAAAAGCGCAAAATCTCATTCAAACAGATCCTATTTAGTATGTATTATGTGATCAGTCGTAGAGATTGCCCCGTTCATTGTACAACTGAATATAAATGTCTTCATTTTCATATAAAGTACACATTGAAATGTCTTCAAACCCACACTCTACGTGTCAAATTACTCATTTAAATCTGTAACGACAGTTCGCTTTATTGTAATATGAATAACGATAACTTTCACAATGTAATAACATTTCTGTGTGATTGTGCTGTATACAATAGACGTAGTCAACTCAATTGCTTACTCCAGCTGACAAAGCAGGTAATTGTAGTTAGTGTTAGGGCTTGGATTGTATACATTTTGTGGTATTAAAAGTGTCCGTGTCGTATTGGCAAACTTTTATTTAAGAACATTTTGATTTTGCGTTATTTTCAAAATTATATTGTGATTCGTAAACCACCTAAAGTGTATGTACATGCGTTACCAACATCAGGATAACCGAATCGATTATCTTTACTTATGTATAACCACGTGATAATTAACTCTGTAATTTGAAGATATTTTTATTATGTTTATGCATTGATTTTGGATATAATGCAGTTATTGTTGTTGTTTTTTTTGTTCCTTAATGATGTAAAACACGTATGTGACACTTTGCTACTCGTATAGGCTATATGAAAAACTCTCATATTTAGAAAAACTGGCTGTTATTTCTAAAGTCATATAAACAGTTGGCAGATAAAACCTGTGTACACTATTAATCTATATCAGAGTAAAGCTATAACAGTTCAAACAGTTTATACCCTAGTTTGGGATTCACGCGTTTCATTTTGTTTTAAACTTATTTATTTTACTTCGATTGTGAAACAAGTTCTTACGACTTAGACAAATCACGCTCGAAGTCTTCCTGGGTAGAACCAGTACAAAGCATATGCGGAAAAAGTGCCTTGCTCAAGGACACCACACATAGCCGTAGCGGAGGATCGAACCCACGACCCTCCGATCATGGGTTCGGTGCTCTACCACTGGACCACGCGCTCATTTTGATGAACGCGTACTGCAATAAATAGCAGTTATCGTTAATGGCATGTGTAGTTCATCATGAAATGAAGCAGCTTAAGTATAGTAAGTTTATCATAGTAAGCTTTAGTTTAGTAAGCTTTAGTATAATAAGCTTTATTACAGTAAGCTTAAGTATAGTAAGCTTTTTTATAGTAAGCTTTTAGAATAGTAAGCTTTAGTTTAAAAAGCTTAATTACAGTAAGCTTTATTATAGTAAGCTTTAATATAGTAAGCTTTAGTATAGAAATATTTTGTATAGTAAGCTTTATGATTATAACCTTTAGTATAGTAAGCTTTACAACTTTACATCTCATTAACATTCGTCTTTAATCGCTGATTCAAGTGGGACAGTTACCATTTACTTGCTGATTAACCTTATAGGATTTCAGCACATACTGGACTATTTCAGACATTTCCCAAGAGTTATCCGATAATTGCCCTTGCGCATTTCGATGATATTGGAGATGACTCCAATTACTTCCCTTAGACCGTGATAAAACAAACAGGTATCGTTCCGCTCTGAAACTAAGATCAAGTAGGCGTGACGTGTTATATGCCCTCGGGATATATCTATTCGTTTTGATAAGCAAGTTTTGGTGATTTTGATGTGTAGTATAAAAAAGAAATTGATGTATTTTACTTAGCAACGCTAAAATCATTTGATTAAACCTAATGTGCAAAATTATAACATAGATTAATGATTTTAACTACAAATTTCAATATACTTTGATAAAGTTTATTTTATTATCAGTCAACAATTAAAGATTGACTATTTTGAGTTACTGTTATTGATCAGTTTAGTTTAAATTTATTTATTTTACTTCGACTGTGAAACAAGTTTTTTCAACTTAGGCAAATCACGCTGAAGACTTCCTAATTAGAACCAGTACTAAGCATATGCGGAAAAGTGTCTTGCTAAAGGACACCACACATAGCCTTGGCGGAGGATCGAACCCACGACCCTCCGATCATGGGTTCGGTGCTCTACAACTTGACCTCGCGCTCCACACGAATTTATTACGGTTATTAGATTATATAAACTTATATTTGAAGAGAAAGAATGGCAATAAAACAGTATGTCATAAATCAATCATCACAGAGACTGGTGCCGTCGGGGATTCGAATTCACGACCCGAGGGTCGATAGTCGGACGCATTATTGTCTGAGTTAACGGGACAAGTGCTATGATATCAGGACTTCCCTAACTGCAGTAAAGAACAAGGTTAATGTGACATACACAACATTGATACACGGGGTACCAGACAACATTGTTTACATGATAAATCAGAGCTGATTTAATTTTCTTTTTTTCTGGCTAAAACCTATACTGACGACAAAACCGTTGTTAGACGTGTGATACCAAGTGGTAAAGAATAACTTTGCCGATTTAGAATTTTGAAAAGTGAGTTTTTTGTCGCTGAATTTGACATTTGAAAAATTGCCATTGTTCGCTATATACTTTTGTGCGGGTGGGGTGTGTATTGGAAAATTGGTAATACTACCCACGCATACTGACTGGAAAATTGTCACGCATGACAGAACGAGGGTATATATAGATAAATACCGTAAATATAGTACAAGTGTCCACGTATTTATCACTGTTTAATGCGCAAGATCTTGGGCCTAAATTAAATATAGCAATGATATCTGAGCAACCAGTACGTACACATGAAGGCAATGTGATGAGTGAATCCCAAGCATATGTGGATTCGATGATGTCATCGCAACATATATGCTCAGCGGTAAGAACACCCATCAACACCACAAGGAAAAGAACATTATCGACGCCAACAGAAACAGAAAGTGCTGTGAAGAAAATTAAAAGTGGTGAAACAAATGGCAATATAGAAACTAGAAATGTAGTCAAAGTAAAGCGTAGTTTGAATGCCTCAATGAAAGATAAAGGAAAAGAAGGTGTGTCCAGCAACAAAAAGAGCATAAACAGTGACAATAGTGAAGGTACATGTGAAAGTGCGACAAGTGGTACTAATAAATCAAAAGCAAAGTCACAAACATCAAGTAAAAAGACGAAAAGTGGTAAGCAAAAACCAAAAGATCCCACAAGGCCAGAAATAATTGATGTCTCAGCATAAATACATAGAGATGGTAATTCTATTAATTCAATGAGGGATATGATGAACTTTAAATTTGATGTTGAAAGTGGACCAACAATAGAAACAAGAGACTTTGTGCAAGTAATGACACAGTTTGCAAATGAAATGCAAAATATTTCGTCCAATTTACAGAAAATGATACTAGATGTAACTAAAAAGATTGATTCGGTAGCTGATGAAGTTGAAAAGAAATTGTCAAACAAAAAAAATCAAGTGAAAGATAAACGAATTAACAGCGAAAGTGCAAAGATCAAACAAGAGGTACATAAGAGAATAGATACGGTTAAAAATGACTTTATAGAAGATGTTAAGTGTCTACAACAGCAGATAGATGAGATAAATGTCAGTAGAACAGTTGATAGTGAAGATAGTATGGACAGATCACAGAATATTTGCATAAGAAATTTGCCACAGCGGGAAAGAGAGAGTGTGAATGACATTGTGTCTGACCTTTTCAGAGATGGTCTCAAATTAAGAGATGTTAAGTTTAAGAAAGCGGTAAGGAAAGAAGGAACAGATGGAAAGTCAGGAGTAATTATTGTGTCATGCAATACATTAGATGACAGAGTGGCTATTTTGAAAAATAAAAGTCAACTGAGACACTCCAGAAAATATGAAAAGGTATTTGTGCACAAAGACCAATCAATGGAAGCCTGCGTGAACAATCACAATCTCAAATTATTAATTTCATCGCTTGGGATCAAAGGTCTATCTGTTCGCGGATCACGTTTGTGTGTAGACGAAGGCTCAGAAAGAAGAAATAATACCAGTGATAGGCGCAGAAATGTAGACGTAAGACATATGAAAGTAGGCGACAGTGACAGCATGCACATTAATGGAAACCGAAGTACCAGTTACCGATCATTTGAACAATATCCACGAAGAAGTTACCAACATATCGACAATAATCGCGAATACAACAAACATAAGGATCAAACAAATAACCAAAGCAGAAACAATTCTCATACTAATGACAGTAGAGGTAACAGACAAGAAAGCTGGAACAGAAAATGCTCAGCAAGACGGATGGAGAAACAGACGAGGCTATAATGAACTATTATGGTGAATCAAGATAGGTTCAATTAGGGTTTTGGAATGTAAATGGATGGTCTAGTGATAGCGGTTCAGATAATTTTATTTTTAGAGAAAATTGTGTACGTTTTATGAATATTGATATTATTAGCATAGCTGAAACTAATCTTTTAAAAGAAAATCATTTAGCTTTAGATAACTATGTGTTTATTGGGCATAATAGGAAACAGATACATGTTAATGCTAGAAATGGATCAGGCGGCGTATGTTTAATTGTAAAGTGTGACTTATATAAGGAGTTTGAGATTAATGTATTAGACAAGTCATATGAAGGTATTTTATGGGTGTCTTTTAAAAACAAATTAACACTTTTATCTTTTAACGTATGTGTATGTTATTTACCTCCTCAAGGATCGTCCAGACATGTAAATCCTAATGATTTTTATAATCAACTCTTAACAAATATATATGAATATCAAAAATTAGGTCAGTTTGTCATATGTGGTGATTTTAACAGCAGAGTTGGTGATATGCCAGATTTTATCGAAGGTGTTGATAATGTCTTAGAAAGAGATGTGATTGATTTTGCTAAAAATGCATATGGAGACATGTTGTCTATTTTTTTAATTGATAGTAATTGTTGTATAATGAATGGGAGACATTTTAAAAGTAATAATTTCACATGTATTTCATCGAAAGGTAGTTCTGTAGTCGATTACTTTATAGTTCCTTATGAAGACATCGAATGTATAGATAATGTAAATGTAACTATTGCATCGGATATGGTGCGGGAACAATGTATAGGAGTCGAGGAGTATACCTGATCACTCACTTTTGACATGTTATTTTCATCCTAAATGTTTGAAATCTGCAATTGCAGAACAAAATAACGAATATATTGTAACAGAAAAGATGTATACAAAATTTGATGTTAGACATATTCCTGAGCATTTTTGTCTTAATTCAGAATTAGCTTTTGATAACAGTATTCAAGAAACGATTTCAAAATTAGAAAATAATGAACAAGAAAAGAGTTCAGTAGATACTTTATATAATTCGTTTTCTCGTATTATTAAAGATGAAATGTTAGAGAAAATACCTAGCAAAAAGGTTGTTTTAAAATATGGGTATTCTAATAAACGTAAACGAATTTCAAAACCATGGTGGAATGAAAATTTAAGTAAACTTTGGAATGATATGTGTAGCGCGGAGAGAATTTGGTTAAAGACTAATGGTATTTTAAAAAGCAGTAAAAACAGAGTTTAAGTTGAGAAAAGAAAAGTATTCGATAAAAATGTACAACAAAGTAAACGTAAATACTGGTTTAAATTGCAGGAAGAGATTATTAATGATGTTAAGAAAAACCCAAATGAATTTTGGAAAACTATTGGTCGGGTTGGTGTTAGAGATAATAGAAAAAAGACATACCTATGGAAATTTTAGATAACGATGGTAACATTGTTACAGATAAAACAGCTGTTTTTAATAAATGGAAGTCAGATTTTTATGACCTTCTTAATCAAGATATAGACACTGATATTGATATAGAAAATGTGGATGTTAATCTGAATATTAATAATGATATTCAAAATTTTAGTGGTGGTTTTACGTTAGATGAAGTAAGAAAATCTGTACTTGATGTCCGTAATGGTCGTTCCATTGGAGTAGATGAAATTCTAGGGGAGGTCCTAAAGAATGAAATAGTTATAAGTTACCTTCAGAAGTGTTTTAATATATTTTTGAATACAGGTAAAGTTCCTACTGTGTGGGGTAAGGGTATTATTACTCCTATTCCAAAATGTACATCTAGTAATCCGAGAGACCCTTTGTCGTATAGGGGTATAACAATTACATCTACAGTCTATAAAATTTATTGTAGTTTATTGAATAATAGAATTACAAATTTTACCGAGCAAAACGATATTATATTTGAAGGTCAAAATGGATTTCGTAAAGGTCGCAGTACCATTGACCATCTTACATCTCTAACAAACCTAATAGATTCTAGGAAAAAAATGAAAAAATCTACTTACTGTGCTTTTATTGATTTTAGAAAGGCATATGATACTGTAAATAGAGATATTCTGTGGAAAAAATTAGATAAGTTAGGAATTCGGGGGAAACTTTTAGAAGCCATTCATCTCTCTACAAGAATGTATTATGTTCTATTAAGTTAAATGGTTTTGACACGGACTGGTTTAGTGTAAATACGGGCTTGAAGCAAGGGTGTTCTTTATCACCGATACTGTTTAACCTGTATATTAATGATCTTGCTTTGAAAATAAATACATTACAGAAGGGTGTTCTGATAGATGACACTCTAATTTCAGTTCTTTTATATGCAGATGATATTGTTCTAATAGCAGAAACACCAGAAGATCTACAATATATGTTAAACATGCTTAATAGTTGGTGCATAAATAATTATTTGTCAGTTAACTGTACCAAATCCAATATAGTACATTTTAGAAATCCATCATGTGAACGTTGTAATGTTATATTTAAGTGTGGCAATGATGTAATTGAGTACACGTCACAATATAAATACCTAGGTCTTATATTGACAGAACACCTAGATATTGCAGTGACTGCAAAAATTGTTGCACAATCTGCAAACAGAGCGTTAGGCCTACTTATTGTAAAATCAAAAGCTTTCGGTGGTTTCCCATATGAAGTTTTTTCAAAATTAAATGATAATCTTGTTTTTCCAGTTATTGCGTATGGGGCGGGAGTTTGGGGTACACATAATTTTAGTAGCATAAATGCTGTCCAGAATTTAGCGGCTAGATATTTTTTAAATGTGGGTAAATACACACCAAATTCTGCAGTTACTGGAGATATAGGATGGACACCATGTATAGGTAAAGTGTTGAAATGTGTATTATAAAATTGGTGTCGTTGTATTAATATGCAAACTACAAGACTAAATAAAAAGATATGTTTATGGTCAAATTCAAAAAGTAATAATAAATGCAAGAACTGGAATTTTTAAGTATTAGAAATGTTCAAAAAATATAATGTAGAAAGATATGGTAATGTTAATGAAAATGCAAATAAATTTGTACTTTTAAACGAAATAATACCACTGATTGTGAATGACGTTGTCACAAAGTGGCATGAAGACGTAAACAGAGAAGTTTCACAAAGAGGTAACGGGGGAAATAAACTTAGACTTTATAAACAGTTCAAACATGAATATATTGTGGAACCATACTGTAAATTAGTATACAATAGACGCCATAGAGGTGCTTTAGCAAAATTTAGAAGTGGCACTGCTCCAATAGCCATAGAAACTGGAAGATATAGACAGTTGAGTGTAAATGATCGAGTGTGCTTTCATTGTAAAGATGAAGTTGAAAATGAGATGCATGTGTTACTAAATTGCCCTTTGTATGATACCATTCGATCAGAGTTATTGACAGAAATTGTAAGTGTTTTTAAGGAATTTAATTCGTGTAGCGATAATGATAAACTATGCTACATACTATCGAACCAAAGTGTTGTGAAACTAAGTGCCAAAACCTGTTTTATGATTTTAGAGATAAGAAGAAATATTTTATATAGTTGTATATAAATAATGTAAAAGTTGATTTAGACATATGAAGCATTTTAACATTGTAGTGAGAAGTCGGTGCTAATCAGTTCATTCTAGATCTGATCTAGAATGATATTCGATTTTTTAAAATATTTTTTAAGCTTTAAGTAGCAGATGCGTTAGCATTTCCTTTCTTCCTCACATCGTAATCTTATATAATTTTAATAACATTTTAGACAATATGTCAAGATTAGCACCGGCCTCTCATTTTTTACGGTGTATATATATGTTAAAACGTGGTGTGTTATATGTGCTATTCTGCAAGTATGTTTGCTAGTCTGTAAGGTTATCAGTAAATATATAAACAACAAGTATTATTAATTGTGACAAATTGGTTTAAAATATGTATTGATATGTTTTACATGTAATATAGTCTCTTGTAATTCTTTATAGAATGGCATGGCTAACTGTTAAATATAATGTTTAATTTAATGTATATACTGTGTATTAACCATGATGAGACTTAAATAAAGAAATATCTATTCAGAAACGCTTTGCAGAACAATACAATGTGTCTGGGGGGTGTTTTGTCCGTCAGCCTTGAAATTTAATTACTCAATTACATTCTAGCAGATTATATTATAACCCCCAATAAAATTACAAGTTTTGCCTCCGGGGCAGGGGTAAGGGGTAATTAATTTTATAAATGACACTGGCTTATCGCATTGTTTGCTCTGTTGTTGTTTTTTGTACAAGGATTATTAGATTTGAATATTATTTCACTGAAAACGTTAAATTTAAAAATTCTGTAATATTTATAAACATTTGATAATGGATTATCTTAACTAACTTGTTTTAAAAGTTAATTACACGATATCTATGCGATGACTAAAAAACGAAAATAAACATGCACTAAATGAAACATGTTTGCAGTTAAAATATATATTTCGGATTATCAAACTTTAGGAAGTATTCTCAGTACCATTATATTTCTTTAAAAAATTATATTTTCGTGCCGCAAAACACCATTCTTTTCATAGGTATTATCTTTCTTTTCGTCTCATCTACTTATCATATAACAAAACATAAATTATACATGAACATTTAAACTTGTACATAGCCATTCTAAAAGAATTATAAGAGATATTTTAAAACATAAATTATGAATATCAATACAAAGAACATTTTTTGACATGATAAAGCTCAATGTAAAACACTGCTAATCTTTATACTAAAATCTGCAATAAACTAAGTTTTTAATTAAAAAGATGAAGAAGAAAAAGAGCACTGTTGCACATATTTAAAAATATACGATTATCGTTTTTTATCAGATCATTTGAGAACTGATTAGCAATATGCTCATATATGTGGAGATTTTTTTTTAATTGAGTAATTCAAAACAATGATATGCTAATTATGCTGTATTAGCATTATTATCAACCAATTACATTATTAAATCTCTTTATTCAATTAACATGCCTCGAGTAATGTATTATTGTTATCTAATCACTGGTTTTGATATTTAAGAATCAAGTGATATAAATAAATTGAATATTCCAATTATACATACTCTTTAATCAATTTTCTTTCTATGCCCACTGAATTATTTCATAACAAAGACATTAAAACATAAAATTGTGCGAAAAAAAAAAACCATTAAATAATGTTTAAGAATACAAAAGAAATGTACTTGAATTTGAAGCTTTTTGAAGGTTCTTTCGTTAAAATATGAAATTAAAAAAAATCTATGCTTTAGACTACAAATAAAATAATTAATAAACACACACACTTTAAACTTTACATAACTTGCAATATCACCATGTGTTTATAAATATTTCGAGGCTGAAAAACATCTGCATTGCATAAAGCCGGCTGATATAGCGACATACATGCTGTATTTAATTGGGTACAATTATACGCTGTACATTAGGCACACAGAAAATAAATCCGAATTACATTTTATCTCATTTTCAAATCAAAATGGAAGCAAGATGCAATTATCATATTTTTTATATCTATATATCATCGTAAAGAGAATTTTATTTGCAATAAACCTATACGTTGTAATAGGTTGGCAAATAATCACAACTAAGGTTTATAAGACCTTAAAAATGACCGAAAACGTGTTTTGAGTAATTTTTATATAGAACATATAAGAACCATATATGCTGTTATAAAACTAAAAAAGGAAGCAAGAAAACGTTAACATATTTTAATTTTTATTTTATCATAATAAAGGTTACATTTTTAACTAAATGACCAGACGTTGTAATAGGTTGGTAATTTAATATTGATACAGTTATAACGATATAATTAAATTTCTCCTATATGTTTCTATGTAAACCAAATATCACGGGGTTGCTAGGGTAAATGATCGTTTGTTAACACTCGATGGCATAAAAATGGAGCTTAATATTCAATCAATCAATATTCAATTGTTAATAAGAGTAGAGCGATTGACCGAAAGTCAAAATCAAGTAGATGATTGCAGAATTCTCAAATGATTATTTTGGGGGGAAATGTTTCAAGCCGCCATGTATTTTTGAATGGGAGCATGGCTTTTTCCGCTAACATTCAAGAAAAGTAAGCATTGAACAACTCTCAGACTAAAAACACATAATATACGGCTCAGGTTATCACATTGAAAGCATTTCTGGGACTACGCTAGGTGTTTTACATTTGATTTATATTCAAATCAACCAAATTATGTCAATAATCAAATATAAACATAAACCAACCATCTAGGTGCCGTATCACTGGTACACACACATGTACGAACCATCGTGGTGCCTTATCTCTGGTAAACGAACATGCACGAACCATCATGGTGCCGTATCACTTGTAAACAAACATGTACGAACCATCGTAGTGCTGTATCATTTGTACACAAACATGTACGAACCAGCGTGGTGCCTTATCATTTGTACGCAAACATGTACGAACCATCGTGGTGCCGAATCACTTGTACACAAACGTGCACAAACCACAGAGGTACCATATCATTTATACGTAAACATGTACTAACCATCGTGGTGCCATATCACTTGTACACAAACATAACCGAACCATCGTGGTGCCGTATCACTTGTACACAAAAATGTACAAACCATCGTGGTGCCGCATCACTTGTACACAAACATGTACAAACTATCGTGGTGCCGCATCACTTGTACACAAACATGTACAAATCATCGTGGTGACGTATCACTTGTACACAAACATGACCGAACCATCGTGGTGCCGTATCACATATACACAAACATGTACTAACCATCGTGGTTACGCATCACTTGTACACAAACATGACCGAACCATCAGGGTGCCGCATCACTTGTACACAAACATGTACAAATCATCGTGGTGCGGCATCACTTGTAAACAAACATGTACGAACCATCGTGGTGACGTATCACTTGTACACAAACATGTACGAATCATCGTGATGCCGTATCACTTGTACGTAAACATGTACGAGCCATCGTGATGAGGTATCATTGGTACACAAACATGTACGAACCATCGTGGTGCCGCATCACTGGTACACAAACATATACGAACCATCGTGGTGCTGCATCACTTGTTCACTAACATGCACGAACCATCGTGGTGCCGTATCACTGGTACACAAACATGTACAAACCATCGTGGTGCCGTATCACTTGTACACAAACATGTACAAATCATCGTGATGCCGCATCACTTGTACACAAACATGTACAAACCATCGTGGTGCGGCATCACTTGTAAACAAACATGTACGAACCATCGTGGTGACGTATCACTTGTACACAAACATGTACGAATCATCGTGATGCCGTATCACTGGTACATAAACATGTACGAACCATCGTGGTGACGTATCACTGGTACACAAACATGTACGAATCATCAAGGTGCCGCATCACTTGTTCACTAACATGCACGAACCATCGTGGTGCCGTATCACTGGTACACAAACATGTACAAACCATCGTGGTGCCGTATCACTGGTACACAAACATGTACGAATCATCGTGGTGCCGCATCACTTGTTCACTAACATGTACGAACCATCGTGGTGCCGTATTACTGGTACACAAACATGTACGATCCATCGTGATGACGTATCACTGGTACACAAACATGTACGAATCATCGTGGTGACGCATCACTTGTACACAAACATGTACGAATCATCGTGGTGACGCATCACTTGTACACAAACATGTACTAACCATCGTGGTGACGTATCACTGGAACACAAACATGTGCGAACCAACGTGGTGCAGCATCTCTTGTACACAAACATGTACGAACCAATGTGGTGCCGCATCACTTGTACACAAACATGTACGAACCATCGTGGTGACTTATAACTGGTACACAAACATGTACGAACCATCGTGGTGCCGCATCACTTGAACACAAACAAGTAGGAACCATCGTGGTGCCGTATCACTGGTACACAAACATGTACCAACCATCGTGGTGCCACATCACTTGTTCACTAACATGTACAAACCATCGTGGTGCCATATCACTGGTACACGAACATGTATGAACCATCGTGGTGCCGTATCACTGGAACACAAACATGTACGAATCAACGTGGTGCCGCATCACTTATTCACTAACATGTACGCACCATCGTGGTGCCGTATCACTGACACACAAACATGTACGAACCATCGTGGTGACTTATCACTGGTACACAAACATGTATGAATCATCGTGGTGACGCATCACTTGTACACAAACATGTACGAACCATCGTGGTGAGGTATTACTGGTAAACAATCATGTACGAACCATCGTGGTGCCGAATCACTTGTACACAAATATGTACGAACCATCGTGGTGCTGCATCACCTGTACACAAACATGTACAAACCATCGTGGTGCCGCATCACTAATACACATATGTACGAACCATCGTGGTGACGCATTACTTGTACACAAACATGTACGGACCATCGTAGTGCCGCATCACTTTTACACAAACATGTACGAAACATTTTGGTGACGTATCACTGGTTCACAAACAAGTACGAACCATCGCGGTGCCGCATCACTTGTACACAAACATGTACAAACCATCGTGGTACCGCATCACTGGTACACAAACATGTATGAATCATCGTGGTGCCGCATCACTGGTACACAAACATGTACGAACCATCGTGGTGCCGCATCACTTGTTCACTAACATGTACGATCCATCGTGGTGACGCATCACTTGTTCACTAACATGTACGAACATTCGTGGTGACGCATCACTGGTACACAAACATGTACGAACCATCGTGGTGCCGCATCACTTGTACACAAACATGTACAAACTATCGTGGTGTCGTATCACTGGTACACAAACATGTACGAACCATTGTGGTGCCGCATCACTTGTACACAAACATGTACGAACCATCATAGTGCCGCATCACTTGTACACAAACATGTACGAACCATCGAGGTGCCGCGTCACTTGTACACAAACATGTACAAACCATCATGGTGACGCATCACTAGTACACAAACATGTACGAATCATCGTGATGCCGCATCACTGGTACACAAACATGTACGAACCATCGTGGTGACGTATCACTGGTACACAAACATGTACGAATCATCGAGGTGCCGCATCACTTGTTCACTTACATGTACGAACCATCGTGGTGCCGTATCACTTGTACACAAATATGTACGAACCATCGTGGTGACGTATCACTGGTACAAAAACATTTACGAATCATCGTGGTACCGCATCACTTGTACACAAACATGTACGAACCATCGTGGTGACGTATCACTGGTACACAAACATGTACGAACCATCATGGTGCCGTATCACTGGTACACAAACATGTACGAATCATCGTGGTGCCGCATCACTTGTTCACTAACATGTACGAACCATCGTGGTGCCGTATCACTTGTACACAAACATGTACGAATCATCGTGGTGCCGTATCACTGGTACACAAACATGTACGAACCATCGTGGTGGCGCATCACTTGTTCACTAACATGTACAAACCATCGTGGTGACGTATCACTGATACACAAACATGTACGAACCATCGTATTGGCGCATCACTTGTTCATTAACATGTACGAACCATCGTGGTGCCGTATGATTGGTTCACAAACATGTACGAACCATCGTGGTGCCTTATCACTGGTACACAAACATGTACGAATCATCGTGGTGCCGCATGACTTGTTCACTAACATTTACGAACCATCGTGGTGCCGTATCACTGGTACACAAACATGATTGAACCATCGTGGTGACGTATCACTGGTACAGAAACATTTACGTATCATCGTGGTGATGCATCACTTGTACACAAATATGTACGAACCATCGTGGAGACGTATCACTGGTAAAAAAACATGTACGAACCATCGTGGTGCAGCATCACTTGTACACAAACATGTACAAATCATCGTGGTGACGCATTACTTGTACACAAACATGTACAAACCATCGTGGTAACGTATCACTGTTACACAATCATGTACGAACCATTGCGGTGCCGCATCACTTGTACAGAAACATGTACGAACCATCGTGGTGCCGCATCAATTGTACACAAACATGTACAAACCATCGTGGTACCGCATCACTGGTACACAAACATGTACGAACCATTGTTGTGCCGCATCACTTGTTCACTAATATGTACGAACCATCGTGGTGACGCATCACTGGTACACAAACATGTACGAACCATTATGGTGACGCATCACTTGTACACAAACATGTACGAACCATCGTGGTGCCGCATCACTTGTACACAAACATGTACGTATTATCGTGGTGCTGCATCACTTGTACACAAACATGTACGAGCCATCGTGGTGCCGCATCACTTGTTCGCTAACATGTACGAACCATCGTGGTGCCGCATCACTGGTACACAAACATATACGAACCATCGTGGTGCTGCATCACCTGTACACAAACATGTACGATATATCGTGGTGCCGCATCAGTTGTACAGAAACATGTACGTATCATCGTGGTGCCAAATCACTTGTACACAAACATGTACGTACTATCGTGGTGACGTATCACTGGTACACAAACACGTACGAATCATCGAGGTGCCGCATCAGTTGTTCACTAACAGGTACGAACCATCGTGGTGCCGTATCACTGGTACACAAACACGTACGAACCATCGTGGTGCCGCATCACTTGTTCACTAACATGTACGAACCATCGTGGTGACGTATCACTTGTACACAAACATGTACGAATCATCGTGGTGCCGCATCACTTGTACACAAACATGTACAATCCATCGTGGTGACGTATCACTGGTACACAAACATGTACGATTCATCGTTGTGCCGCATCACTGGTACACAAACATGTACGAACCATCATGGTGACGTATCATTGGTACACAAACATGTACGAATCATCGTAGTGCCGCATCACTTGTACACAAACATGTACGAACCATCGTGGTGACGTATCACTGGTACACACACATGTACAAACAATCGTGGTGACGTATGACTTGTACACAAACATGAACGAACCATCGTGGTGCTGTATCACTTGTACACAAACATGTACGATTCATCGTGGTGCCGCATCACTTGTACACTAACATGTACGAACCATCGTTGTGCCGCATCACGTGTACAGTAACATTTACTAACCATCGTGATGCCGCTCACTTGTACACAAACATGTACGAACCATTGTGGTAACGCATCACTTGTTCAAACATGTACGAACCATCGTGGTGACGTATCACTGGTACACAAACATGTACGAACCATCGTGGTGCCGCATCACTGGTAAACAAATATGTACGAACCATCGCGGTGCCGCATCACTTGTACACTTACACGTACGAACCATCGTGGTGACGCATCACTTCTTCACTAACATGTACGAACCATCGTGGTGTCGTATCAATCGTACAATAACATGTACGAACCATCGTGGTGCCGCATCACTTGTACACAAACATGTACGAACCATCGAGGTGCCGTATCACTTGTACACAAACATGAACGAACAATCGTGGTGCCGTATCACTTGTAAACAAACATGTACGAACCATCGTGGTGCCGCATCACTTGTACACAAACATGTACGAACCATCGTGGTGCCGCATCACTTGTACACAAACATGTGCGAACCATCGTGGTGAGTTATCACTGGTACATAAACATGTACGAATTATCGTGGTGACGTATCACTGGTACACAAACATGTACGAACCATCGTGGTGACGTATCACTGGTACACAAACATGTACAAACCATCGTGGTTACGTATCACTGGTACACAAACATTTACGAACCATCGTGGTGCCGCATCACTTGTACACAAACATATACTAACCATCGTTGTGCCGCATCACTTGTACACAAACATATACGAACCATCGTGGTGCTGCATCACTTGTACACAAACGTACGAACCATCGTGGTGCCGTATCACTCGTACATAAACATGTACGAACCATCGTGGTGCCGTATCATGTGTACACGAACGTGAACAGATCATCGAGGTGCCATATCACTGATACACAAACATGCACAAACCATCGTGATGTCGTATCACTAGTACACAAACATGGACGAACCATCATAGTGCCGTATCACTTGAACACAAACATGTACGAACCATCGTGATGCCGTATCGCTTGTACACGAACGTGCACAAACCATCTAGGTACATTATCACTTGAACACAAACATGTACGAACCATCATTGTGCCGTATCTCTCGTACATCAACATGTACGATCATCGTTGTGCCGTATCACTTGTATACAAGCATGAACGCAACATTGATGTTTCGTATTACTTGTACACAAACATGTACGAACTATCGTGCTGCCGTATCACTAGTAGAGAAACATGTACGAACCATCGAGGTGTCGTATTACTTGTACACAAGCGTAAACGAACCATCGTGCTGCCATATCACTGATACACAAACGTAAACGAACCATCGGGGTGCCGTATCACTAGTACACAAACGTAAACGAACCATCGTGGTGCCGTATCACTAGTACACAAACGTATACGAACCATCGTGCTGCCGTATCACTAGTACACAAACGTAAACGAACCATCGTGGTGCCGTATCACTAGTACACAAACGTAAACGAACCATCGTTGTGCCATATCACTAGTACACAAACGTAAACAAAAACCATCGTTGTGCCGTATCACTAGTACACAAACGTAAACGAACCATCGTGGTGCCGTATCACTGGTACACAAACGTAAACGAACTACTTGGTGCCGTATCACTGGTACATAAACATGTACGAATCATCGGTGTGACGTACCACTAGTACACAAACGTATACGAACCATCGTGGTGTCGAATCACTAGAACACAAACGTAAACGAACCATCGTGGTGCCGTATCAATGGTACATAAACATGTACGAATCATCGTGGTGCCGTATCACTAGTACACAAACGTATACGAACCATCGTGGTGCCGTATCACTAGTACACAAACGTAAACGAACCATCGTGGTGCCGTATCACTGGTACATAAACATGTACGAATCATCGTTGTGCCGTATCACTAGTACACAAACGTAAACGAACCATCGTGGTGCCGTATCACTGGTACATAAACATGTAAGAATCATCGTTGTGCCGTATCACTAGTACACAAACGTATACGAACCATCGTGGTGACGTATCACTGGTACACAAACATGTACAAACCATCGTGGTGACGTATCACTTGTACACAAACATGAACGAACAATCATGGTGCTGTATCACTTGTACACAAACATGTACGATTCATCGTGGTGCCGCATCACTTGTACACTAACATGAACGAACCATCGTTGTGCTGCATCACGTGTGCACTAACATGTACTAACCATCGTGGTGCCGCATCACTTCTACACAAACATGTACGAAACATTTTGGTGACGTATCACTGGTTCACAAACAAGTACGAACCATCGCGGTGCCGCATCACTTGTACACAAACATGTACAAACCATCGTGGTACCGCATCACTGGTACACAATATTTACGAACCATCAAGGTGTCGTATCACTTGTACACAAACATGCACGAACCATCGTGGTGCCGTATCACAGATACATAAACATGTACGAACCATCGTATTGCCGTATGACTGGTACTCAAACTTGTTCGAACAATCGTGGTGCCGTATCGCTGGTACACAAACATTCACGAACCATCGTGATGCTGTAACACTTGTACACAAACATGTACGAGCAATCGTGGCGCCGTATCTTTGGTACACAAACATGTACGAACCATCCACTGGTACACAAACTTATTCGAACAATCGTATTGCCGTATCGCTGGTACACAAACATGTACGAACCATCGTGTTGCCATTTCACTTGAACACAAACCATCGTGGTGCCGTATCACTTGTACACGAACGTGTACAGATCATCGAGGTGTCTTATCACTTTTACACAAACATGCACGAACCATCGTGGTGCCGTATCACTGGTACACATGTATATGTCTCGAAAAACAAGCAAAAACACTGATTCTCTCAGAAGAACGGGACTCAAACCTCTCGTCCAACTTCAAATAATATAGTTAATGTCAAGTGGAATGGATTGTGGACGATATGTATTGGTTTACAATCCAACTTTATTGAATAAAAAGCCTGATTTGTTGTAAGATTCTTACTGTTGAAAGGTATAACCGGCGACTAAGACTTTTAGCATCTAAATAAATAACCAACATTTAGAAGTGTCGATATTATACAAACCCATTGATAATTATGTTTACCCATATCTAATCGAGTAAATTGCAATTTTTAAATAAGGGAGGTCAGTGTTTATTTCGATATCAGTCGTTAAGCCCCCATCCGCTTTCGGACTTCTGGTCGCTTCGGTTCTTCATTTGAATAGTGGCTCTAGTTGTTCCAAACATCACAGACAATTAACACAGAGAGCTGGACTTTCCATATATATTTATTTCTTTACATTATTACAACTGTCATTTGAAATTTCATAAAATCTATTAACACATATGCACTCTTCTAAACATAGTTCAAACGAAGTCCCCACCTCAAATCTTAACAAACACATTTCTACTCAAAACTCAACCATACTAAAAACACGTCTTAACATCTTCGCATCTATTCTCCTCGATGAACCCGACTTTTCCCTTAATTCAAAACTAAAACTGCCTTTATTCTCTCGCTACCTGAGAACTTAACCCAAACTACTCCCACTAATTTTCATTAAAGTCACACTTAATTCATATACCAGTCATTGTCCACTCTAGTCCGCTAAATGCCCATAAAACCCAGTTCATATCTCTATTATTAGTCCTGTTATGTTATATTTTTACAGGATAACTCATCATAAGTGACCTGAAATATTCCCATTTTGACCAGTACAGAAAGAGTAGGATTTTGTAGTCTCAACTTAACCATGAAATATCCCACATAATTATATATTGGGTTCAAATTTTACATTATCAAACTAATAAAATACAATAATTAATGAGTGACTGACTATAATACATACGTCCATATCAAATGAAAAGAATATATTTTATTTAATTTCTTTTAAAAAAAAATAAAATGAAGTTACGATATAATTATTACATCTGAACAATTTCAAGTTTTCTGAATATATCTCATCTCTAATGTTCACGTTTATTTTTCGTACTATTTCTCATGTTCAAGTTCTATGTCATTTCAGAATACTTGATAAAAAAATACACAATTTTTATAATTTCACTTTAATGTTTAAACTGACTATTCTGCACGCGGTCGTATCCTTAGCGTTGTACAATCTCCTCGGGAAATATCGTACCACGGGTCCCATTACCATGTGTCTTTGTACCATTATCATATGTCGTCGTACCATTACTGGGATACATAATTATATATTGGGTTTAAATTTTACATTATCTTACTAATGAAATACAATAATTAGTGAGTGACTGACTATAATACATAATATGACATTTGTGGCTAGATTACAAAGTAATATAAAAGGTCATGAGGTACCTTTAAATAAATCACTCATTTTAGAATAATTATTTGAAATGGCGGATCTACTCTACCGGCTAACCAACTCTCATCTTTTAAACAATCCATTTTATTTATACCAATACTAGTAAACAACTGTGCCTTTAAGTCCCCCTCCCACTAGACTGAAAGCCTTCACGTAAAAAATACTTTGCAACTTTAAGTCGGAACTCTGGTTTTGAGAAAAAACGACGCGTAGACTAAGGTAGGAAATCCCTGTTCAATATATCATACTGGTATGTTTACTTATGCCAATACAGGATCTTTGGGATGATATATTGAAGAAATATTCCTTTCACTTAAAATTGGAGAAAGCCTGATTTGCTTCCTTTAAAATCATTTGTTTATTTTACAATTTTAATACGAATCAGATACTCTCTTAATTCTAAAATTGTTTTAATGTTTGAAAGTAAATATTAAACGATCAAACTGGATTTAGACCAGGAACCAGGGGGTCAAAATGGTAGTAGTTCCATAGAAAATTGACAGTGGTCGTTCAAGATGGTGTGAGTGTGAAAATGCACTTGAGAGGTACTATTGCAATGTAAACTTGTGATGGGAATATATTTTTCCAGAGTATGCTGCAAAATTGAGTGGACTGGTAGCTATAACACAAAGATGTGACTATTTCTAAGACGATAACAATTTTGCATAATTTGGCTGATTTGACCTCTGTATATGAAATAGGGACACCTACTTTCGCTTTGAACAAAATTGTGAAATTGGAAGCAGTTAATGCCCATGTTTTTAACTGTTTTTTTTTTGTGTGTTCTGCTTGAATTGAATATGAATTCTGGAAATTCTCAATGAGTTTTGAGTACAACTGTAAGTTTGACAGTCTATTGTGCTAATATTACGGTCTATGTGAAATTAATGGTTGGCCAGCTTCAACTAAATGACTAAAATGAGGAAAAAACTATGCCATTTAAGCGCTTAGCTAACAACACTTTCTATCATGAATAAACTCATATCTAAAACAAACGCACTACGCGCACTACTTATATAATGAGTCATATATTGTATGGTACTTCGTGATCCGCCATTTAACTTTATAGTGTAGCAGCACATTACATATAAGACTGACATCTTTAAATGTTGAACTCAAATGAAGAGTCGAAGCGACCACAAGTTCGAAAGAAATGGGGACGAGACAACCATGGTAAAAATAAACAGTGATCTCCCTTATCTAAAATATCGTCATTTACTCAATAAATATCAATTTTCATTTATTATCGACGATTAATAAAGGGTGGTACTTTATCTAGATACTACGAAACTTGGTCGTCAGTTATTCACTTCAACAGTAAGTATGTTTACATTCAGCCAGACTGTTTTGTTAAATATAGTTGGAGTGTAGATCAATACGAATCGACCACAGTCTATTCGGCTTGTAAGTTGTATCATGTAAAGTGATCTGAGAACGTTTTGGTCCACTTGATTAACACCCCTCCGGTGAACGCCTGTTAAGCCTATAATGTGACTTTGCGTAAGCCGGAAGAACGTTAAAAAAAGTGATTATATAAATTTAGACTACTTTTATTTTCGTTTCTACTTTCGTTTTCGTTTGTGATAATTCCAATATAATATTTTAACCGCTACTGCTCACAAGTTTAACGAGTATACGTATTGTAACACAGGTGGACATTTTAAGTACAACAACACGTAGTAATATTATTTTTTCTCTTAGAAAGACACTCCCGCTTGCGAGTCGGGTGCCTTATCCGCTTGTCAATGCAGTGTGTACTGGCAGATAAAATGGTGATTATTGACACATTTAGTTGTATCTTGATGTTTCAAACTCTAGTTTGGACATTAAAGAGAAGCGCACATCGTCACATTATTTATTTGATAATGTTTTTTCTATGGTCGTTTAAAAACGGAAAAAAAATGTTTATACTTGTACATTCCAATGTGTTGAATGATGCAAAAGTGAAAATATCTTATCAAAATAATAATATTTGAAATACTATTTTGTAAGTGAACATACACACAGACCTGTATACTACAAATCTATGTATTCTAATGATAACAGTAATTCATTTGATTCGAGTATAAAAATGTACCTGCAATCATGATTTATTTTGATGGACTTTGATTTAATATTTTATTCCTCCATACAAGGAGAGCATATACAAAACAACAAACAACCGTATACAAATTACAAATTTACAATGACAATACAACATTAAAAAAATATAAAAAAAATATATATATATAAATATATATACATATATATACATACACATATACATATATGTACACATATATATAAATAAAAAAAGACTGTGGAACTAAACAAAAATTGTCGACTTTTGTGCCTTTGTTGTTTTTTTTTTGCCTCGCCAACTCGACATACCAGAAAACCGCCAACATATTATAATACTAGTCAGTTTTTTATATTATCTATATCTGTAATAAAACTTTAAATCTTTCAAGAAAACCTTCAGTGGGCATTTCTGCCATTGCAAAACGATTTCATATAAAACAAAAACTCTAATATATTCATGAACGATATAAAATATGACCATAAAAACACCTTTTATTTGTTTACAAATACAAGTACAGTACTTGATTAATATATTATCGTCTACTAGAACGAAATCAGGCCCTGATTTAAAACGTTGTCGTCTTAAGATCACCAACCTGTCAACGCTGAAGTTGCAGGTCTCCGTGTGTGAACATTAGCTAATTACTTATATTATACTGGTCAGTTTTTTATATGATACTGACCAGTTAATTATATAATACTGGTCAGTTACTTATATAATACTGGTCAGTTGCTTCTATAATACTGACCAGTTACTTAAATAAAACTGGTCAGTTACTCATATAATACTGGTAAGTTATTTATATGAAACCGGTCAGTTACTTATATAATACTGGTCAGTTACTAATATAAAACTGGCCAGTTGCTTGTATAATACTGACCAGTTGCTTATATCACTTATATAATACTGACCAATTACTTATATCACTTATATAATACTGGTGAAATAAAAAATAATCATTTTTAGCAAGAAAACAAATGAAAGTTCAACCTTTCCAAAACACTCTTTACATATTTTACAGTAACTTCTGATAGGAGTTACTTATATAATGCTGACTAGTTATTTATATGATACTGACAAGTTATTTATATGAATTATATAATACTGACCAGTTACTTATATAAAACTGGTCAGTTACTTATATTATACTGACTTATATAATCTTGGTCAGTTACTTAATATATAAATCTGGTCAGTTACTTATATAATACTGACAAGTTACTTAACTAATACTGGTCAGTTACTTATATAAAACTGACTAGTTACTTATATAATACTGTTTATGTAGATATATGCTATTGACATTGCCAATTATTTATATAATACTGGTCCATTACTTATATCATACTGATCAGTTACTTATATAATACTGAATAGTTACTTATATAATACTGGACAGTTAGTTATTTGCTTTTGACATTGCCAATTATTTATATAATACTGGTCCATTACTTATATCATACTGATCAGTTACTTATATAATACTGACCAGTTACTTATATAATACTGACCAGTTACTTATATTGTGCTGACCAGTTACTTATATAATACTGGACAGTTAGTTATATGCTATTGACATTGCCAATTATTTATATAACACTGGTCCATTACTTATATATAATACTGATCAGTTGCTTATATAATACTGATTAGTTACTTATATAATCCTGACTAGTTACTTACATAATACTGATCAGTTATTTATATAAATTTGACCAGTTACTTATATAATTCTTATCAGTTGCTTATATAAAACTGACCATTTACTTATATTATACTTATCAGTTACTTATATAATACAGATCAGTTACTTATATAATAGTGATCTGTTACTTATATAATACTGACTAGTTACTTATATAATACTGATCAGTGACTTATATAATACTGATCAGTTACTTATATAATACTGACTAGTTACTTATATAATATTGATCAGTTACTTATATAATACTGATCATTTACTTATATAATACTGATCAGTTACTTATATAAAACTGACCAGTTGCTTTTATGATACTGATCAGTTACTTATATAATACTGACCAGTTACTTATATAAAACTGACCAGTTGCTTTTATGATACTGATCAGTTACTTATATAATACTGACCAGTTACTTATATAAAACTGACCAGTTGCTTTAATGATACTGATCAGCTACTTATATGATACTGATCAATTACTTATATAATACTGATCTATTACTTTTATGATACTGACCAGTTACTTATATGATACTGATCAGTTACTTATATGATACTGACCAGTTCCTTATATTATACTTATCAGTTACTTTTATGATACTGACCAGTTACTTATATGATACTTATCAGTTACTTATATGATACTGACCAGTTACTTATATGATACTTATGTTACTTATATACCTTTATACTGTTGATAGTTACTTATTTAATACTGACTTATTACTTACATAATACTGACTAGTTGCTTATATAATACTGACTAGTTGCTTATACGATACTGACCAGTTACTTATATGATATTGATCAGATACTTATATGATACTGACTAGTTACTGACATAATGCTGATCTGTTACTTACATAATACTGAACTTTTACGTACATAATACTGAGCAGTTACTTACATAATAGTGATCTGTTACTTACATAATACTGACCAGTTACTTATATAATACTGTCAACTTTTATACTGTTGATAGTTACTTATATAATACTGACTAGTTACTTACATAATACTGACTAGTTGCTTATATAATACTGACAAGTTGCTTATATAATACTGAATAGTTACTTACATAATACTGACTAGTTGCTTATATAATAATGACTAGTTCCTTATATAATAATGATTAGTTACTTTTATTATACTTATCAGTTACTTATATGATACTGACTAGTAACCTATATAAAACTGATCAGTTACTAATACGATTACGACCATTTACTTATATAATACTAATCAGTTACTTATATAATACTGACCAGTAACTTATATAATACTGACTAGTTACTTATACAATACTGAATAGTTACTTCCATAATACTGACTAGTTGCTTATATAACACTGAATAGTAACTTATATAATAATGACTAGTTACTTTTATAAAACTGATCAGTTACCTATATGATTACGACCAGTTACTTATATAATACTAATCAGTTACTTATATATAACTGACCAGTTACTTATATAACACTGATCAGTCACTTATATAATACTGAATAGTTACTTATATAAAACTTAATAGTTACTTATATAATACTGAACAGTTAGTTATATAAAACTTAATAGTTACTTATATAATACTGAATAGTTACTTTTATAAGACTGATCAGTGACTTATATAATACTGACTAGCTATTTATATAATACTTATCAGTTACTAATATAATACTGATAAGTAACTTATACAATACTGACTAGTTACTTATATAATACTGAATAGTTACTCATATAGTACTGACTAGTTGCTTATATAATAATGAATAGTTACTTGAATAAAAATGAATAGCTATATAGCTACTTATATAATATTGACTAGTTTCTTATATAATACTGACTAGTTACTTTTATAATACTGATCAGTTACTTATATGATACTGACTAGTAACATATATAAAACTGACTAGTTACTTATATGAAACTAATCAGTTACTTATAATACTGACTAGTAACTTATATGATACTAATTTGTTACTTTTATAATACTGATTAGTTACTTTTATAATACTAATCAGTTACTTATATAATACTGACTAGTAACATATATAAAACTGACTAGTTACTTATATGAAACTAATCAGTTACCTATAATACTGACTAGTAACTTATATGATACTAATTTGTTACTTTTATAATACTGATTAGTTACTTTTATAATACTGATCAGTTACTTATATAATACTGACTTGTTACTTTTAATAAACCGACTAGTTACTTTTATAATACTGATCAGTTACTTATATAATACTAATCAGTTACCTTTATAATACTGACTGATATGATACTTATCATTTACTTATGTAATACTTATCAGTTACTTATATAATACTAATCAGTTACTTATATATAATTGACTGATTACTTTCATAATACTGATCGGTTACTTTCATAATACTTACTAGTAACTTGTATAATAATGACAAATTACTTATATAATACTGACATATTACTTCTTCTGACCAGTTACCTATATAATACTGACTAATAACTTATATAATACTGATCAGTACGTTTATAGTATTGATTAGTTTCTTATATAATACTGACTAGTTGCTTATATAATACTTATCAGTTACTTATATAATATTAATCGGTTACTTATATAATTCTGACTAGTTACTTATATAATACAAATCTATTACTTATATAATACTTATCAGTCACTTACATACTATTGACTAGTTACATATATAATTTAATCAGTTACTTATATAGTACTGACTTGTTACTTTTAAGATACTGATCAGTAACTTTTATACTACTGACTAGATACTTGTATAATACTGACAAATTACTTATTAAATACTGACAAGTTACTCTATAATACTGAACAGTTTCCTATATAATGCTGACTAATTACTTATATACAACTGACTAGCTAATTATATTATTTATATGATATTGACCAATTACTTATATAAAACTGGTCAGTTACTTATACAATACTTACCAATTACTTACATACTACTTACCAATTACTTATATAATTCTGACCAATTACTTATATTCTGTAATACTGACCAGTTACTTATAAAATACTGACCAGTTTATTATGCATGTGTATAATACCGGACAGTTACTTATATAATACTGACCAGTTTCTTATATAATACTGACCAGTTACTTATATAATACTGACAAATTACTTATTAAATACTGACAAGTTACTCTATAATACTTTTGCAAATATGTCTAGTAAATGATTTTACAGAAAAAAAAGATTTTATATAAGTAAAACAAATGTTCAACTTTTCCAAAACAACAAACACTTATTACATATTTTGCAGTTACTTCTGTAACGAGTTAAATATTGTTATCTAATTTATAATTCTTAATATAGGCATTTGAAATTTATGAAACCAACTGTTAACATAAATTTGTGATTTATTTCAAAGTATAGCGTTTAGATTTGCCTTCAAAAATATTATTTTTGTGATATTTAATTGAATCATATAAAAGTACTAATTTTATTTACCACTAATAAAGATGCATACTGTATGCTTTTCCTCCGTATATTGTGTTCAAAATATAAAATAAAATTCCTGGCCGAAACAAACGCCCAAACAATATTTAGATAAGTTAAAAAACAGCTTGAAGCTCAATTCATTGTTCATGTTTTATATGTGGAGTTATGTATTGAATCGGTTATCTTCAGAATATATGTATGTTATACATACATGATAATCACTACACGTGTGTTATGTATCCTAGTATATAATTCAATTCTTTTAAATCTGATAAATGTATTATCTTACTGTAATTTCTGTTTCAGTTTGTTAAGATGGTTATCATTGAAGATAGAATTCTAGTAGGATTTTGAAGAATAATATCTTAATCCGTTTTAAACATTTTTGGAGCAAGGCAAGTAATGGAAAAAACGTCCGGTAACATGGATTCTTTGAAGAATGTAGAATGTAAAAATGATGTTAATATAGTATCCTCACCAGAGTCATCTAGTCATTTTGCGAGAACGCATACCACAGATAAAAATGTCGAATGTCAAGTTTGTCATGAAACATTTACAAAGTCCTCGTATTTAAACAGTCATATGCGTATACATAGTGGCGACAAACCATTTGAGTGTCAGGTGTGTAGTAAAACATTTACAACGGCGTCACATCTAAAACAACATATGCGGATACATACTGACAATAAGCCATTTGAGTGTTCGCTATGTAATAAGAAATTTAGACATCCTTCATTCATAAAACGTCACATGAGGATACATACTGACAATAAACCATTTGAGTGTTCGCTATGTAATAAGACATTTAGACATCCTTCATACATAAAAAGTCACATGAAGATACATACTGGCGATAAGCCATTTGAGTGTCAGTTGTGTAGAATGAAATTTACACATTCTTCACATTTAAAAAGGCATAAGCTGATTCATACTGGTCTTAAGCCATTTGAGTGTCGTGTTTGTAATAAACGCTTTACACAGTCTTCGAATCTAAACGTTCATATGCGGACTCATTCTGGTGCATTTGAATGTCAGGTGTTTAATAAGAAATGTTCACAGTCTTTAGATCTTAACAAGCACAAGCGAAAACATACTGGTGATAAGCCATTTGAGTGTCGGGTGTGTAGTAAAACATTCGTAGTACCTACAAATCTAAACCGTCACATGCGAATACATACTGGCGATAATCTATTTGAGTGTCGAGTTTGTACTAAGTTATTTACAGTGTCTGCAGATCTAAACATGCACATGCGGAAACATACTGGTTATAAGCCGTTTGAGTGTCGGGTGTGTAATAAGAAATTTACACAGTCTTCAGATCTTAAAACGCACTTGCGGGTACATACTGGTGATAAACCATATAAGTGTCATGTGTGTAGTAAGACATGCACAGTGTCTTCAAATCTAAAGAGTCACATGCGGATACATACTGGTGATAAGCCGTTTGAATGTCGGGTATGTAATAAGACATTTACAGTATCTTCAGCTCTTACCATGCACATGCGGATACATACTGGTGATAAACCTTTTAAATGTCTGGTGTGTAATAAGACATGTACACAGTCTTCAAATTTAAAAAGTCACATGCGGATACATACTGGTGCGAGTTTTGGAGAAATTAACAGAAAAGTTTCCGCAGATTCGTATAACCCAAATGCTTCTGCAAACAGCGGTTAATGAGAAGGAAAACACCTTTATAAACTATTTTTGTTTAAATGTTGTAATAATACGCTGTTATTATTTACGTATGTAGCGTCTTTAAATCCTATATATGTGTATCGATGCAAATCGTACTAGGATCGGCATCTGTTAAACGCGATATCTAAGCGGAATTTACTGTTTCTGGTTATCTAAACTAAAGTGTTATTTCTGAAGGGAGACCTATATGCCAAGGAAAAGTATTCGCAAGATATACCTGAAGATGATGTTTCCTACGTTGCTGTACATTCCATACCTGAAGATGATATTTCCTACGTAGCTGTACATTCCATACCTGAAGATGATGTTTCCTACGTTGCTGTATACCTGAAAATAATGTTTCCTACGTTGATGTGCATTCTAAATCTGACGATGATGCTTTCTAACTTGCTGTTTACCTGAAGATAATGTTTCCTACGTTGCTGTTCATTCTGTACCTGAAGATGATTTTTCCTACGTCGCTGTATTTTCTATACCTGAAGATGATGTTTCTTACGTTCCTGTACATTCTATGCCTGAAAATGATGTTTTTTACGTTGCTGTACATTCTATACCTGAAGATGATATTTCTTATGTTGCTGTACATTCCATACCTGAAAATGATGTTTCTTACGTTGCTGTACATTCTATACCTGAAGATGATGTTTTTTACGTATCTGTACATTTTATACCTGAAGATGATGTTTCTTACGTTGCTGTACATTTCCATACCTGAAGATGATGTTTCCTACGTTCCTGTAAATTCTATACCTGAAGATGATGTTTTTTACGTTACTGTACATTCTATACCTGAAGATGATGTTTCTTACGTTGCTGTACATTTCCATACCTGAAGATGATGTTTCCTACGTTGCTGCACATTCCATACCTGAAGATGATCGTTCCTATGTGCTGTACATTCTATACCTGAAGATTATGTTTCCTACGTTACCGTACATTCCATACCTGAATATGATGTTTCCTACGTTGCAGTACAGTCCATACCTGAAGATGATGCTTCCTACGTTGATGTACATTCCATACTTGAAGATGACGTTTCCTACGTTGCTGTACATTCTGTACCTGAAGATGATTTTTTATACGTTACTGTACTTTTTATACCTGAAGATGATGTTTCCTACTTTGCTGTACATTCCATTCGTGAAGATGATATTTCCTACGCTGCTGTACATTCCATTCATGAAGATGATATTTCCTACGTTGCTGTACATTGTATACTTCAATATGATATTTCCTACGTTGCTGTACATTCTATACCTCAATATGATATTTCCTACGTTGCTGTACATTCTATGCCTCAATATGATGTTTCCTACGTTGCTGTGCATTCAATGTATATAATTATTATTATAAACCGAACTTTGAAATATATAATATGCAATGTCAATAAAAGTGTAGTTCAAACTTTATTGTCAGTGATAACGATTTCTCAAATCTCTTCTTTACTGAACCACAGGGGTCACTACCTTAGAACGGTCGGTAACAAAATACAAGACTGGGGAGCTTAAACATAATAACTTTTTACCATCGTGGTGCCCTTTTACTGGTACCCGAACATGTACGAACCATCGTGGTGCCTTATTACTAGTACATGAACATGCACGAACAATCGTGATGCTGTATCACTGGTACACGAACATGTACAAACCATCGTGGTGACTTATCACTGGTACACGAACATATACGAACCATCGAGATGCCGTATTACTGGTACACGAACATGTACGAACCATCGTGGTGCCCTTTTACTGGTACCCGAACATATACGAACCATCGTGGTGCCTTATCGCTGGTACACGAACATGTACGAACCATCGTGATGCTGTATCACTGGTACACGAACATGTACGAACCATCGTGGTTCCCTATCACTGGTATTCGAACATGTACGAACCATCGTGGTGCCCTATCACTGGTACACGAACATGTACGAACCATCGTGGTGCCGTAACGAAACACAAAAGCATACACTATACTGGTACTGAAAGTGGTATTTGTTTCAAATATCATCTTTCAATAACATATTGTAACTTATAAGTTAAATGAAAGGAACGCATTATTTGAAAATATCATATTTTTAACACGTTGAATACAAACAGTTAATATATAATATAATATAAATAATATAATATAAACAAGAGTTGTCAGAAGACAACAAAGCTCGCCGATGGAATAAAACTCACCACCCATGCAAAGATTGAGATTGAATGTTTCAAAAAGCAACATAACGAGAGGGTAGATTGAAGCAACCAATGCATATACACGTATGTAAGGAAGTATGTTTAAAAAGAAGTAGATAAGAACAGTGCTGAAAATATAGTTTTGATTGTAAACAAATGTGTCACTAATAAGTAAATTCAAGATGTTGAGGGTAAGACATGTGAAATACAGGCAATCCATTATAGTCTCGCAATGATATTAAAACTTAAGAAAGTATACAAAATACATTTTCTTGTGCCCAGTAACCACTTGTTCTATTCTGCACTGTATCAAGTACAGGTAGTTAACAGTCAATCTAGATCAAAATTTAAATGTACAAATTTGTGACATACCTTGTAAAGATTTGATGCTAGATATTAACGATCAACTTTTTTTTGAAATGTTACTGTTGGAAATCCGGGGTAAAACAATATCATACTCATCTTTTCTTAAAAAACAAGAAATTCAAACTGAGTCTAAACTTTTAAAAGAAATTGAAAGACTTGAAAAACAATTAGATAATAATTTAGTAAGTTTAGAACATAAAAAAAATACTGTTTGAATTAAGACAAAAAAAATTAGAGGGCATTAAGATAAGATCAAAAGCTAAATGGTTAGATGAAGGGGAAAAGGTTACAAATTATTTTTATAATCTAAAAAATAGAAACTTTGTAAGTAAATGTATACCTTCGCTAATATCAAATGAAGGCAAAGTTTTGAAAAACCAAGAATTAATTTTGAAAGAAGCAAGGATTTTTTATCAATCATTATATGCCCACAAACCAGTTACAAACAGCAATCTGAATACATTGTTTAAAGATTTTCACATACCTAAACTTACCCAAAAACAACAATTCACATTAGAAGGCCCTTTTGAATTACCAGAACTATTGCTTTGTTTAAAAAGGGCAAAAAATCTTAAAAGTCCTGGCTCTAGTGGTTTTACAATGGAATTTTATAAATTCTTTTGGACTGATATAGGTGTTTTTCTCTTGAGATCCATAAACTACGGTTTATTGAAAGGAGAACTTTCAATTACACAAAAAGAAGGTATTATTACATGTATTCCCAAAGCTAATAAAGACAGACAGTTTTTAAAAAATTGGAGGCCTATTTCTTTATTAAGTTGTTCTTATAAATTAGTTTCTGTCTGTATTGCACAGCGTCTAAAAAAGGTACTACCAAGTGTTATAAATGATGATCAGACAGGATTTTTGGAAGAAAGATATATTGGCGAAAACACTCGCACTATCTATGACTTCTTTTATTACACAGAAAAAAATGTTATACCAGTGTTATTGGTTATTGCTGATTTTGAAAAAGCATTTGATACTATCTCATGGTCGTTTATTGAGGAGGTTTTAACGTTTTTTAATTTTAGTCATAGTTTTAAAAAGTGGATTAAATTATTTTATACAGATATTAAATCATGCTTAACAGTAAATGGTCACCTGTCAGATTGGTTCTCTATTTACTGAGGCTGCCGACAAGGTGATCCACTCTCCCCATATATCTTTCTCTTGTGTGTGGAAATATTGGCTGTACTGGTCAGGACAAATAAAAACATAAAAGGAGTTCAAGTAGGCGACACTGAATACATTATTTCACAATATGCGGATGACACCTCACTTATATTAGATGGTACAGACCAGTCACTTAAATCATGTCCTTCAAGTTTTAAAATTTTATGCTGAAATCTCAGGTCTTAAGGTTAATGTTGAAAAAACTACAATTATATGGTTTGGGAAAAAGACAGGTTCAGATGTTAAATTATGTAAGGAAGTAGAACTAAATTGGGATCAGGGAGATTTTATAGTCCTTGGAATTACTATGTCTACTAATTTAGACAGTATGATCAAATTAAATTATGAAAAAAAAAAATAATGAAATTAAATTATTGTTACGTTCATGGTCCAAAGAATACTCACTCCTTTTGGAAAGATAACGGTTTTAAAAAGTTTAGCTTTACCGAAACTTAATCATCTATTTTCTTCATTACCAAATCCGCCTGAAGATCAAGTTAAGCTGTTACAAAATATGTGTTTTAGTTTTCTGTGGAACAATTACCCAGACAAAATAAAAAGAAATGTTGTTACTCAGAGCTATGAATATGGGGGACTTAGAATGATTAATATTAAACAGTTCATATGTTCTTTGAAACTAACTTGGATAAGACGACTTTTATTTGATGGAAAAAAAATGTATGAAAATCCATGAACAAATGTATCCCTTTACCACAAAGATGTTAATTTTTGGTTATGATTTTATGAACAATAATTTACATAAAATAGGCAATCTGTTCTGGAAAGATGTTTATGAAAGTCTTAATTTATTAATATCTGCTACAAAACCATTGTCATGGAAACAATTTTTAACTCAACCTCTATGGTACAACAATAACCTTAAGATAGGAAGGTCAAGTGTTTTTTACAAAAGATAATATGATAAAGGCATACTAATGATCAATGATCTGATAAAAGAAAACGGTAATCTTCTGTCCTTTAGATCGTTTAAAGAAACATTTTCTGTTAATTCAAATTTTATAGAATATGAAGGCTTGATTGCCGCAGTACGAACTTACCTTCAAACTCTCAAGTTTACTCACCTAGCAATAAAACTAGAAAATCCTGTCAGCCCACTTATAGTTTCTGTTATAACAAGTACAAAGAAAGGTTGTCGAGTTATTTATGATGTACTTAATAGGTCCAGTGTATTACCAACATCCATTGCTAAATGGAATCAATACGAACTAAATATAGATAAGAAATGGAATAAATTATTTAAAATACCATTAAGTTGCATTAAAGACACCAAGCTACAATGGTTTCAGGTCAAAATAAATCACAGAATTACTGCTACAAATTATTTATTGACAAAAATGAAGATAAAAGACGATAGTTCTTGCACTTTTTGTAAACAGCATATAGAAAATATTACGCATCTTTTTTGGGAGTGCAAATATACAAAAACATTTTGGGCTAATTTTGAAACTCTTTGCACTGACAAAAATATAAACATTCAACCAAAATGGTCTGTGAAAGACATTATCTTTGGGTCAATAAAATATGACAGTGTTCTAAATAAATTAAAACTACATGCAAAATATTACATTTATAAGTGCAAGTTAGATGGAAGACAACCAGTTTTCAACAATGACAAACCCCAAATAAAATATTTATACCAAATTGAAAAATTAAATGCAAAAAAAAAAAAGATACATTAGTAAATTTTGAAAAATACTGGAATGCATATGAATCTTTATTGTAGTAATATTGTTACTTAATTGAATTCCTTTTTCTTGTTTGTTTTTTTTTTTGAAAAAAAATAGAAATTAACAGGGTCAACTGTTACTCATAACTGTTGCCTAGACCAATCATCAATTAAATGAAATATGTTTAAACAAACTGCCAAATGTGTTCCCTGTTGTTCTCTCTTTTCCTTTTTTTTTGTTCTCACTTGAAAAAACAAAGTCACATCTCCAAAAGAAATATTTTGCCTTTTTTTATTGCTATTTTTTGTACTGTAATTTTTTTAATTATATAATTCGTATTGTTAAACCGTTTGAAATACCTGGTAGAAATAAAACTTGGTATAATAATTCTTTTATTTGTGATATTAAAGGCTGGGTTTTCAGGAAAAAAAAATTTTACATGGTGAAAAGTCAAACGTATGAATTGAAAAGATCTCTGTAATAATTTTTGTTTGTCTTGATCATTTATTCTTAATATAATTATATCTTATTCTTCCAACTACTTTTGTTTTTGATTAATTTAGAACTACATTGTATATCATGTTAAAAATAATGTTAAAATCAATCTTTTTGGTGGAGATCCTCTATATAATTGTAATGACATAAAAATAAACTCCCCATTTATATAGCTTGTATGATATGCATTTTTTTTGTGGTTTGTATATGCTCCATGTTATACATACTTACAAAATATATATGAAAACATGCATGTAAATTATTTGTACGGTTTGTTGGGGGATGGCCCACCCCGACCCCACAGACCTATTACGGGGTGATTAAATGGGTCACCATATTTTTGGTGACTGAAATTAAAAAAAAAGTACAGGTAGTTATTGCAGGGCTGCCCATACAGCCTTGTGGTCGGAGAAATAACTCTCCAACACTCCAACCAGTATTTCTTCCTGGTCAATGTTTGTGTAAAGATGGTCCAAAAGGAACTGGTAATCTGTTGTAGGGCAGTTTACACACTGTCTGTATGGTCCCTTGTAGGCAAGCATCTGATGATTGGAAGATTTCAGTAGGTCGATATTGAAGTCTCCAACTATTATCATCTTATCCGTCATGTTAGGAGGCTGTTTAAACACTTTCTGCAGCGTTGTTTGAAGATGGCAGTAATTGGTTTTGGGAGAAGAATACAAAGCCAGTACGTTGAGATGTTGGTTTTGGGTGTTTTGGGTGTCCACTGCTATTAAAACATACTCAATTGCCGAGCCCTGTGGATCACTGTATGTTCCATGGGTGATATTAAAATCCAATAACTGGACACGAGAATGCAGTGCGATGCCACACGCCGATTTCATTGAAGATGATGGCCAATCAAATCTTTAAAGGTTGTATACAGGTAGAAAGATATCACTATCAGGATGCTTATCATTGAGCTTTGTTTCCACAAATATGTTTAAATCTGCTGAATAATAGCTCTCATCAACCTTAATGTTAGCAAAATGTTTGGATAATGATCTTACATTCTGAAAAAAAAATTGAATGTTCGATCATGACTTGTGTTCAATGTTAAGGATAGTCTGTATTCTTTCCATCTCCTGTACAACTTCTTTACTGACTGATATGGCCTTTTCATTGAGGTCCCTGACGAAAAGTGATTCCATATTGGTGACTCTACTTAATGCCACATGATGGGAGTGAGAAAAAGCATATTTCCCAAGATCAACCACAGCAGAGTCCATAGTCTTACCTTGGCCTCTATGTGCAGTCTTTGCTGATGCTGGTCTTAAATGAAACTGTTCACGAATAACTTGTGCATATTTGAATTTCCCAATCTTGAATTGCCTTTTGAGAGGTGGTACAGGTGTCCAATCTAGAGATATTCCAGGTTTGTATAGTGCCTTGCTTGTACGACGTTTATTGTGGCCCATTCTCTCAGGATAAAACTTGATCCAGATGAAAGATGGTCTTGTTGAACCTTCATCTCTTGTAACTGCCATTACCTGGCCTGGCGCAACATTGACTTATCCATCCTCGACATCCTCATTACAGCACATCTCTACCCTCTGATCAATGGCCGTGTTAGGTGTTTTCACTACTCCCATTGTTTTGCTGGGATCATCTGGTATTTGCTTTTGTATCTTTGTTTTAACAGCAGGAGTGACATCACCAACGACAACGTCCCAAGCGTGGATAGAAATTCTCTTGGACTCTGGGGACAGTGTGTGAACCAAGCTATTATGTGCATTGACGCTGAAAATTGTAGTGAATATGTGTGGGATATTTAGTGGTTAATCAGATCAAAAGATGTCGTTATTGATAAGTCTTGCCTTAAGTAATTCTATATCAGCTGTGGTATGTTGACTGTGTCTCAGCCTATTTAAAAGATATGCAAAGATGACATCGTCTTGTTGACGCATGGCCTGATCCAGATGAAACACCCTGAAATGCTGCTGCCATAAATTGGTAGCTAATGGACCATATTCATGAGTGAGATCTTCAAAACCCCATCCATCAAACACTGGCTTTAGTTGGAAAAGGTCCCCAACAGCAACAACTGAAAGTCCACCAAAATTTTCTGAACTGCCTTTAATCTATTGAAGACGTCTGTTAACATAATTAAAAAGTTTGTTGCCTACCATTTAAATTTCATCTATCATGACCGGTTTGACATGTCGAAATTTACACCGAAAGTATTTAAGGTGTCTGAGGTAAGTGGTTTTTAGGTGAAATCTTGATTGGCTGGTATATGAAACAGAGAATGAAGTGTATTTCCAAGTAAAATTTCCACATCAACAGGATTATTCTCGGGTCCTTTGTTCAAAAAGCATAAAAGAGTCTGTTGTATCGCTGTTATGACAACACTTTTTCCCAATCCTGCTCCCCTAGTGATGAACAAATGAAATGGCCCTTTGTCCAATTTAAATTGGTGAAGAACATACAAGACTAGTTGCCGCTGTTTTTTATTAAGCGATCTTAGTAATTTGAAATACTCTTCATCCTTCATAATATCCACAATTACGTCTGGTGCACTGCTACCTCCACCTGGTCCCAACTCATTACCTGAGGCTTCACTTTCTGGAAGTTTCACTAGTGGTAAAAGTTCTGGAAAGACATCAGACAGCCTAACTCCTTCATCTTCATCCATTCTCTGTGTGTTTTGAGCGTTTGGTGCAGTCTTGTCCCAGGCATCTTCCAGGTCTGACTCATCCATTTCCCTTAGTTGTTTAAGGGAGTTCTCCAAACTTTCTGAGTAATGCTTGTACTCATCCATTTTCAAACCTATATCAGACACACAGTAGACAAGTTTTCTGAGCTGCTCTTCAAAACTTTCACTATCTCCTATGATACTTTCCTCTATTCTCCACGGCTTAAACACCATCAGGATTTCTTTGAAGTGATTTTATATATGTTTGTCTATGTGGTAGCGCACATACCTCATTGCAACATCCTTTGTTCTCCTTTTTAAGACAAAACGGCCCTGAAGTTTGTATTGCTCTCTACTGTGATGATGGACACGTTCCTATTCATTCTTGGACTCTTCAGTAGCACTTTGTTCTTTTCCTTTCATTCTAATGTACTTTGAGGTCTATGTTCTTACAATTTATCAGGTGAACCTTTTGCTCTTCTTTTGGCATGTCAGCAGGTTACTGGTTGAGTATCATTATCTTCTGCATTGGAGGTTGTGGGAAGTTAAATCTACAAATAGCATTTCCCTTTTTCTACAGGTTCTAGAATGGGCATGTTCCTGCAGTGATACAATCTTCAGTTTTTGTACAAGTCACTTTATTATCAATAAAATCAAGAACATCCTCCTCTTTACTGTTATCTAAATTTTGAGCACCCTCAACCAACATGAGCATATGTATGTGAGGAGATCCGCGCATCCAAAATGCCTGGCACAAGTAATAGGGTCTTTCTGGATCAGTTCTGATTTCTGATGCCAAGTCAACTTCTTGATCTTCTCACTGCTGTAGCTTTCCTTGTGCACAGATTGTCCCAATATTTTCAGCAAATGTTCCCATCTCGTCTCTGCAGAGGAAAAAGACGCAGACCATGTGGGGATTCCAAGATGCCTAATAAGGACAAATATATATTTCTTTATGGGGGGGGGGGGGGGGGGGGGGGTCAACGCAAGTCCTTCATTACACGAAAACCATCATCGTGGTGAACTTACTTTTGTATCTTCAGACTTCAGCTGTTCTGCTGTTAATGTCACTTTCCCTTTGGTTTTTCGTAAGCATATCTGTGCCTTCTGCTTAATGTGATGCATTTGTAATTTTTTGATCTTAAAGAATATGTTCGGGATGTGGCCTGCTACTCTTCTATCACTTCTTCTCAACTCTGATTTACATAAATCACTGTAATGTACCTTCATAGCCCGCTCTAGGCTGTCTTCCAAAAAAACATGGAAATGATAACACTTCTGAATGTTTATTTATGAAAATGTTCATAGGGTGATTTCCTTCCCCTGGGGCATCAGATGAGATGTGGCTAGATTCCTCCAGAAGGTCCTGGGGCTGTAATAATGTGTCGAGGTTATCTGCAGATATATCCTCTAATGGTCTTTTATCCCATTCCTTTTCAAAATCATGTTCTTTTTTATTGGTGTCTAATAATGATGACGGCTGATTTAAAGTTGCATCAGATACCGGTATATCATCCAAACTGTTCCTTTTCTGTGACTGTACAGTCGATGACACAGTATTATTGTTCTCATCTGCGATCTCTTCCTTCTCCATCTCCTCTGTATTCTTAGTTGTCTGTCCTGCAGATGTACCTTTCAAAGTATTGTTGCTCACATTGTTTGGACTATCTCTTACATTGTCTGATAATAATTACTCTGTTTCAGCTTCCCAATCTTCTTTGACTGAAATACCCTCTTCTTTGTAAATTCCACTATTCTCCACATGCCATTTTAAAGCACTGATGACTGTAGCTGGTCGTACAGTCTGGTACTAATAGTAGTGCCCATACTGTAGTTTACGTTTTAACTTAAGTTGAATAGAATGCTCATCCTGCAGATTTCTTGGCAATAACTTAACCGTTGTGGTAACATTTGTTGGTACATTTACAACATTCCCATGAATACTAAACTGTCCACCTCTTGGAAGTTCATGCAACCGCATGAATGGAATTCTCGCAGCCACAAGCCTTTCTTCAAGATTTGTTAGTTTAAGGCAGTCAGGTAATTCTGGAAAAACTACATTGTTGGCTTTTGCTAAAGCTGGCATTCTGTTCTGTTTCAATGCATTAAAGCATGTTTGACAAATCCAATTTCTTATTCTTCACAGTTTTACTTTCAGTAATGCACTTGGCAAATAGTTCTTTGCTCACTGTAACAGATAAATTGGCCAAACGAACACTCTGTCGATACCACAGCTGGTCACAACATGTACATACATACAAAGTGCACTCTTCTACTGATTTATGGAATTCGTTAATCATACTCTTTAAAGACAACACATTTTTCATCTTTTTCATATTTTCTTTTTGTCTGTAATCGTCACTTTCCCTCTTCTGCCTATGTATCCTTTCAAAATCTCTGAATTCTTCACTTTCTCTCTTTGTCTGTTTATGTTTCCTTTCAAAATCTCTGAATTTCTCATTTTTTCTTTTTTCCTTCTTATGTCCTTTTTCCTGTGACCTGTTGTTTGTCCTCTGCTTATGAGTCTTTTCCAGTTCCCTGAATTCTTCACTTTCTCTCTTTGTCAGTTTATGTTTCTTTCAATCTCTGAATTCCTCATTTTTTCTCTTTTCCTTCTTATGTCCTTTTCCCTGTGACCTGTTGTTTGTCCTCTGCTTATGAGTCTTTTCCAGTTCTCTGAATTCTTCACTTTCTCTCTTTGTCTGTTTTTGTTTCCTTTCAAAATCTCTGAATATTCACTTTTTCTCTTTGTCTGTTTATGTTTCCTTTCAAAATCTCTGAATTCTTCACTTTCTCTCTTTTTAGGTTGATGGACTTTTTCTATTTCTGCAAACTGATGATCCTCCCGCTTCATCTTCTTAATCAAAGAATCCTGCTGCTTGTCACTCTTTCTGAAGTGTTCCTCTAGTATTTTGGGCTATCCACGCAGCCTTGTATGCCTTTCTACCCAATATATGGTTTTGACAACAAGTCTGGTTTTGTTTTCTTCCACTTAAAGCTATTTGACTTTGAACTTCTTCATGGAGCCTACCTTCCAACTGTGTGTTATCAGTTTGTCCTTCGGGTCTTCCAACTTCAGTAGTTGAGGTTGACATCACCACATCAATTAATTGCTGTTCTTCAGATATATGCTTCTATCACTAGTCACAAGCACTTGCAGAGTGTTTATGCCACACACATGGCCTGTTTTCTGCATACTGATAAAATATGAACATATCTGTTTTTAACATATGGGCTGCAACAAATATTTCCTTCTCAGTTGCCCACACTTTGTCAAAAGCCAGTTTTGAGGGGCTGAGATAGTCTAGATAGATGTAACTGACATATTGACCTCCAATATTGTAGCCATATAGTCTGGATTCTTCAGTATATGCTGCACTATCTTCGTACGGACAGAATGATAGTAGTTTTCACTTCCTGGGAGAATGAATGGAATGGACCGGAAAAAAAGTTACCATCTCCTACTGTGAGTTGAAGGTACGCCTATACTGCCACTTGAAATGGGAAAGAAAGGGCATGCTGGACCATTAACTGCTGTTCGTGGTTTTTTTGTAACTGACAGTTGAAGTCCACTGGTACAAACGTGTATGAGAGTGGTAATGGAATGGCTTCCTTTTCAGAAGTATTTCTCTTTTTCAACTTTGAAGTTTATTCCTCTAACTTGCTGCTGGTATTATTGCTGCAGCTACCAATAGATGTATTTTTCAAATGATCCTCTGTCACTACTGTTTGTTTCTCCTTTCTCCTTCCTTCAGTCTTTTCAACACAATATTGAGTGCTCTCCTTATGTATCAAAGTATCTACCTTTTGACTGGCTGACTATTTCCTTCTGTACTGTTGTTGGTTTCCATTATTTGTTGTTCCTTGACAGTGTACAATTTGTTTTATGATCGCAAAACTTCTGATAAGAACTAAATGTCTTATCACACGAAACACAAAAGGCACATTTATACTTCTCAAGCTCTGCGTTTGACTGAAACTGTCTGGAACATTTTCCACAGCGGAATGTCTTCCTCTCATTTATTGGCTTACATATATGTTCCTTCAGTCGTTGGTTTGATAAAAAAATTGTACAACAGGCAGCACAGTATGTAGATGTGCTAAACTGTGTAGAACCACACTCCTGTACGTTTTTCTTTTAAATCTTATACACATGCTGTTTAAGACGCTGACTTGAAGAAAACTGTTTACAGCAGATTTTACACACATTACAACTGTGTTTCTAAAGCCATGCTCTTGTCTTGAAACTTTTCGCGCCTTCTGGGCAAACATAGGCACCATTTCCATTGTAGAGGAGAGCCCCCCAATTGCCTAGCAGGTGATGTTGGTGAGGCATAACTGAAATACAGACAAACTATAAAGGAAAATTACACAGTTTAGCCTAGCAGGTAATGTTGGCGAGGCATACCTTAAATACAGACAAACAATAAAGGAATATTACACAGTTTTAATAATATACGCATGATTTTGAAACGTTTAGGAACTTTTTGCAAATGTGGACAAATGAGGGAAAAAGTTACTAATTTGAGATGAATTTTAGTTGCAGAGTAGCTTTTCTGTGATTTTACCATGAACATGTCAGATCATTTAAGATTTCAGCATGCATTTACAGGAAATAAAGAATTTGCATTTTTAATAATAAGAAAAGGCTTGAAAATATTACTTTTTTTTAAATAAGAAAGAAGTGTAAATTGTACTTACCAAGTAAATTATTTCTGTTATCACCATTAAAAAAGCACTGGCTGCACAGGTACATGTATTGCATTAATATATGTATGTACAATGTACTGTTACTATAATGCGCATTTACAATGTTGGCTAATTTTACTTTCTATAGCGTAAATACTGGAGTAGTTGCAAATAATTATAAATAAATGTAAATAATTGTAAATTAGTTAAAATGTAGGAAATGATAAGGTATTTAAGGTTACTTTCAGATCCTGTTATGTTGTATATATCGTGTGCTTGTATGCTATTCTGCAATGAATAGCGTTTAAAAAAATTTAGTGTTGAGAAACTGTACATTCCAGTACTTTTATAGTGGCTGTTGGTTGAAGCAAGGGAAGGAACACCTCATCAAGGTTGCTGCAGAACAATGAAACAATTGAAAACAATAATTGTTCACTGCAGTTATATTTCTGGTAATGTAATATGTAGATATTGTAAGGATTTCTCTTACTTTCTAGATGCAAATGAATTAAAAAAAAAACTGGTTGAAAAATATAATTTTATATTATGAAACAACATTATGGGTTAAATGTATGACTGGCAGTGACTTAAGTGCATTGATCACTTTTTTTCATAAAATTTAAACAAAGATTTTAGTAAGAAGTTCATACATGTTAAAGGAATTATTTTTAAATCAGGTTTTGTGTACAGGTCTCCTGTAAAGATAAACAAACAAGCCTTCTGTGTGTGTTGTAACATGTTTACTTAGTAAATTATATGAAGGAAGATTTAAACTTACTTATACTATAAATGCTTTTATCTGTAATAGAATTGAAGGAATTGGACCTACTGATTGCTTAATGGAAATTGTACATTGCTGGGAAGGAATCATGTGTGATTATGGAAAGCGATAGTTAATAAAAGTGTGTGTGTAGGGAACACTGAAATGCAAAGTTAAATGCAAACTAAGCAGAAAAGTTTAACCTGCTTGTATGGCTACGTGCAATAATAGATGCCTTACCTGGGTCAGTATATACATATCAAAAGCATAAAAAATAATGGGTAATGAAGCAGGAAAGGAAATGTGAACAGAATGAGAAAGAGACGAAAAATGAAATCAAAAAAGGGCCATAACTGTGACAAATTCAACCCCGACTTATGGTTCTTGTGTCTGTGTGTTCCATCCATGTTGCTGAACACACATGCGAAGTTTCATTCATATACAATGAGTGGTTGCATAGATGTCTTACCTGATAAATAATTTAACCTGAAAATTTAAGCCGAAAAGGGCCATAACTGTGTCAAAATGCAACCCAGAGTTATGGTTCTTGTATCTGTGTGTTTCATTGATGATGGTGAACACACATGCAAATTTTCATTCATATCCATTGGGTGGTTGCATAGGTATCTTAAACTAAAACGCAACAAAACGTAAAGTTTAACCTGGGTATCCAAGTCCAAAAAGATCCATAACTGTGCCAAAATGCAACGCAGAGTTATGGTTCGTGTCTCTGTGTGTTCCATTGATGATGGTGAACACACATGCGAAGATTCATTCACATCCAACGAGTGGTTGCATAGATATCTGAAACTTAAACGCAAAAGTTTAACCTGGGTGTCTACAGACGACGACGACGACGACGACGACGACGCCGGGGTCATGACAAAAGCTCTCCTTGGACTTCGTCCCGGCGAGCTAAAAATTAAAATATTACTGTGTATTATTACTTTCCCTGTTCATACGAAATAACGACAAACTCAGAAACAAAGTGAAAAAAACACAAAAGATGAAGTATTGTTGGTGTTATCTACATAAACGTTTATCTCAATGCTTTAGTCATATGATGTAAATGCCTAAATGTAATTTTGGAAACAGCAACCGTTTGTTTGTCTCATGTTTAAAGAAGGATAGCCGGAAACTAATTATATAATATGATTAAACGTGTTCAAGTTACAAAGCTTATCGTACATATCTGATCCACATACTTTGTGTATATATTATAATAACATATGTCGGAGGGAGTTATTTCACGAGCAGAACAAAATTAAATGTTCAGCGAGCAAATAATTTACCAATTATAAAAGTAATAGTTCTACAGTATGGTAGAGAATCGCGATATATTCGGGGGGGGGGGGGGGGGGGGGGGGTATCAAATACTGTTTGGATCTATTTCTCTTTGTATATTTGGAAACTATTGAGACTGTCATCTTATATCAGTCTTGTTCTAAAGTCAAATTCGGCTGATTTGTGTTTACTTAATTTAAGTCTGTTTTCAATTGTCGTAAAGAAGGGAAGAACGCAGTAGAAATGTATTTTCCGTTAGAACATCATTCAATTTGTATTTGCCTAGAATACGGTAAATATCTGACACACATGAATTGTATAAGCCTATTAACAAAAAGTGTGTGTGTGTGTCCTGAAGCGTTTATTAATGCTACATAATTGTCCAAACATGAAGAGATTTTGCTTATCAATTTCATGCTAGAATTTCTATATAACACTCAAAGTCCCTTACAGAGCCCCTATAATTACAAGCCCCTTGATCTGTACAAATTTTAAACCCATACTCATTAGGATAGTCCGTATCAATTATGAACAAATTTGACTAACCGGTTGTTGAGAAGATGTTTAAAGTTTCTGTTTTAACTCTGGTCCCTTATTGAAAGTCAATTCTCTATCGTAACATATCTTATTTTCTACGACTAGATGATGCTTCAGAACCCAAATTGAATAATACTTTTGCCCAAAATGGACGAAAAGAGACAAATCCGTTTTCCAAAAGTATTCCTATATTAAACTCAAAGTCCCCCTAGAGGCAACCATAAATACAAACCCTTTGATTTGTACATACTCATTGGGATAATCTTTATCAAATGTGAACAAGTTTTACTGACCGGTTGTTGATAAGATTTTTGCAAATTTCTATTTTAACCCTTTTTTCTACAATGGAAAGTCAAATCTCCTTATTGAACCAAATCTTATTTCCTATCACTAGATGATGGTTCAGAACTCAAACTGAATGATTTGGCCTAAATTAATGAATTTTCTGTTTTCCCATAGTATCCCTATGTTAAATTCTAATATCCTTACAGGGCCCCCGGTAAATATTAGCCCCTTAATTTTTATCTTCATCAAAACTCTTACACATAGGGATAATGTATGCCATATATGAACAAATTTGACTTTCTGGTTCTAAAGTAAATAATTTTTATCCTTTTGGGGCCCCTCCTGACCCCTTAAGACAGTAGAATTCAGTCTCTTTTTTTCAAATCTGAACCTCCTTGACCAAACAACGCTTCTGTGAAAATATAGCCAAAATCAGTTGTTTTTTACAAAAAAAATGTTTTCATTTGTCCCCTAATTGAACCCTCGGGTGGGTTTATTTTTAATCCAAGGGACACCATTTGAACAAATCTAATAAAACTAGTTGGTTATCAATTCTACATACACATTTTCAAAGGCTGTTGGGTTAGATTTTGTTTTGCGCCCCATCTAATTTTGCATGCCATTACACTGTCCGTCTTCTATCATTTAACCAATTAAATTGTTTCACTCAGTTTACCACTGTTCTCAAATAACAAAAAAAACGGCCTATATGTTATGTGTATTCGTTTACAATCTAACTATATAACAAAAGTCGGACTTACTTATAAAACATACACGTACTGTTTAAAAGGATATCTTCCGACTAAAGTACTTTTTTTTTTTTATTTTAACAGTTTAACAAAACCAGATGTAAAACAAATACAAATTATAATGAAGCATATACAAAATTTATGATATAACATTTTCATATTTGTAAATTAAGAGGCAAACATTCCAGGTTCTTTACTAAATTTATTTTTATAGTTGTTTATAGTATTATTAGTATCAAATACCGGAAAGTTATACAATAACAGTTACTGTACAAACCAATGTGTTTATGTTTAAAACATTTTTTTTGTTTACTAGCAAGTAAAGTTTGCTCTTTAAATTTGCAGACAAAAACCATATGAACAGAGAGCGGGCTAACGCCTCACCAACACAAACTCGGTCATTCGCACTAGTACCTTAAGGAAACCTAAGATTTTGCAATGGATTCTGTAGAATTTCAGCACATTAAAGTCCAACTAATTACAGAATAGACAAACCACCATTCTAAAATCAGTTAATTCAAAGAAAGTGTTGGTGAAACAAAAATCCGCCTTCAGTGCGTTGAAAAACTAAATTAGATAACTTTATTGAAGTATTCATCATAGACATATATTTTGTATGTTACATACTTGTATACTATATGCTATCTCAAAGAAAAACTATGCAGTAGTATCTATTTTGATTTAAAGAATTTATGTAACATTTACTTATTTATAGACATCATCATCATATGAAACTGCTATAACTGTTGTTTTTGCCTCATGTTCTTTCAATACTAAATAATAAATATTTGCATTTTTCATAATAATAATTGTATGAAAAAAAATAGATTGAAAGAATAAAGTCTACTGTATGTGATTGTATAAATATTTAGAACAGTTCAACTACAAAACCTGTACAAAACTTCTTTTTTTTTAATCCACTGGATTTTTTCCCCAAATGGCACACTATAATTATAATGAATATTAGCAATTAAATGTAAATGTCGTAATAAAAGAAAAAGTTCAATACAAAAAGTTCAGAATAAAGTCAACTGTATGTGATTATATAAACATTTAGAACAGTTTAACTGCAATACCTGTATAAAAATTCTTTCTTTTAATCCATTGGATTTTTTTTTCTCAAATGACAAACTATAATTATAGTGAAAATTATAAATTGAACAGCATAATAAAAGAGGAGTTCAATACAAAAAAGACAGGGTATTTCTTTGAAGATGCAGCTTTCGTTTTAAAGTAGGAACAGCAGGGACCAAACATAGTGTGACTGCAACTTTTTATAGTTTTAAGGTTTGCATTGTATATTATCTAGATGTGTTGTAATTTAACACTTCATATGAGTAAAAGAAGTAATAGCCTAAGTAGAGATTTATACACAAACCATGACGTTCCAAACTTTTCAATTGCACAATTTTTAACTGCATTTATTTTTTTCAGTTTGGTACACATATTTGTTTTGTGGCTTAAAACTGATGAAGAATGGTAACCTATCATCTAACTTGCACTAATAAATATAGTATTTTGCATGAAAAATAATTTATTTAAAATATTGTCAGGTTTTGCTGATCCAAAGATAATATCTTTCATACTCCAATGATGTTGAAGTATTATAAATTTGTCATTGCATATTGTTATTAAACTATTCCAAAATGTTTCTACGTACTTGCATTCCCAAAATAAGTGTGTAATGTTTTCTACATGCGCTTTCCAAAAGGTACATGTATCATCGTTTTTTACCTTCATTTTTGTCAAAAGGGAATTTGTAACTGTAATTCTGTGGATCGTTTTAACTTGAAACCATTGTATCTTTTGTTATCAATAAATGGTAATTTAAATAAACTTTATCATTCTCTTTCAATAATTAATCCATACTGTCCCCATTTAGTAATAGAAGTTGACGACGCATTTGACCTAACAAGTACATCATATATTGCACGGCAACCTTTTTTGTGCTATTTATGCAAGACACTGATAATGAGCATATTTGATTGATTGATTGATTGATTAAGTATTTAGCGTCATTTTTATGCCATCACGGGCTAACAGACGATCAGTTAACCTAACCACTGTTTCCTGGGATTAACCAGTACTCGAGTACACCCTGTCTCCGCAAGTAACTGATAACTTTCCCACTTGAATCAGTGGTGAGAGACGAATGATAATGAGACACAGTGTCGTATATCAATCATCACGGAGCCTTGCCGGGCGAGGATTCGAACTCACGACCCCTGGAAACATGTTTGATTGTCTAATTTCGTTGCAAGGTGAGCAAATGTAAGTGTTTAAAGGTAATGTACCAAACATACCTTCATATTCAATAAAAATAGTATTTAAGCAAGAGGGCCAAGACGGTCCTATATCGCTCACTTGAGTGACTTTGAGTCACCCAACTTAAGTAGATTATATAATACATGTACACTCAAAATTCCAGAAAAACGAGATGGGCGAGTAGATAGAATTTTGATTTATTTTTGAAGATGTAACAGATGCTAAGAAGAGTTCAAACTTAATAGATGTTCATCCATGGTAAATGTCATTGAAATTACATCGAAATCAGGTCAGTAGATTCTGACAAGAAGGCTTTTGAAGTTTTTACTATAGTTGCCTATAGAGTAAACTAATACCTCACTGTGGTGGTCATGTTTTTTAACAAATTTTGAAAATTGGTTAAGGGTCAACAAAGGAACATTTCTGCGCAATTGTTTTAAAATCGGTCCAGTGGTTTCTGACAAGAAGTTTTTACTATAGATTATATAGTAAACTAACCCCACCCCTGGCCGCCATGTTTTTTACAAACCACTACGGTTTGAACAAACTTGGTGAAGGGTCCTCCAAGGAACATTTCTGTGAATTTATTTTAAAATCGAGCACGTAGTTTCTCACAAGAAGATTGTTTAAGTTTTTACTAATTAAACTTGCCCTGCCCCCTGGCAGCCATGTTTTTTGACGAATCAAGATGGCTTGAACAAACTCGGTAGAGGGTCACTAAAGGAAGATTTCTATTAAATTATTTTAAAATCGAATCAGTTGTTTCTGATAAGAAGATTTTTTAAGTTTATATTACAGCTGATATAGTAAACTAACCCCACCCCCTGGCGGCCATGTTTTTTGACGAAATAAGATGGCTTGAACAAACTTGGTAAAGGGTCACCCAAGGAACATAATTTCTGTTAAATTATTTTAAAATCGAGCCAGTAGTTTCTAACAAGAAGATTTTTTAAGTTTTTACTATAGCTGATATAGTAATCTTACCCCTACCCCTGGCGGCCATGTTTTTTGACGAATCAAAATTGGCTTGAACAAACTTGGTAGAGGGTTACCCAAGGAACAGTTCTGTGAAATTATTTTAAAATCGAGCCAGTAGTTTCTGACAAGAAGATTTTTTAAGTTTTTACTATAGCTTATATAATAAACTAACCCAACCCCCTGGCGGCCATGTTTTTGACGAATCAAGATGACTTGAACAAACTTGGTAAAGATTTACAAAAGGAACATTTCTGTGAAATTATTTTAAAATCGAGTGAGTGGTTTCTAACAAAAAGATTTTTTAAGATTTTACTATAGCTGATAAAGTAAACTAACCATCCCCCTCCCCCCTGGCGGCCATATTTTTTAACGAATCAAGATGACATGAACAAACTTGGTAGAGGGTCAACCAAGGCGCATTTCCGTGAAATTATTTTAAAATCGAGCCAATGGTTTCTGACAAAAAGATGTTTTAAGTTTTTACTATAACTTATATAGTAAACTAACCCCCACCCCCTGACGGCCATGTTTTTGGCGAATCAAGATGGCTTAAACAAGGTTTGTTAAGGGTCACACAAGGAACATTTCTGTGAAATTATTTTAAAATCGAGAAAGTTGTTTCTGACAAGAAGGTTTTTAAGAGTTTTTACTAATCAAACACGCCCCGCCCCCTGGCGGCCATGTTTTTTGACGAATTAAAATGGCTTGGACAAACTTGGTACAGGGTCACCCAAGGAACACATCTGTGAAATTATTTTAAAATCGAGCCAATTGTTTCTGAAAAAGAAGATTTTTTTAAGTGTTTAGTTATTAAACTTGCCCTGCCCCCTGGCGGCCATGTTTTTTGACGAATCAAGATGGCTCGAACAAACTTGGTAGAGGGTCACCCAAGGACCATTTCTGTGTAGTTATATCAAAATTGGCCAAGTGGTTTCAGAAGAGAAGTTGTTAGAAGCTAAAAGTTAACGACGGACGACAGGCGACGGACGACGGACAACAGGCGATCACAAAAGCTCAGATGAGCTAAAAAAAATATCCACAAATAACCTAAATGTAAGAAGATTACCATGTTCATCAATCAAGTCACTAACAAATTTTACAACTTTGTCATACCATCTATTATAAAATACACTCTATCTTCCGATCTTAATGTTATTGCCAAACCATAAAGGTTGGTTTAAGGAATGTTTCCATGACATTGGTACTAAGGCAGTTATTAATACTTTCAGACTTATATACACATCGTTCCAAAATGGATTACATATTTTGAAAAGGTTCTTTTTTCCCATAATCATTACCAAAAATTAACATTTCTGATGCACATAAAATTATGAATTTCTATACATTTTTTACCCACCAGACATAAGACATCTTATCAAAGTTAGATTTAAAGCATATACCAACTGTTTAAATACCAATCATTTGGAATTCTCCATTCTTATAATCTTGTATTACATTTCTTTTTATTTCATCTGGATGATTATTCCAGAGAACGATAAAACACATAGTTTGTAACAATTTAATTTGATCTTCTAATGGGTTTGGTAATTATGACAATAGGTGGTTTAATTTTGGTAGAGCTTAACTTTATAAGACTGTGATTTTTTATTAAAGGGTGAGAATGTATTTTGACCATGAGAGAAGCAGTGTTTTAATTTCGTTTATTTTTTTGTTATAATTCAATGTAATCTTATTATTCATATTAGTTGACATTGTATGCCAAGTACAGTAAATTCTCCCTGATCCCAATTTAATTCTGTTTCTGTGCACAGTTTTATGTTAGAATCTTTATTTTTTACAAATTCTTGTTATTTCCACATGAACATTGAGACCAGAAATATCTGCATAGAATTTTAAAACTAGAAAAGTATGTTTAAGAAAAAAACTGAACTATATAACATATGGGAAGTGTCGTCAGCATATTGTGAGATTATGTATTCGGTATCGCCTACTTTGATTCCGTTAATATTTTTATTTGTCCCGACCAATACAGCCAATATGTCTACGCATAAAATAAAATTATGGTGATAGTGGATCGCCTTGTCGACAGCCACGGAAAATATAGAACAATTCTGATAGATGACCATTTATTGATATGCAAGAATTAATATCTGTATAAAATAATTTAATCCAATTTCTTATACTTTTTCCAAAATTAAAAAAACATTAAAACCTCATGAATGAAAGACCATAAAAGTGTATCAAACGCTTTTTCGAAATATATAATAACTAGTAAACCTGGTACATCTTAAGTTGTACGTGTTATTTTCATCAATATATCGTCCGGCAAGAAAACCGGTTTGGTCCTCATCAATAACGTTTGATAAAACTAATTTTAAACGTTGAGCAAAACATGCAGATGCTAATTTATGTGAACAATTTAATAAAGATATTGGTATCAAATTTTTTAAATAATGTTTATCTTTGTTTGATTTTGGGATGCATGTTATTATTCCTTCTTTTTGCGTGATTGAAAGTTCCCCTTTAAGTATCCCATAGTTAATTGATCTACAAAGAAATACACCCAAGTCTATCCAGAATAAAATGTAAAATTCCATAGTGTAACCATTTGAACCTGGGCTTTTATAAAAATTGCCGACTAAGGTTATGAGCATCGAAATATAGAATCGTAAATAATTCAATGAAATTGTTGATAATCCTGTTGAATAAAATTTTATCAGGTAAATGGCATATCTTAAATGAGGGAGGGCACTGTTTAGTTCAATCATGGTCATTTCGTCCCCACTTCCCTTCGGACTGCTTCACTCAGAAAGAGTCCGAGATCAACACTCAGTATTTGTGTACTATCTTTTTTTGTATTATATGTTTTTAAAAAAAGGAAATTGGATTCAATTTCATCACTTCGACTTGCTCTGTTTTGAACATTGTATTGATTTAAATAATACATAGTTTATTATCAAAATAACATGTGATAGTTAAAAACATAAACACAAAGCAAGCCGAGAACCTAACATGCATGTTTATATATAAACACATACGCACGAAAACATAAAACTGATATGCACGTTTATTTACAAACACATACGCACGCAACATAAAACAAAAAGCAAGCCGAGAACCTTATATGCACGTTTATATACAAACACATACGCACGCAAACATAAAACTGATATGCACGTTTATATACAAACACATACGCACGCAACATAAAAAACAAAGAAAGCTGAGAACCTAACATGCACGTTTATATACAAATACATACGCACGCAAACATAAAACTTACATGCATGTTTATATACAAACACATACGCACGCAAACATAAAACTTACATGAACGTTTATATACAAACACATTCGCACGCAAACATATATTAAACTAACATGTACGTTATATACAAACACATACGCACGCAAAAATATAACTAACATGCACGTTATATACAAACACTTACGCACACAAACATATAACTAACATACGCGTTATATATAAACACATACGCACGCAAACATAAATTTAACATGCACGTTTATATACAAACACATACGCACGCAAACATAAAACACAAAGCAAACCGAGAACCTTATATGCACATTTATATACAAACACATACGCACGCAAACAAAAAATAAAACAAGCTGAGAAACTAATATGCACGTTCACATACAAATACGTACACATGCAAACATAAAACTAACATGCACGTTTATATACAAATACGTACACATACAAATATAAAACTAACATGCACGTTTATATACAAATACGTACACATGCAAACATAAAACTAACATGCACGTTTATATACAAATACGTACGCACGCAAACATAAAACTTACATGAACGTTTATATACAAACACATACGCACGCAAACATATATTAAACTAACATGTACGTTATATACAAACACCTACGCACACAAACATATAACTAACATACGCGTTATATATAAACACATACGCACGCAAACATAAATTTAACATGCACGTTTATATACAAACACATACGCACGCAAACATAAAACACAAAGCGAACCGAGAACCTTATATGCACGTTTATATACAAACACATACGCACGCAAACAAAAAATAAAACAAGCTGAGAAACTAATATGCACGTTTACATACAAATACGTACACATGCAAACATAAAACTAACATGCACGTTTATATACAAATACGTACACATGCAAATATAAAACTAACATGCACGTTTATATACAAATACGTACAAATGCAAACATAATACTAACATGCACGTTTATATACAAATACGTACGCATGCAAACATAAAACTAACATGCACGTTTATATACAAATACGTACGCATGCAAACATAAAACTAACATGCACGTTTATATACAAATACGTACGCATGCAAACATAAAACTAACATGCACGTTTATATACAAATACGTACGCAAGCAAACATAAAACTAACATGCACGTTTATAAGCAAAAACATGCGCATGCAAACATAAAACTAACATGCACGTTATATACAGACATATACGCACACAAACATATAACTAACATACGCGTTATATACAAACACATACGCACGCAAACATAAAACTTACATGCACGTTATATACAAACACATACGCACGCAACATAACACAAAACAAACCGAGAACCTTATATGCACGTTTAAATACAAACACATACGCACGCAAACAAAAAAATAAAACAAGCTGAGATACTAATATGCACGTTTACATACAAACACATACAAACATAAAACTAACATGCACATTTATAAACAAATACGTACACAAGCAAACATAAAACTAACATGCACGTTTATATACAAACACATACGCGCCGTAACATAAATCTAACATGCACATTTATATACAAACACATACGCACGCAAAAATATAATATGCACGTTTATATACAAACACATACGCACGCAAACATATAACTAACATGCATGTTATATACAAACACAAACGCACGCAAAAATATAACTAACATGCACGTTATATACAAACACATACGCAGGCAAACATAAAACTTACATGCACGTTTATATACAAACACAAACGCACGCAAACATAAAACTAGCATGCATGTTTATATACAAACTCATACCCACGAAAACATAAAACTGACATGAACGGTTATATACAAACACATACGCACGCAAACATAAAATTGACATGCACTTTTATATACAAACACATACGCACGCAAACATAAATCTACATACACGTTTATGTACAAAAACAAGCGCACGCAAACATAAAACTAACATGCACGATATATACAAACACATACGCACGCAAACATTAAACTAACATGCACGATATATACAAACACATACTCATGCAAACATAAAACTTAAATGCACGATAAATACAAACACATACGCACGCTAGCATAAAACTAACATGCATGTTTATATACAAACACATAAGCACGCAAACATGAATCTCATATAAAAAATTATATATGTAGTTTGTATACTGAAGTATCTGACAATTTTAGGACCCCCTTCGGTCCCTCCAAATCTTATTTACAATGACTAAATGATGTTTCTTGAAGGTTTAGGCAAAATCAGTTCCATTAAAATATCAATTACTATTATAAACACACATGCCCTCTTATTGAGCTCTTAGGGCGGGGTCACTTTCAACCCAAGGGCCAGTATCTGTAAAAATCTTCAGTGGTCACTCAAAATAAAATATCAATAATTAAAATTTATGGAGTGGTTTATGAGAAAAATGTTATTACTTTTAGTAAAGATTATACATTTAAAACCGTATCTGTCAAAACGCGGCCCTTGATTGTGAAGAAGAAACATATGCAATATATTTAAATCGAAAACTATATAGGGTCACAGATTGGCAAAGGATCACTGAACCGGAATGCAACATAAATAAATCAAAACTAGACTTCATGGTAATCCTTCCCAGCGATTTTCAGTGTGAACACTGACTAGAGGTTCACGAAAGGAAGCGAAAACAATATTCTCCATAACTCCGCCGAATATCTTCCAACCGGAGAGTTAATGGTTAATACACACCTAGATTGCATACTGACACTTCTCAGTAAGTTTCATTTGAATGAATGAATGAATGAATGAATCGGGTTTTATGGCGTACCAACACATTATAGGTCATCCGTCAGGAAGGGAGATTTCAGGTTCACTCTATATGACAAAAACAACAAATTATCATACAGATTAAAAAAAGCATCAACAAATAAGTATGCAGAAGGAACCTAGAACCTTGATACCTGCAAAACTGCCGAGTTTCAGCAAATTCGATTGTATTACTCAAATTGTCGCTTCTTACGACATACATGAGCCACACAGGGGGATAGCAATTTAACCGCAATAATGAACATGACAAAAATGATAAAATGAAAATGGTTCCGTAACGAAGTCAACAATCATCAAACTGGAACTCCTAGCAAGTTTTAGTGAACTTCAACTAATGGAAAATAAGCGAAGACATGATTCTTCTTAATTCTTACATTGACACACGGACAACTGTGAAGAATTTGATACTAAAAGAGATTATCTACATTATGTATCCACATGTGACTGTTTAGACGTGAAGAGCTTGTGAATGTCCAATTACACACCTGACACTGAAATGGCCTATCAGAAGTATGTACCCGAACGTGACTTTTTAAACCAGATGAATTTGTGAATGTTTTATTACACAACTGACACACGAATGGTCTTTCTGCACTATGCACCCGCATGTGTTTGTTTAAATGGGAAGACTGTATATACGTTTTATTACACAATTTGCACTCAAATGGTCTATCTCCATCATGTGTCTGCATGTGACTGTTAAGATGTGAAGACTTCGCAAATTTCCGACTGCAAACCTTACAACTAAAGGGTTTCTCTCCAGTATGTATCAGCATGTGACGGCTTTGACTTGAGGATTGCGTGAATGTCTTATGACACACCCAACATATAAACGGTGTATCTCCAGTATGAATCCGCATATGGTTGGTAAGACTTGAAGACTGTGCAAATTTCTTATTGCAAACCTGACACTCAAATGGTTTATATCCAGTATGTACCCGAATGTGAGTGTTTAAATGGGAAGACTGTGCAAATTTCATATTACAAATTTGACATGTAAATGGTTTATCTCCAGTATGTATCCGCATATGGTTTTTAAGATTTGAAGCCTGTGAAAATATCTTATTACACAACTGGCACTGAAATACCTTATCAACAGTATGTATCGGTAGGTGACTGTTTAGACTTGATGCCAGTTTTGATTTTGTTATATACATCTGACTCTCAAATTGTTCATCTCCTCCCGTATGTATCTGTGTGTGAGAGTTTACATTGGCAGACTTTGTTTGTTTCTCATTACGAAACCGACAGTCAAATTGTTTATCATCAGTAAGCATGCACATGTCAGTTTTTAATTTTAAAGACTCCGTAAACATATTATTACCAAACTGACATTGAATTGGCTTATCATCAGTACATACCCACCCGTGACTGATTAACTGAGAAGAATCAGTAAACGTCTTATTACTAAACTGAAATGCAAACGGTTTATCATCAGTAAGTATACACATGTGACTCTTCAGATGCGACATATCTGTAAACGTCTTCTTACACACGGAACACTCAAATGGACTGTCTCCAGTTTGCATTCTCATAGAAAGATTCTGATTCGATGAATCTGATATGTCGATTTTACTTGTATCATTCTTAACATTTTCCAAGGACCCATTTATCACAGTAAATTCCATCACTTTTTTGTTCCAGAATGTCTAAACAGACACATACTTACAGTACTGAGTTACATTTAACTCTAAATATGGTCAGCAATCCCCTTTACTATGCTATTTGTTTCAAAAATCTGAAAAAAAAGAAACAAGATATCTTAACCTATGGGACGAAATGAATCGTTCTGACCAAAAAATCTACATCAGGTCAGGAAAATCAAGTGTTAGGTCAAACTGGCGTAAAATGTTTAACTAGAATGTGTGAAGATGACCACAATCAACTTTGCCTGACCAGGTTAGCTCAGTCGGTAGCGCATTTTACTATTAAACTGTTCAGTCAAATTTGTTCATATTTGATATAAATTATCCCTATGATTAAGAATTCTATGTTTGTAGCAATCATGGGGCACTCGAATGTATAGAGGCCTTGAAGGGGAGTTTTACATAAGAATTTCCATTTGAGGTCTAAAGCATTGTCTAGTAAAGTAAATTTGATTTTGTTCAATGAAGAGGATTGAATTTCATAAGAGGCCAGATGGGGAGGGGGGCAATATGGTTGAAACTGGGAATTTTCATAAATCTTTTTCTCAATAACCTTTCTGTCAAGTTTGTTCATATATATTATGATATTAATTATCCTTACATCAGCAAGGGATTGGTGATTCTGCAAATCAAGGGCTGGGATGTATAGGGACCCTGTAATGTGACTTTTACTTTGCTTAGGAATATTATGACCAAAACTGAAATTTTTCATTTTCACATCCATCTGGAGAAAAAAAAAATTATTTAAAATCTAAAGCATTTCTGCTCAAAACAAATCTCTATGAGTGTGTGATTGAAGTTTTGACAAATCAAGGAGCTGAGATGTATAAGGTTACTGTATGGCGACTATACTTTTTTTACAGATGGATAGTATGGGAATTTAAAGTATTTCCTTTTCATAGCAATTAACTTTTTGTTCAGTATGGGTGTGGTGGGGTATTTATCCATTAAGTGGTCAAGACAACGCCCAAAGAGGGTTAATAGTGTGAAACTTCAAAAAGTGTTATGACCACTTTGAGCAAGTAAAGCTTCCTCAGGCCCTATTGGGCCTCTTGTTTACGAGTAGATCCACCATTGCATCCTGCTTATCTGTATCTAAGGCATATACTTCTACTTGAAAACTAAAACACATAATATAATAATCAAGACATTTTACTTACACCATTCGCCAGCCTTATTACATAATCCTCTCTATGAAATTGTCATACATTCTACTGATTTGAAATTCATTCTTTACCTTGAAACATGGGTTAATCATTTCTACATCATGTCACGAACAAAACTAGTTCATTAGATCAAGTAAAGAATGATTGTATGACATGTGCCCCCTAATTGAACCGTTAGGGTGGGCTCATTTTAAATCCCAGGGACACCATTTGTACAACTCAAATAGAACTGTTAATTATCGTACCTACATAAATATTTCCAAAATCTGTTGTGCAGTTCATGAGAAACATAATATTTTAAGTTTTGAACTGATTTTAGTAACGGCAGACATCTTGCATTTTAGATCGAAAAGGAATTGTCTGTATAGTCTCCTATGCAATAGAAGCATCCATGTGAGTTTAATTTGCCTAGTTGTTTCACAGAAAAAGCTACTAACGGACATCAAAAACATGTTTGTGGAGCGCGTGGTCTAGTGGCAGAGCACCGAACCCATTATCGGAGGGTCGTGTGTTCGATCCTCCACCACAGCTATGTGTGGTGTCTTTGAGCAAGACACTTTTTCCGCATATGCTTTGTACTGGTTCTACCCAGGAAGACTTTGAGCGTGATTTGTCTATGTTGTAATAACTTGTTTCACAATCAAGTAAAATAAATAAGTTTAAACGGACGTCAGACGACAGACAACGTACGACGGACTACGAACAACGCGCCATAGCATAAGCCCTTCTAGTCTTTGGCCAGTAGAGCTGAAAAACCGTCCCCACCCCACACACACATACACAACACACACCTAAACTCCCATATTTTGATAAAATTCACTATATTTTTACTGAAAAACATGCGTACCTTTTCAGTGCGCCCTCTCTAAAATAAAATCCATGATCTGCCGCTGTGATGTTTGTGTGGACAAGTAAGAATTCAAATTCACTTAAGTGAGACAAGAAGGGATTTGACCGATGTACTCCCTGATGTAGATCTATAATAATAATAGTAATAATAATACTGATAAATGGGAATATTATAATTAAACTAATTATAAAACAACAATGATAAAACTAAACTATATTCATAACAATTATAATAACAATAATACTAATCAATAAAATTTATTTTAATAACAATAATGATAATTAACAATAATAATATATTCAAAGACTGCTTACTGATCCGTATAGTATAATGCACATTTGTTGTTGAAAACTATTTAAACGGTTACAAAGTAAAGAATGAAACTCTAATCGACGTTTTGCCTACAATACACATGTATATCACAGAATACTCGCTATAAAACACTTACTGTTAGTAGTCTGTACTGGCGATCAATGTTCTTAACAGCCAAATCAAGTACTAGGATTAATAATATTTGACAAATCAATACACTTTCTGATCGACATTTTCGTCAAGTAAATGGCGAAATTAAAACAGGGGAAGTAACTATTGGTAACACTTCAACAAGGACTCAATATACAGCGCTATGGTAAATTCAGTATAGACGAATTGGTCAGCTATTAATATGACCACAATAGCAGGCGGACTGGTCTAGGGGCTCCAATTTAGGTTCTTTTCTGCTTGTCTATACACTTTACTTGTCCCCTAGTGTTTAACATGACTGGCAAATACCATGTTTACAGAAATAGGCAAAAGGAACTATAGAACTCTCATACATGTGCAAGATTTCAGCATACTCCGCCCTACTCTAATTACCATCGCATAAGAACCCTACGGGTTATATTAATGTCCCCGGAGAGTATAGATACGATAAACTTAGTAAAGATAAATCCTATATAAAACTTAATGATACAAAACGGTTTCATTCAGTGCCCAAGAATATGTTCCATTTATGATCTCTTTTAAATGGGCTTTTCAGTCCAAATTTTGAGTTATCAAAATTGTACAACTGAATCCCATTTAGTCAAACCAGTCAGTCTATTAAACTCGTTGGTTCCGTTATTGTTAATCTCTGGTTCTATTGTTACGAGTGATCAATTAGCAAGGTTCTTAATGGAGCAACTGGGTCTCATTTAGACAAAGCAGTCGGTGTATCAAACTCGTTGGTTCCGTAATATGTAACTCTCTGGTTCTATTGGTACGAGTGATCAATTAGCAAGGTTCTAAATGGAACAACTGGGTCTCATTTAGACACGCGAATGCAAGTCTATGGTTTCATAATTACGAATGATATTCTTAACATGGTTTACAGGGTTGTGATTTACAACTATAAAACCTTGTACGAGGGGCATTCAATATATTCTGTCACATTTAAGGTTTTCACAGGAATGGGATTGTTTCAGGCCAACCCTTCAACGTATTCCCCTCGCACTTTTGAAGTCTTGTTGTCCACGACATCAATACCGCAAAGTAGTTCCCCGTGGTATACTGTTCAGACACTGAAAAATTGCAGACCCAAGGGAATTCCAGTAGCATAGAGTTTACCTGCGAGCATTTTTAGCATGTGAAATAGGAAAAAGTCACAGGGGCATAAGTCAGGGAAATAAGGGGGTTCACCCGAAAAAAACTTTTCTTGTTCTAAGAAAGTTTGTACACTCTCACTTTTGTGGTCAGAAGCATTGTTATGAATAAGCTGTATGCCTTTCAAACCTTTACTTGGGCGTTTATTTTGATAAAATATTTTGACAGATTTAAGTACTTTATCTTTATCAAACTTGCCTGTAATTATTCTACCCTCTTTGATGTACTTAACATACACGATTCATTAAGAACTATATATATGTGTCATCAGTCGGACTACAGAGACGTTACTTAACATACATGATTCATTAAGAACTACATATATATATATATATGTCATCAGTCGGACTACATAGACGTTATTTAACATACATGATTCATCAAGAACTATATATGTCGTCAGTCGGACTACAGAGATGTAACTTAACATACATGATTCATCAAGAACTATATATGTCATCAGTCGGACTACAAAGATGTTACATAATATACATGGTTCATCAAGAACTATATATGTCATCAGTCGGACTACAGAGACGTTATTTAACATACATGATTCATCAAGAACTATATATGTCGTCAGTCGGACTACAGAGATGTAACTTAACATACATGATTCATCAAGAACTATATATGTCATCAGTCGGACTACAAAGACGTTACATAATATACATGGTTCATCAAGAACTATATATGTCATCAGTCGGACTACAGAGACGTTACTTAACATACATGATCCATTAAGAACTACACATATATATATATATATATCATCAGTCGGACTACATAGACGTTATTTAACATACGGGCTTCATCAAGAACTATATATGTCATCAGTTGGACTACAGAGATGTTACTTAACATACATGATTAATCAAGAACTATATATGTCATCAGTCGGACTACAAAGACGTTACATAATATACATGATTCATCAAGAACTATATATGTCATAAGTCGGACTTCAGAAACGTTACTTAACATACATGATTCATCAAGAACTATATATGTCATCAGTCGGATTACAGGGACGTAACTTAACATACATGATTAATCAAGAACTATATATATATGTCATCAGCCGGACTACAGAGACGTTACTTAACATACATGATTAAGAAGAACTATATATGTCATCAGCTGGATAACAGAGGCGTTACTTAACATACATGATTCATCAAGAACTATATATGTCATCAGTCGGACTACAGAGATGTTACTTAACATACATGATTCATCAAGAACTTTATATGGCATCCGTCGGACTACAGAGATGTTACTTAACATACATGATTCATCAAGAACTTTATATGGCATCCGTCGGACTACAGAGATGTTACTTAACATACATGATTCATCAAGAACTTTATATGGCATCCGTCGGACTACAGAGATGTTACTTAACATACATGATTCATCAAGAACTATATATGTCATCAGTCGGACTACAGAGATGTTACTTAACATACATGATTCGTCAAGAACTTTGTATGACATCCGTCGGACTACAGAGATGTTACTTAACATACATGAATACTCAAGAAATATATATGGCATCAGTCGGACTACAGAGATGTTACTCAACATACACGATTCATCAAACTCAGGAGATGTTAACGAATAGTGGCTATGGACAAGTAAAATATGTGGTAATTATTATCATTTAAACATAATAATTACGATAATTTTCAACGAATTACTGTGACCAAAAATCAATAATTTACTAAGTAGATCTGTAAATTAAAAGAAAAAACATCACTTAGAAAAACACAGTGGCAAACTTCTGTCCATTTTGTTTTAATGAAAATGTACCAAAGCATAAACTATGGCTCTTAGCATCGTGGACGCTATGTAAATAAACAAATAAGCCTATATCATACGAACACATCTATTCAGTTCCATGTAAAAATTATCATGCATATGATCACTTGCCATTTATCTATGACATTTATATGTGTGTAGTTAAAATAAATATACTTGGGTAATGTTTGGCTTAATAAACTAATAAAAACTTATATAGTAATGTGATATTATCAATCCAATGTAATCATTTTTCTTCTCATTCACCGCTGTATGAAAATTCTGATTACAAACCCGACATTCAAAATACTTACTCTTGTTTAGAGCCGAGGATACTGTAGATATCTTACTACACACCTGAAACTCAAAAGGCTTATCACCTGTATGTATTAGCATGTGACTGTTAAGACGTGTCTACACTGTATCTGTCTTAAAATACACCCGACACTCAAATGGCTTATCGTTTAAATTTGAAGATAAGGTAAATGTCTAACTACATACCCGGCACTCAAAAGGCGTATCACCAATATGTACCCCCACATACTTGCTTGCAAATGAAGACACTTTAAATGTCTTACTACATTACTGACAGTCAAATTGCTTATCACTAGTTTGTGTCCGCATGTGGCTGTTTGGACGTGAAGACACTGTGAATGTCGTACTATACACCCGGGCTGCGTTCAGCACCGTTAAACAGCAAACACGTTAAATGCCTGGCTTCCTAAAATTAACACGTACTGCGTGATAATGTGAAGTTGGGCCAGTGTCCACGACAAAAATGTTAGTTAACATTATCAAACGTTTGCTAGAACTGAACGCACACCTGACGCTTAAATAACTTATCACCGGTATGTATCTGCATGTGCTTCCTAAAATTTGAAGATACCGTAAATGTCTTACTACACACCCGACAATCAAAAGGCGTATCACTGGTACCCGCATGTGCTTGCTTAAATCTGAAGATACTGTAAATGTCTTCCTACATTACTGACACTCAAATGGTTTATCAACAGTATGTATCCGCATGTGCTTGTAAAGTTCTGAAGAATGTGTAAATTTCTTATTACACACAGGACACTCAAATGGCTTGTCACCAGTATGCATCCGCATATGACTGTTTAGTTTTGAAGACTGGGTAAAGCTTTTATTACATACCCGACATTTAAATGGTTTATCACCAGTATGAATAAGCATGTGCCTGTTTAAAGGTGAAGAATGTGCAAATGCCTTACTACACACCGGACACTCAAATGGCTTATCACCAGTATGTGTCCTCATGTGACTGTTTAGATGTGAAGAATGTGCAAATGCCTTACTACACACTTGACATTCAAACGGTTTATCACCAGTATGCATCCGCATATGACTGTTTAGATGTGAAGACTGTGTAAAGCATTTATTACATATACGACACTCAAATGGCTTATCACCAGTATGAATCAGCATGTGCCTGTTTAGATGTGAATAATTTTTAAATTTCTTACAACACACCTGACATTCAAATGGCTTATCACCAGTATGTGTCCTCATGTGACTATTCATGTGTGAAGGATGTCTAAATTTCTTACTACATATCGAACACTCAAATGGCTTATTGTCAGTATGTATCCGCACATGACTGTTTAGATACGAAGACTTTATAAATGTTTCATGACAAACTTGGCACTTAATTTTTTTATCTGTGGTATACGTTCTCACAAAATGGTTTGATGGCTCTGGAGGGGTTACTATGTTTACATCATTTTAACATTCTACATTCTTCAAGTAATCCATTTTACTGCACGGTTTTCCATTACTTGTCTTGCTCCAAAAACGTTTAAAATGGATATGCTCTTTTTTCAATATCCTACTAGAATCCACTCTTGAATTATAACCATCTTAACAATCTGAAATAGAAATTACAGTAAAATAATAAATATATTGGATATTAATTAAAATTAAGAAATTAAATGTTTGTAATAAGCAACTTTAAAAAAATTTAAACTGTTATTTTCTATGCTACATAACACACATGCAGTAATGTACAGGTTATCTTGTGATATAAGACCACAACACGTAATACAAACATATTAATCATGAAACTGTACACGATGTAAAAATACAACTGAATTAAAATGTCAACAATAAATCATTATAAGAATATCTTGAACATGGCATATGCATTATAGAATATTGTATCTTCATCATAAATTCCTTACGTTTCACAAATGCATAATAAATGTAACACGAAACATACTGCAACAATTTTTTTATTTTTGAAGACATAAGAATTCGGAAAATGTTCATTTTAGAATGATAAAAGTATTTTTGTGGAGTATATACCCCACGAAGATAAGAGAAAGTTGCACAACATAATAAAAAGTGATACTCGTCCTCTACCTCATTTGATGTACATAGTTTGCAAACCCGTAAGTTCTTATAAATGTCATGATGTCTTCCAATTTCTATGTCTAAATTATGTGAACCAGATCTAAACTTTGCTAGTGAATATCTGAATATCTTTAACAAACAAAATATAGATATAACTCATGATCATAAGTTAGTTAATATTCTTTGTAAAACATAATTTAGACGACGTATTAATTGATTATATCCAGCTCTGTATATATTGGTATTTCAAATGTCACGTCGAACTAATGACAACATGAACACACTGTCATTCTGCACATGTTGGTTTGTCCACACAAAATAAAACCCATACGAACAAAGAATTCGTCTGATCTGGCTGACCCATTGTTCTTCCACTTTCGTCTAATACTTTCAACATGATATAACATATATTTATGTATCGAAATTCTGGAATATTTATAGTCTTAACCCAATATTAAATACACCTCTAAGTTGATTCTATCCATAACGGATATCTGCCACAATCACCTAACACTGCTGCATTAGAAGCTTTAGTATTTAAACACATATATCGTTTACAAGCATATTGTTGAACTAGCTCGGAATGCTTGCGTTCAACAAATCCCTAAATTCCACATCTATACAGCATAATTGGTACATGACCATATTTATATAAGCTTGACAGAACTGACACCAACACACGCTTTCCCTTTAAAGCTAAATCTGCTGCCATCTTATTGATGGAAAGTTGCATGGAAAACGACACACACACACACACACACACACACACACACACACACACATATATATATATAAAGCACTTAACTATTTCAAATAACTATGATCACAGTAGTCGCTCAGAGTATGAAGTTGTCTCTGTAAACCAATGACTCCATCAGCAATCAAAGCTGTATCGTCTGTAAATAATAAAATACAAAGTTTTACTGTGTCTGATAAAATGTTGTATTCCTCTAAGATCACATTTTTTTCTGCAAGACCATTAATAAATAGCAAAACCAAGATAAGGGGAGTCCAAACTCCTTGCTTAAATCCAACCGGACACTCGAAACTGTCACTAAGTTTCCCAGTCGACCTTACTCGTGAACGAACACAGGCACACGTGCCTTGAATTGTTTTATAGAGCTTACTTTTAACACCATTATTCTTTAATGTTGTCCCAAGTTTATCTCTACGAACAGTGGTAAGGGCGGTCTTGAAATCTACGAATGCTAAGTACATGTACAATTTCCCGCGCTTTTTTTGAAAGCTACTTTGATATAATTGCTTGCAGTATATATGCATTATCAACGGTAGAATAGCCAGACCTGAATTCTGATTGAGATTCAGATATTTTTTTCAAATATGTAAACAAAAATAGTTTTCTGCTGATTATACCGGTCTATATTATACAGTATATTTTATACCGCAGTAGTTTTTAACCGTATTTATGTTACCCATCTTTAACATCGGAGCGATAACAGCATTATTCCAATCTTCTGGAAACTGACCACTCTCATATATACGATTAAATAAACGGCTGAGTATGGACAACAACATGCAAACACCATAAATGAATAGGCCTGGTGGTAATCCAGCTTGACCGCCTGCATTTGATATGTATAGTGATTTAATGGATTTGGTTATTTCCTCATCTGTACACTATATCCTCGGCATCATTAATGTAAACAGCCATTTCAATATCAGTGCCGCCTGCATTAAACTAATGTCCATTTTGATATCAGTTCAACCTGCATTGAACTATTCTTCATTTCAATATCAGTTCCATCTGCATTGAACTATTCTTCAGTTCAATATCAGTTCCGCCTGCATTAAACTAGTGTTCATTTAAATATCCGTTCCGCCTGCATTAAACAAGTGTTCATTTTAATATCAGTCACCTGCATTAAACTAGTGTTCATTTCAATATCAGTTCCGTCTGCATTAAACTGTTGTTCATTTCAATATCAGTTCCGCCTGCATTAAACTATTGTTCATTTCAATATCAGTCCCGCCTGCATTAAACTAGTGTACATTTCAATATCAGTTCCGCCTGCATTAAACTAGTGTTCATTTTAATATCAGTTCCGCCTGCATTGAACTATTCTTCATTTCAATATCAGTTCCGCCTGCATTAAACTAGTGTTCATTTCAATATCAGTTCCACCTGCATTAAACTGTTGTTCATTGCAATATCAGTCCCACCTGCATTAAACTAATGTTCATTTCAATATCAGTTCCACCTGCATTAAACTAGTTTTCATTTCAATATCAGTTCCACCTATATTAAACTAGTGTTCATTTCAATATCAATTCCACCCGCCTGCATTAAACTAGTGTTCATTTCAATATCAGTTCCATCTGTATTAAACTAGTGTTCATTTCAATATCAGTTCCGCCTGCATTAAACTAGTGTTCATTTCAATATCAGTCACCTGCATTAAACTATTCTTCATTTCAATATCAGATCTGCCTGCATTAAACTAGTGTTCATTTCAACAACAGTTCCGCCTGAATTTAACTAGTGTTCATTTCAACATCAGTACCATCTGCATTAAACTAGTGTTCATTTCAATATCAGTTCTGCATGCATTAAACTACTGTTCATTTCAACATCAGTTCCGCCTGCATTAAACTAGTGTTCATTTCAATATCAGTTCTGCATGCATTAAACTACTGTTCATTTCAACATCAGTTCCGCCTGCATTAAACTAGTGTTCATTTCAATATCAGTTCTGCGTGCATTAAACTACTGTTCATTTCAACATCAGTTCCGCCTGCATTAAACTACTGTTCATTTCAACATCAGTTCCGCCTGCATTAAACTAGTGTGCATTTCAATATCAGTTCCGCCTGCATTAAACTAGTGTTCATTTCAATATCAGTCACCTGCATTAAACTAGTGTTCATTTCAATATCAGTTCCGCCTGTATTAAACTAGTGTTTATTTCAATATCAGTTCCGCCTGCATTAAACTGTTGTTCATTTCAATATCAGTTCCACCTGCATTAAAATAGTGTTAATTTCAATATCAGTTCCACCTGCATTGAACTATTCTTCATTTCAATATCAGTTCTGCCTGCATTGAACTATTCTTCATTTCAATATCAGTTCCACCTGCATTGAACTATTCTTTATTTCAATATCAGTTCCACCTGCATTAAACTGTTGTTCATTTCAATATCAGTATCGCCTGCATTAAACTAGTGTTCATTTCAACAACAGTTCCGCCTGCATTAAACTATTGTTCATTTCAATATCAGTTCCACCTGCATTAAACTATTCTTCATTTCAATATTAGTTCCGCCTTCATTGAACTATTCTTCATTTCAATATCAGTTCCACCTGCATTGAACTATTCTTTATTTCAATATCAGTTCCACCTGCATTAAACTGTTGTTCATTTCAATATCAGTTTCGCCTGCATTAAACTAGTGTTTATTTCAACAACAGTTCCGCCTGCATTAAACTTGTGCTCATTTTCGTTATCGTGACATTTAAATTGATTCTGGATATATGTTTTTTCACTGGTCACATGTTATTTGGTGGTTTCTCTTCGGTTTGTAGCTTAGATTTTTTTTACTTATTCCAAAACGATTTTGGATTATTTGTAAGCGAAACTAATTCATCAAGTTGGCGGTTATGGAAAAGCTGTTCCTTGCTGTCGCATACGTGTTTAAAGTTATTCCATGGTATTTTGTAGTTTCCTAACCCTTTACCCCATAGATACGCGTTTTCCTGCACCAATATCAGAAGGCCTTTAAAAACAGTGCAGGAAGAGTTCAGATTGCTCGTCACGAGCAATCTGAACACTTCCTGCACTGTTTTCCACTCGGTCAGTAAATATAAACATAATTCACGCATTGCTGATACTCGATGAACTAAGGTTTTCAATTTGGAAGAGTCCAAGAAATGCTTATGGAGCAAAGGGTTAAATAGCTGTCCCGGCGGGTTTGTCCTTATGAAGCAAAGGGTTAAATAGCTGTCCCGGCGGGTTTGTCCTTATGGAGCAAAGGGTTAAATAGCTGTCCCGGCGGGTTTGTCCTTATGGAGCAAAGGGTTAAATAGCTGTCCCGGCGGGTTTGTCTGTTATTGCTCAAACATTTGATTTTACACATTTTAACTCATTACATTCCTTGTTGAATCACCGAAGTTGTGTTGATTTGTTTAGAATGTTAGCAATCCTTAATACGTTCTTCTAGTAACGCTTGCATAGACGACTTCATCACATCGTTAATATCAATGACATTTCATTAAAGTATTTGTTAGATAGATTTGTTGACAGTCTTTCTCTGAATGATTCAATGCTATCCTCAGAAAAACCGGTAAATTATCCACATGTTTTCTCTTTATATTTACGTTTAAGTCAATTGTCTGGTATTTACTACGTTTTAAAGATGCAGTTATAGGAAAGTGGGTTGACTCTGTCCGTTCAGTGACATCAAAATTATTGAGATGGGCTACCATAATGGCATCACATATGAAACAATCTATAAAACTATGTCCATTAGGACAAATAAATGTGAAATTTGCAGTGTTCCTGTCTTTACCACAGCGGCCATTAACTATCAAAAGTGAATGTGTAATGCAAAATAATAAAAATAAAATAAGCCATTACCAGTTTTATTAAGTACAGGATCACAAGAATTCCGAGCTATAATGTCGTCTTGTAACACATCATAGAATTCTTCAAGGTCCGGCACATTATTCTTTACGTCCTCCTATAGATTAAGTACTGTGTTATTGGTAGCATTAATCTCGGGATCGCGTTCAAGTGTGTCCATTTCGTTGAGAATTACAGTTCTTCGTATTGCTTCACGAAATACACGTCGAGGTTCCTCATTTATCTTTGCCGATAAGATAGGTCTTATATGAAGTTTTGCTAGTAGCCCGTTCTCCCTTTTTGTTTAAGCCATTTTAGTTCATCACGTTGACGTGCAGTCATGTCATTGCCTACTCCTATATTCGATTTCCGCAACTCACCGCGACCTTCATATATTTTACATATATCGTCACCATGGCGAAAACGTATGATAACTATACGTGGACTATCATCTCGCGCGTATTACATAAACATATTTTGGAGATTAAAAACTAAAATCCACATATAAAACATGAAACATAAAACAAAGAGCTAATCTTCAAGCTGTTTTTTTAACTTATCTGAATATTGTTTTGACGCTTGTTTCGGCCGTGGAATTTTATTTTATATTTTAACACAATTTACGGAGAAAAAAACATACAGTAAATGCATTTTTACAGTTCCACAGTCCATCAAAAATAATCATTACTACAGGTACGTTTTTATACTCGAACCAAATGAATCACTGTTATCATTAGAATACATAGATTTGTAGCATACAGGTCTGTGTGTATGTTCACTTACAAAACAGTATTTCAAATATTATCATTTTAATAAGAAATTTTCACTTTTGGCATCATTCAACACATTGGAATGTTCAAGTATAAACATTTTCTTTACCGTGTTTGAACGACCATAGATCAAATAACTCAAATAAATAATGTGACGATGTGCGCTTTTCTTTAATCTCCAAACTAGAGTTTGAAACATCAAGATACAACTAAAGGTGTCAATAATCGCCATATTAACTGTCAGTACACACTGCCGTGCCTAGTGGATAAGGCATCCGCCTCGCAATCGAGAGGTTCGAGTCCACTCGATGTTGAGGCTGATGTGACCATTTCATGTCGGCATTCTAAAACTAAACATCACTTAAATACTGCTTTACGACATTCGTAACGTCATTCGGATTCTTTCTAAGAGTAAAAAATATTGCAACATGTTGTTGTACTTAAAATGTCCACTTGTGTTACAATACGTATACCCGTAAACTTGTGAGAAGAAATTACATTAGAATAACATTGGAATAATCACAAACGAAAACGGAAGTAGAAACGAAAACGAAAGTAGTCTTAAATTTATAAAATCGCTTTTTTTTCACGTTCTTCCGGCGTATCCAAGTCACATGATCGGCTAAACCGGCGTACACCGAATGCGTTGTACTCAAGTGGACCAAATATATCTCGGCTTACTTAACAATAGAGATAAAAATGATACAATTACAAGTCGAATAGGATGTGTTCGATTCGTATTGGTCTACAATCCAACTATAACTAACAAAATAGTCTGGCTGAATGTAAACATTCTTACTGTTCTATAAGTAACAATATAGTCTGGCTGAATGTAAACATTCTTACTGTTCTATAAGTAACAAAACAGTCTAGCTGAATGTGAACATACTTACTGTTCTATAACTAACAAAACAATCTGGCTGAATGTAAACATACTTGCTGTTCTATACCTAACAAAACAGTCTGGCTGAATGTAAACACAATTACTGTTCTATAACTAACAAAACAATCTGGCTGAATGTAAACATAATTGCTGTTCTATATCTAACAAAACAATCTGGCTGAATGTAAATATATTTACTGTTCTATAACTAACAAAACAGTCTGGCTGAATGTAAACACACTTACTGTTCTATATCTAACACAGCAGTCTGGCTGAATGTAAACACACTTGCTGTTCTATATCTAACAAAACAGTCGGGCTGAATGTAAACATACTTGCTGTTCTATACCTAACAAAACAGTCTGGCTGAATGTAAACATAATTGCTGTTCTATATCTAACAAAACAGTCTGGTTGAATGTAAACACACTTACTGTTCTATATCTAACACAGCAGTCTGGCTGAATGTAAACACACTTGCTGTTCTATATCTTAACAAAACAGTCTGGCTGAATGTAAACACACTTGCTGTTCTATATCTAACAAAACAGTCTGGCTCAATGTAAACACACTTGCTGTTATATATCTAACAAAACAGTCTGGCTGAATGTAAACACACTAACTGTTCTATAACTAACTGTTCTATATCTAACATAACAGTCTGGCCGAATGTAAACATACTTGCTGTTCTATATCTAACAAAACAGTCTGGCTGAATGTAAACACACTTGCTGTTCTATAACTAACAAAACAGTCTGGCTGAATGTGAACACACTTGCTGTTCTATATCTAACAAAACAGTCTGGCTGAATGTAAACACACTTGCTGTTCTATAACTAACAAAACAGTCTGGCTGAATGTAAACACACTTGCTGTTCTATATCTAACTAAACAGTCTGGCTGAATGTAAACACACTAACTGTTTTTTAACTTACTGTTCTATATCTAACAAAGCAGTCTGGTTGAATGTGAACACACTTACTGTTCTAAACAAACAAAACAGACTGGCTGAATGTAAACATACTTACTGTTCTATAACTAACAAAAAAGTCTGGCTGAATGTAAACATACTTGCTGTTCTATACCTAACAAAACAGTCTGGCTGAATGTAAACACACTTACTGTTCTATTACTAACAAAGCAGTCTGGCTGAATGTAAACACACTTGCTGTTCTATACCTAACAAAACAGTCGGGCTGAATGTAAACATACTTGCTGTTCTATATCTAACAAAACAGTCTGGCTGAATGTAAACATACTTACTGTTCTATAGCTAACAAAACAGTCTGGCTGAATGTAAACACACTTGCTGTTCTATAGCTAAACAAAACAGTCTGGCTGAATGTAAACACACTTGCTATTCTATATCTAACAAAACAGTCTGGCTGAATGTAAACACACTTGCTGTTCTATACCTAACAAAACAGTCTGGCTGAATGTAAACACACTTACTGTTCTATAACTAACTGTTCTATATCTAACAAAACAGTCTGGCTTAATGTAAACATACTTGCTGTTCTATATCTAACATAACAGTATGGCTGAATGTAAACACACTTGCTGTTCTATATCTAACAAAACAGTCTGGCTGAATGTAAACACACTTGCTGTTATATAGCTAACAAAACAGTCTGGCTGAATGTAAACACACTTACTGTTTTATAACTAACTGTTATATCTCTAACAAAACAGTCTGGCTGAATGTAATCATACTTGCTGTTCTATACCTAACAAAACAGTCTGGCTGAATGTAAACATACTTGCTGTTCTATATCTAACAAAACAGTCTGGCTGAATGTAAACACACTCACTGTTCTATATCTAACAAAACAGTCTGGCTGAATGTAAACATACTTGCTGTTCTATATCTAACATAACAGTCTGAGTGAATGTAAACACACTTGCTGTTCTATATCTAACAAAACAGTCTGGCTGAATGTAAACACACTTGCTGTTATATATCTAACAAAACAGTCTGGCTGAATGTAAACACACTTACTGTTCTATAACTAACTGTTCTATCTCTAACAAAACAGTCTGGCTGAATGTAAACATACTTGCTGTTCTATATCTATTAAAACAGTCTGGCTGAATGTGAACACACTTGCTGTTCTATATCTAACAAAACAGTTTGGCTGAATGTAAACACACTTGCTGTTTTATAACTAACAAAACAGTCTGGCTGAATGTGAACACACTTGCTGTTCTATATCTAACAAAACAGTCTGGCTGAATATAAACACACTTACTGTTCTATAACTAACAAAACAGTCTGACTGAATGTAAACATACTTGCTGTTCTATATTTAACAAAACAGTCTGGCTGAATGTAAGCACACTTGCTGTTCTATAACTAATAAAACAGTCTGGCTGAATGTAAACACACTTGCTGTTCTATCTCTTACAAAACAGTCTGGCTGAATGTGAACATACTTGCTGTTCTATATCTAACAACTCAGTCGGGCTGAATGTAAACATACTTGCTGTTCTATATCTAACAAAACAGTCTGGCTGAATGTAAGCACACTTGCTGTTCTATATCTAATAAAACAGTCTGGCTGAATGTAAACACACTTGCTGTTCTATCTCTTACAAAACAGTCTGGCTGAATGTGAACATACTTGCTGTTCTATATCTAACAAAACAGTCGGGCTGAATGTAAACATACTTGCTGTTCTATATCTAACAAAACAGTCTGGCTGAATGTAAACATACTTGCTGTTCTATCTCTAACAAAACAGTCTGGCTGAATGTAAACATACTTGCTGTTCTATATCTAACAAATCGGTCTGGCTGAATGTAAACATACTTGCTGTTCTATATCTAACAAAACAGTCTGGCTGAATGTGAACATACTTGCTGTTCTATATCTAACAAAACAGTCGGGCTGAATGTGAACATAGTTGCTGTTCTATATTTAACAAAACAGACTGGATGAATTTAAACACACTTGCTGTTCTATATCTAACAAAATGTTCTGGCTGAATGTGAACATACTTGCTGTTCTATATATAACAAAAGTCTGGCTGAATGTGAACATACTTGCTTTTCTATATCTAACAAAACAGTCTGACTGAATGTGAACACACTTGCTGTTCTATAACTAACAAAACAATCTGGCTGAATGTAAACACACTTGCTGTTCTATATCTAACAAAACAGTCTGGCTGAATGTAAACACACTTGCTGTTCTTTAACTTACTGTTCTATATCTAACAAAGCAGTCTGGCTGAACGTGAACACACTTACTGTTCTAAACAAACAAAACAGACTGGCTGAATGTAAACATACTTGCTGTTCTATATCTAACAAAATGTTCTGGCTGAATGTGAACACACTTACTGTTCTATTACTAACAAAGCAGTCTGGCTGAATGTAAACACACTTGCTGTTCTATATCTAAACAAAACAGTCTGGCTGAATGTAAACACACTTGCTGTTCTATATCTAACAAAACAGTCTGGCTGAATGTAAACACACTTGCTGTTATATATCTAACAAAACAGTCTGGCTGAATGTAAACACACTTACTGTTCTATAACTAACTGTTCTATATCTAACAAAACAGTCTGGCTGAATGTAAACATACTTGCTGTTCTATATCTAACATAACAGTCTGGCTGAATGTAAACACACTTGCTGTTCTATATCTAACAAAACAGTCTGGCTGAATGTAAACACACTTGCTGTTATATATCTAACAAAACAGTCTGGCTGAATGTAAACACACTTACTGTTCTATAACTAACTGTTATATCTCTAACAAAACAGTCTGGCTGAATGTAAACATACTTGCTCTTCTATATCTAACAAAACAGTCTGGCTGAATGTGAACACACATGCTGTTCTATATCTAACAAAACAGTTTGGCTGAATGTAAACACACTTGCTGTTCTATAACTAACAAAACAGTCTGGCTGAATGTGAACACACTTGCTGTTCTATATCTAACAAAACAGTCTGGCTGAATATAAACACACTTACTGTTCTATAACTAACAAAACAGTCTGACTGAATGTAAACATACTTGCTGTTCTATATTTAACAAAACAGTCTGGCTGAATGTAAGCACACTTGCTGTTCTATAACTAATAAAACAGTCTGGCTGAATGTAAACACACTTGCTGTTCTATCTCTTACAAAACAGTCTGGCTGAATGTGAACATACTTGCTGTTCTATATCTAACAAAACAGTCGGGCTGAATGTAAACATACTTGCTGTTCTATATCTAACAAAACAGTCTGGCTGAATGTAAACATACTTGCTGTTCTATCTCTAACAAAACAGTCTGGCTGAATGTAAACATACTTGCTGTTCTATATCTAACAAATCGGTCTGGCTGAATGTAAACATACTTGCTGTTCTATCTCTAACAAAACAGTCTGGCTGAATGTGAACATACTTGCTGTTCTATATCTAACAAAACAGTCGGGCTGAATGTGAACATAGTTGCTGTTCTATATTTAACAAAACAGACTGGATGAATTTAAACACACTTGCTGTTCTATATCTAACAAAATGTTCTGGCTGAATGTGAACATACTTGCTGTTCTATATATAACAAAAGTCTGGCTGAATGTGAACATACTTGCTATTCTATATCTAACAAAACAGTCTAACTGAATGTGAACACACTTGCTGTTCTATAACTAATAAAACAGTCTGACTGAATGTAAACATACTTACTGTTCTATATCTAACTAAACAATCTGGCTGAATGTAAGCACACTTGCTGTTCTATAACTAATAAAACAGTCTGACTGAATGTAAACATACTTACTGTTCTATATCTAACTAAACAGTCTGGCTGAATGTAAACACACTTTCTGTTCTATAACTTACTGTTCTATAACTAACAAAACAGTCTGGCTGAATGTGAACACACTTGCTGTTCGATATCTAACATAACAGTCTGGCTGAATGTGAACATACTTACTGTTCTATACCAAACAAAACAATCTGGCTGAATGTAAACATACTTACTGTTCTATAACTAACAAAACAGTCTGGCTGAATGTAAACACATTTACTGTTCTATAACTAACAAATCATTCTGGCTGAATGTAAACATACTTACTGTTCTATAACTAACAAAACAGTCTGGCTGAATGTAAGCACACTTGCTGTTCTATAACTAATAAAACAGTCTGACTGAATGTAAACATACTTACTGTTCTATAACTAACAAAACAGTCTGGCTGAATGTAAGCACACTTGCTTTTCTATAACTAATAAAACAGTCTGACAGAATGTAAACATACTTACTGTTCTATAACTAACAAAACAGTCTGGCTGAATGTGAACACACTTACTGTTCTATATCTAACAAAGCAGTATGGCTTCAATATCAAAATGACATATGTTAACAATTTTTTCTTAACTAATAATTTGAGAATAGAAAAAGGTAGTGATGGAAAGAAAGTAATAAATAGTAAAACAAACACATATCATTTCTTCTTTATGTCGTACATATGCATGCGTCAAGACGACACATAGAAAAAAGTACATGAGCAAAGAAAAGAGCATAATAACAAAAACAAATAAATAGCACAAGTATATAAAATATGGGAATAGTAGTATCACATATGGGTCGGAGCGATTTCCGTTTTCAAATGAAGCGAATATTACGTAAACGTTAAAAATACTTACTGTTCTATAACTAACAAAACTGGCTGAATGTAAACATACTTACTGTTGAAGTGAAAAACTGATGACCAAGTTTCTTAGTATCTAGATAAGGTACCTCCCTTTATTAATCGTCGATAATAAATGAAAACCGATATTTATTGAGTAAATGGCGATATTTTAGATAAGGGAGGTCATTGTTTATTTTGACCGTGACGTCTCGTCCCCATTTCTTTCGAACTCGTGGTCGCTTTGACTCTTCATTTGAGCTCAACATTTAAAGGTTTCAGTCTTATATGTAATGTGTTGCTACTCTTCAAAGTTAAATACAATGAATGGCTCATTAGCTCATGAAGTACTGTGTGTTGTGTGTTTGTTTCAGATATGAGATTATTATATAATGATTGATTTAAGTTTAAAAAAATAAATATTTCTTCAATTAATCATTCCTATATGTTCTCATATATCATGTATAAACTAGGTTAACATGACAAAATGATATATTTAAAGGTATTCCCTACCTTAGTCTTCGTGCCAATCTTGTCTAAACTATGGGGTGCCGTTTTACTATTTAACCTTAATAAGTGATATCACTTATTCGAATAGGTGATATCACTCATTCAAATAGGTGATTTCACTCATTCGAATAAATAATACCACTCATTTGAAACCAAATGAGTGATATTACCTATTCAAATGAGTGATATCACTTATTCGAATGAATGATATCACTTATTCGAAATGAATTTAGACAATGATTTCTACCAAGGATATTAATATATTTAATAAAATATAGATGTAGATCTATAACGAGAATAAAATGGAAATATCAAATTTATTGTGTAAAAAAAATTATGTTATAATATAAATATTATTGTGCAAGTAAAATATATATTGGCTTATTCTTTAATCATTTTGTAAGGCCATTAATATTGACGGCTGAGGGTCCTCTTCTGTCAGCTGCAATCAAACAAGGTAGCTACCGATTCCATGCAAGGCATGATAAATATAGCCCTTGCTGCCATTGATAATGAAATTAACATCTTTCCGCGAGAATAATACTTTTTTTTATAAATTCTAAAATATGCTCTGTTGCTGCTTCAGCCATATTTCATCATATATTCACTGCTGGATCACATCTATATCTGCTGTATCATTTTCATCATGTCTTCACTGCTGAATCATTTAAGCAGGGATCAGTCTGTGTTTTCTTGCTGGATAAAGCGAATAAGTGATGTCACTTTTTCGAATGAGTGATACCACTCATTCATTTCGAATAGGTGATATCACTCATTTGAGTAGGTGATATCACTCATTCGAATAAGTGATATCACTTATTCATTTTGAAAAGGTGATATCACTTATTTGAATGAGTAATATCACTTATTTGAATGAGTGATATCACCTATTCGAATGAGTGATATTATTTGTTCGTTTCAAATAGGTGATATCATTCATTCAAATACGTGATATCACTTATTTGAATGAGTGATATCACCTATTCAAATGAGTGATATCACTTATTGAGGTTAAATAGTAAAACGGCACCCCATACTAAACAAGATAACCAATTTGATGTCGCAAATTATTTTAAGACGTGCATGCTTTCAGTTTAGTGGAGGGGATGGAGGGGGGCTTAGAAGTTGCAACACTGTGACAAAACCTGAATGGGCACACTTGTTTACTAGTATCAGTAGACATATAGTGAACATATAGTCAGTAATCATTATTAAACGTACTGGCGGTTTATCAAGTGGTCATATCACCCCAAGCACCGGGATAGACTCGAACTTTCCAATTGCGGGTCGGGTGCCTTATGGTGTATAACCAGTAAATTGTGTTCTTTAATGCATAAATAAAACTAGTATAATTTTATTATTAAATATAAAAAAAATTCTGGTGCAAAATATCATAATTTGTCATCAAAAACTCGATATTATCGCTGATATGTGTTTTAGAACTGTCCCGTGGTATATTGTCAAAGGTTTGATCTATTATCCATTCTCGACTTTATTCGTTAACGTTAGAAACTTTCCGGACCACATTTATTAAAAATGCACACAGCCCGATTAAGCTGATAAGTTTATCTATTAGTTTATAAATATAACTATACCGAATATATTGTAATTTATCCCTAAGTAGCACAGTTGACAGACATGAAGATTGTCGCTTGAGTCATTAGAGTTCAAATCCCGGGATTTTAGTGGGTTTTGAGATAATTTCACTCGCAGTCTCTTTTTCCCACAGTATTTCTCGACCATTTCACTTCACAGTTGCATCCCTTTTTAATGACGGGAGCACAATTCTTACGCTATAAAAATAATATCTAATATACCGGTAGTTTTTTTCATAATGGCTCACAGTCGTTGTGATTTCTTGATGCATGTGATTAAAGCAAAAGCTGGTATAGTATATACTGCACTATTAGATTAGATATTCATAGTATTTAAAATGATGTTAACACATTAACAAGGATAATTTATGAGCCCAGCTAGAATGTGATATATGTATATGTAATACAAACTGCATATATGCATAATGTTTATCGTAGCAAATAAGAGAGTGTTATTTCTAAATCTGCATATAAGGAGCATTTGATTAATGCATTTTAATACATTTTTAATAAGTTTATTAATTAACAGCAAGTTCTATTTCAGATTGTTAAAATGAGCAACACAAGAATATAATTGAAGATTGTATTGGAAGACGATATTGAACGATAACCCAGTTTTTATAGTAAATTCTGCTCATATTTTGGAACGCAGCAAATAATGGAAGCTAAATGTGGTAATATGGAATCCGTTATGACGGAAGAATGTAAAGATGAAGTAAATATAGTAACATCACCGGAGTCATCGAACCATCTTGTGGAAACGTATACCGGAGATAATAAATTTGACTGTCAAATGTGTCATGAAACATTTACACAGTCCTTGTATCTAAATGGTCACGTGCCGATGCAAAGTGGCAATAAGTCATATGAGTGCCAGGTGTGTAGTAAGACATTTAGAACGTCGTCATTTTTATATAAGCACATGCGGACACATACTGGCGATAAGCCATTTGAGGTCAAATGTGTAGTAAAATATTTACAGCGATTTCAGATCTAAACAGGCACATGCAGATACATACTGGTGATAAGCCATTTGAGAGTCAGGTGTGTAGTAATACGTTTACAGCGTCTTCAGATCTAAACAGGCACATGCGGATACATACTGGCGATAAGCCATTTAAGTGTTTGTAGTGTAATAAAAGTTTTGCACAGGCTTCATATCTTACCAGTCACATGCGGATACATACGGGTGAAAAGTCATTTGAGTGTAGGATGTGTAATAAGAAATTTACAAATTATTCACATCTAAATAGTCACATGCGGACACTTGCTCGTGATAAGCCATTTGAGTGTCAGATGTGTAATAAGACGTTTACACTTTCTTCCCATTTAAAATGGCACATGCGGACGCATACTGGCGATAAGCAATTTCAGTGTCTGGTGTGTCATACATTTACACAGTATTCAAATCTACACAGACACATGCGGATCCTTACTGGTGATAAGCCATTTGAGTGTCTCATGTGTAGTAAAATATTTGCAATGTCGTTACATTTAAACAATAACATACGGACACATACATGAGAAAAGCCATTTGAATGTCAGATGTGTAATAAGAAATTTACACAATCGTCACATCTGTGTAATCATATAAAGATACATACTTGAGTAAAGCCCTTTGAGTGTCAGGTGTGCAAGAAGACATTTACAAGTTCTTCTTATCTGAACAAGCACATGCCAATTCATACTGGCGAAAAGTCCTTTAGTTCATGATTGTAGTTAAAACATGTTCACATTTTACACAGCTTAACAGTCACATGTGGATACATACTTGTGATAAATCATTATAGTGTCAAATGTACACCTTCATAAAATACAAAAAATAACATGCAGCTACTGATACATATATACTGGCATATATATTGGCAATAATCATTTGAGTGACATGTGTGTAGTGAATAGGCACATGCGGACATACACTGGTGATGAGCCATATGTATGTTATAATTACGGAGTCTTCAAATCTAAACATGGACCTGCGATTACACACTTATATACTAGTGATGAGCAATTTGACTGACGTGTGAAACAAGACATTTAAAATATATAAATCTAAGTAAGAATATGTGGCTCCATTCCGGAGATAAACGATTTATGTTTTCGGAGAAATTGTAAATTTATACGAATCCACGGTGGTGAATCTATGTGCCCTAATACTATGGAGTGGTTTCATTGTACATATAACGTTATACCAGAATTTATAAAATACTGAATAAAATTAATAAATATTGATAATATGAATATATATGGAGTGCATGGTACAGTGGTAGAGCACCGAACCCATGATTGGAGGGTCGTGGGTTCGATTCCCGCCACGGCTGTGTGTGGTGTCCTTGAGCAAGACACTTTCTCTGCATAAGCTTAGTACTGGTTTTTACCAGGAAGACTTCGAGCATGACTTGCCAAAGTTGTTAGAACTTGTTTCACAATCAAAGTAAAATAAATACGTGTAAATCGAGCAATTGTTATGCCAAATATGTGATAACACATTTAGGAAGCTTCAATCCTAAATTATAACATGCAGATACACACTGGAAATAAACCACATGTCATTAGTTCTAGTCTAGGTGATTACATGTGGATACACACTGGAAATAAATCATGTGTCATTATATGTAGTCTAGGTGATTACACACTGGAAATAAACCACGTGTCATTATATCTAGTCCAGGTGATTACACACAGATACACACTGGAAATCAACCACGTGCCATTATATCTAGTCTAGGTGATTACACACAGATACACACTGAACATAAACCGCGTGTCCTTAGTTCTAAACTAAACTATAAAGAAAAATAAACTTGTGCATGATGATTGCATTTTATGAAAGTTAAACATTGGTTGTCAAATGTAAAACAAGTGTGTGGTAATGACTTTGCATATATACGGGAAAATCCCTCGGTGATTATCAATACATACTTAATTCACTTATTCTATTCAAACAAAGAGCTATTGACGGCTTCCTTTAAAGTTTATGTTCGAATGAATGAATTAGCTGTGTGCTGGAATTATAAAATAATTTTAAAACTTCTTTTGGATACGGACATTATTAAGATATATTACTATATGATTTGAAAACAGAATTGTGATTTCGATTATAAGTTTTATTCTCTATTCTCTAGTCTCAACATAGTTACAACTTAAAACATACACAAACATAAGTATTATATGGAGAACCATGCCATTCTGTCTAGAATTACAAAAGAGTGTTTGCTGAAAAGTACTTTACGTACTACACCGTAATCAGAAACATTGCTTACATAACAGTGTTTCACTATCTTTAATGTTGTAATTATAAAAACGAATTTGTTGTTGGCTGGTGTTTGTGTATGTGTATCAAGCCGACTCAAAACTGGGGTCTCATTAATTATATGTGCGTGCGTGAATATTAGAATAGTTAACAACTAACTTTAAATTTGTAAATATAGACTTGTTTTAGTGTCGCCTGTAGTAATATTATAATAATTTATATCCGTTCAAAAGCTCATCTTGAGCTTAAGTTGTTTGTCTTGTCGACTAGAAATATAAAGACCGAACGGGAATAAAGCCGAAACGACGTTATAAAAAAAAGAGTTACTTCCCTTATATAAAATAACGCCATTTACTCTACAAAATGGTTATCTGTTAATCGGCGAATATAATTGGAGACTTTATTTTCATGCCAAAGTCATTGATTAACAGTAATCCTTGCCAGCAGTGAGTGTTTTTATATTAAAAAGGTACCTGTTTTTTGTTAGATATACGTGGCCAAATACGTCCAATTCTTATTGTAAATCATCCTATATATACGAACTGTATTTGTTTGTTTTATATCCAACAAATAGCATTGTTTAGTAATATCGAATTACATTCTCACACTATTGTGAAGCTTTGCATATAAATCCTTGGTAAAGACACAACATTGTTGTAGCAATTTATGTATATTCTAACAGATAACATTGATGTGACATCATTTTTCACTTGACATAGTTCTGTAAATTATACAAATATGTTGATGTTGAAAATAGATCCATAAATGTGTATCTCTATTAAGAAGGCGAGTATGAGTCTATGGAACGTTAGATTTTTTAAAGTGCAGGTTGGAACCTTTGTTAAAACCAAGTACACTGACGAGAAAAAGTAACACCATATTCTAACTCATTGTACAATTATTTGTTCACCATGATTCAAATTTAGAAAAGAACAATTCCATTCGCAAATTTCATCATTTAAGAGAATTGATGGTTCATTAGACAGCATTTCATGGTCACATTATGCTTCATATTTTGAATTTCAATAAACTGTTCAGAGCAATTTCACTGACACAATCAGTAGCGTGTGTGGCCACCTCTGCTGGCAACCACAGCAGCAAGAGATCGCCCCATGGAACTGCACCAGTTATGTAGCAGATTTTGTGACATTCTGGCCCACTCCTGGTGGAGTGCTGCTGTCAGTGTCTGAATGTTGACCTAACAGCCGTCCAAGGTAATCCAAGGCATGTTCAGTCGGATTGTAGTCAGGTGAACATGCCGGCCACGGCAAGACGTCAATGTTACGTGTCTGTAAAAAGTTCCTGGTGACACATGCAATGTGAGGTGTTGCGTTGTTATGCTGGAAGACAGACCTTGACGTTTGCGGAACATAGGGACATCTACAGGATGTAATATCTGGTTGATGAAATGCCTGGCTGTGAGATTACCTTGGCACATGACAAGTTGGGACTTAAACCTATGGTTGATGGCTGCCCAGACCATAACTCCACCCCCACCATTACGGCTGTGCTGCAGAACGCAATTATTAGTGTAGTGTTCATGACATCGTCTGTAGACACGGATACGTCCATCGGCGTTTGATAAGTTGAACAGTGACTCGTCACTAAACACTTTGTTCTGCCAACACTGACCGCGATGGTTGCTGGCCCAAATAAGACGTTGGTCACAGTGATGTCGTGTAAGAACTAGACCGGGTAGGGCCTGTGGCAGCTAATTCCCCATTTCCTAAGCCGATTTCTGACTGTGTGTTGACTTACATAGCGTCTATCTGCTGCTAAACATGACGTGAATTTAGCCGTCAGAAATCTGTCATGCAGATGGTATTGACATATATAATTATCCTGTCGTACTGACGTTACACGCGGTCTACCTGAATGTGGCCTATTGACAAACGTTCCCGTGTCTCTGACACAATATTGTTAAACGAGAGAAGTTAAAACTTATAGCGACTTGTTCTTGTCTTCGCATCTGACGCTTAAGTTGTTTGTCTTGCTGACTAGAAATATGAAGCCCGAACAGGAATAAGGCTGAAATGACGTTATAAAATAAAGAGTTACTTCCCAATTAAGACGTTGGTGACAGTGATGTCGCATAAGAACTAGACTGCAGTAGGGTCTGCAACAGCTAATTCCCCATTCTCCAAGTCGATTTCTGACTGTATGTCGACTTACAGGGAGGGCGTCTACGGATACCTACTACTAAACGTGACGTGGATTCAGCCATAAGAAATCTGTCACATAGATGGCGTTCACCTATGTAGTTATCCTGCTGTACTGATGTTACACATGGTCTACCTGAACGTGGCCTATCAACAAACGTTTGCGTGTCTCTGACACAACAACCGAGACGCAGTGTTGTCTAGCGACTTGTTCTTGCTTTTGCCCACATTCAAGCATGGCCAAAACTTGGACCCTATCTTCGAAATTTAGCCTTCGCATTATCAGAAGCTGGATATTTGTCAGAAAATCTCTGAAAATATGGTTGTATCTGCCTGTCTAAAATTCACTTGATAAAACCACATGGTTGACAATCACAGGTTGCACAAGAAATCATGAGCAGGTACATGAATGTAACAATGAGCTGAATAAAATCGTACAAATTTTAGCTGGTTGGGTTTGTCGGTCTTTTCTGACATTTCCCCCCAAATTTAAACTCTGTAACAAAAATAACGTCAATTTTCAATGAAGTATTTCTTTATCTTGTCAGCCGGGCCCGATTAGCTCAGTCTGTTACACGTCTATCAATCCAGGGTTCGTGAGTTCGAATCCCCCGCCCGGCAACAGTCTCTGTGATGATTGATATACGACATTGTGTCTCATTATCATTCTTCTCTCACCACTGATTTAAATGGGAAAGTTATCAGTTACTCGCGAAGATGGGGTGTGCTCTAGTACTGGTTTATCTCAGGAAACAGTGGTTAGGTTAACTGATCGTCTGTTATCCCTCGATTGCATAAAAATGACGCTAAATATTCAATCAGTCAATCATCTCATCAGTGTATATATAAGAGATGGAATGTATCTCTATATATTTATATTATTCTGTTTATATTGATAAATGGTCAAGATTATGGTGTTCGGACATGTTATAACTATCATAATTGTAATGTGTTTTTGTTTGAACAGTTAGCATTATTTTATGCCATCAAGGGCCAACAGATGATCAGTTAACCATAAGCACTATTTTCTGTGACCCAGTAAAGTATACCATTGCTTGAGCCCACCGATTTCTGATAACTTTCTCACTTGAAGTCGTGATAATATATGTAACACGATGAGAAAAATATGCAGCCAGTTCGTGACTCAAACCCTGAACCCTTCGCTTACAGGGCGACTGCTCTACCAACTGAGCTAACTGAACCACTTACAAATATTTCTCTCCTAGTAGGTTACATACACATGTGACATATTCCCTCACAAATTTCGATTTTGTTCCGGAATTTCCATAGAGACCAGAGACTCATGTGAATGTTTCTAGGAATATAATTATGTAAGTCACAGTCCTTCGTTGTGCGCCAATGTAACAGGACAAGAAAATTATGCAGACAGTCTTGGACTTGAACCCTGGACCTTTAGCTTACAGGGTGAATGCTCGAGAGACTGAGCTAATCCAATCGCTTACATACATTTCTCTCCAATTAGGCTACACACACATTGTTACATTTACAAATGACAATGAGCGAAATGTCGTATAAAAATCATCACCAACATTGTGACCTGGTGGGGATTCAAACTCACAACCACTTGATTGGTAGTCACCTGTGCTATTGACTGAGCTAACCAGACTCATATAATGATAATAATAATATCTTTATTTAGAGAGGGTAAACTCACATACAATATACACAAATTTTCAATTAATATCAATAATGATTTAAGCATATAGACCTAAATATTTGAATATCAATTCAAATAATGTGAGCTTGATTTCACACTTGATCAAAGCATCCATGATTCTTGTGATATACGAAATTGCATCTCATTGTTATTCATCTCTCATCGCTATTTCAAGTGGGAAAGTTATCAATTATTTGCTGAAAAAGGTACGGTTTAACCTTCCATTTCAGGAAATGGTTGTCATGTTAACTGATCGTCTGTTAGCCCTCAATGACACAGAAATGAAGCTAGATATTAAAACAAATCAAACTGACAACTTACTTAATCTAAGTCCGAAGTCAGCAAACAATATCTTTACTTCTGTCTGTTGAACGCCTGTTGACTTATTGCATATCAAATCCTGCTATACTGAATGGAACAGGTAACCCGGCATTTTTGTATATTTAATATTTTTGTCATTATATAGATAAGCATTATTAATATTTATATACAATAATTATTGTCAAATTAAATAATACATACTTGATATGTGTTGTCCTGACATTTCTAATGCAAGTCAAAGGAAATTGCTTTAATACTTTTTGAAAAAAATACTTAAAATGTCAGGTGGCGTGTTGGATACATAACATGTCAGGTGGTGGATAAGACACATAAAAGTCATGTGGTGGGTTAAACACAAAAATGGCAGGTGGTGGGTTAGACACATAAAATATCAGGTGTTGGGCTAGACATGTAAAATGTCAGGTGGCGGGTTAGACATAAAATGTCAGGTGGCAGGTTAGACACATAAATGTCAGGTGGTGAGTTAGACATAAAATGTCACTTGGCATGTTGGATACATAACATGTCAGGTGGCGTGTTGGATACATAAAATGTCAGGTGGGTGTTGGATACATAACATGTCAAGTGGTGGATAAGACACATAAAAGTCAGATGGTGGGTTAGACACAAAAATGTCAGGTAATGGGTTAGACATAAAATGTCAGTTGGTGGGTTAGATACATAAAATATCAGGTATTGAGGTAGGCACGTAAAATATCAGATGGCAGGTCAGACATGTAAAATGTCAGGTGGTATGTTAGATACATAAAATGCCAAATGGTGGGTTAGACTTGTAAATGTCAGGTGACGGGTTAGAGACATAGCATATCAGGTGGCTGGTTAGATACATACAATTTCAGATGGCGGGTTAGATGTCCGGTTAGACACGGAAAATGTCAGGTGGTGGGTTATATACATAAAATATCAGGTGGTGGGTTAGACACATAAATGTCAGGTGGTGGGTTAGACACATAAAATATCAGGTGGCGTGTTAGACAAATTTTATGTCAAGTGGCGGGTTAGACAAATAAAATGTCAGATGGCGGTTAGACATGTAAGATGTCAGGTGGTGAGTTAAACACATAAAATATCAGATGACGGGTTAGACACATAAAATATCAGGTGATCGGTTAGACATAAAATGTCAGTTGGTGGGTAAGACACATAAAATGTCAGATGGTGGGTGAGACACATAAAATGCCAAGTATTTGGGTAAACAAGTAAAATATCAGGTGGCAGATAAAACAAATAACATGTCAGGTGGCGGGTAAAACATATAAAATGTCAGATGGAACGTTATACATATAAAAAGGCAGGTGACGAGTAAGACACATAAACTGTCGGGCAGCGTATTTGATAATAAAATGTCAAGAAGCTGGTAAGATGCATAAAATGTCAGATGGCAGGTTAGACACTTAATATGACAGGTGGCAAGTTAGACATATAAAATGTCAGATGGTCGATAGACACATAAACTCTCAGGTGATGGGTTACACACATAAAATGTCAGATTGTGGGTAAGATGTCATGTAAGAAACATAAAATGCCAGGTAGTGGGTTAGATACATCAAATATTGGGTGGCAGCTTACACACATAAAATATCAGGTGGCAGGTTACACACATAAAATGTTAGGTGGCAGGTTAGAAACGTAAAATGTAAAATGGCGGGTTAAGCATGTAAAGTGTCAAGTGGTGGGTTAGATACATAAAATGTCAGGTGGCGGGTTAAACATGTAAAATGTCAGATGGTTGGTTAGGCACATAAAATATCAGGTGGCGGGTTAGACAAGTAAAATGTCAGGTGGTGGGTTAAACAAATAAAATGTCAGATGGGGGTTAGACAAGTAAAATGTCAGATTGCGGGTTAGACATGTAAAATGGCGGGTTAAGCATGTAAAGTGTCAAGTGGTGGGTTAGATACGTAAAATGTCAGGTGGCGGGTTAAACATGTAAAATGTCAGATGGTGGGTTAGGCACATAAAATATAAGGTGGCGGGTTATACAAATAAAATGTCAGGTGGCGGGTTAAACAAATAAAATGTCAGATGGCGGTTAGACATGTAAAACGTCAGTTGGTGGGTTAAACACATAAAATGTCAGATGGCGGTTAGACATGTAAGATTTTAGATTGCATGTTAGACACTTAAAGTAGCAGATGGCGGGTTAGACACATAAACTATCAGGTGATCGGTTAGACACAAAATGTCAGTTCAGGGCCTCCAGCGGGATTCGCCAATGTCGCCAAATGCGAAGGAAATTTTTAATTTGCGAAAGATTTTCCTCTTTTGCGAAAGTGATTGCGACAAGGAAATCAACGGCCGATTCTCGTATTCAAATTTTCTAAAAAAAACTAACTGTAGAAATTATCTTGGCTAATCCATTTAACTGTCCCCTCATCCCAATAAACAACCATGACAATTAACACATAAATCAGCACCCAGCTGTGATATCTCCCTCAGGCCATTGCACTGTCACACATTATAAATTTCAACACATGTGTAAGATTACCCTAAGCTAAAAATAGCATATGCTAAAAATAGTCACGTGGTCGCGTAGTGACAACCGACATATTCGTATGTTTAATTATAATATATATTTACATTTTTAAATTATATAGAAATTTAATATGTCTTAAAATATGCTAAACAGGTTTAGAAAAATTGTTTATGCCAATACACTGTCAACTATACTTTCTTGGGTAACCCCAATTTTTGTCAACAAATAGTTAGTTTCAAAATGGCGGCTTCCGGGATAAAAACAATAAATGACTGTAGATTTTGTCTGTAAAATAATTTTGTTTATAATGTCAGCGATACCAAGGTTTTACAATAAGTAGATCTGTTTGATCTATGTGCTCTGTTGTTATAAAACTAATATTGACCATATTTATAGCGAGTCTGTAGTGATAAAGTGGGTGGGGTAATAAAGTTATTTAGAAAATGTTGTGGAATATTTTAACCAACGGCAATTTCAGTCAATACGCTAGCTGGAAATCCATAATTTATGTTTTAATAATTTTATAATAAATTTATAATAAATTGATGTATATAAATTTTAAATAATTATAAAATACACTGTATGGGGTTTTGTGAGAATAGCATGCTATAGAAAAAATAAAAGCAAAAGAAAATAAGGCTCAAACAGCTGTTATTTATGTGCACAAACGCACAAACATTGACAAAATCAAACAAGTACAGAAATATGACTGGGGCCGTTTTGGTTTTTGACTGCACTCCATTTAAACTAATGCATCATTTGCATTATAAATCAACAACTTACTACCAATCATTGCTTCCCCTAATTATCAACTTCAGGCAATGATAACTCACAAGATAATAATAATTTTTAATAGTATTGCAATATACATTAAAAATTATATTCATAAAAAAACTTGTTTAATTCAAATGCTAAAACAAGTAGAAGAAAACATGCAGTAAGTTACTGTAACTTACGAGTGGTTTGATAACGATTTAAAGAATGTTGGCGGAGGTACGCAGTTTAGTTGGCTACAAAAATGGCTCTTAATTTGGCTCCATTTTATTTAATTTGGCTCCAACTTTTCAAATATGGCGAAAGTAGTGGCGAAAAGAATAAAATAGCCAGAGGAGGCCCTGCAGTTGGTGGGTTAGACACATAAAATGTCAGATGATGGGTTAGACACATAAAATATCAAATAATGGGTTAGACACATAAAATGTCAGGTGGCCGGTGAGCTATTCCATTGGTATATTTGACGTTTTGCCTACTAATCATTTCACAATATTTGCTGAATCGTCTAGCAAAAAATGACACCATTTAGCACAGGTCAATAGTGATCATAATTTATGAACATAGTGTTACTTAAATTAGATGGGTTATGCAGTTATTGCATCCTTTCTGGTCAAACCATAAAAATAGACAAGATAGTATACACAATAAGTAGATCTACCATTGTTGATTGACTGTGGCCACGTATATATAAATCAGTTCACCTACCAGGTGGTTTATCAGTACTAGATGCACCTACCAGGTGGTTTATCAGTACTAGATGCACCTACCAGGTGGTTAATCAGTACTAGATGCACCTACCAGGTGGTTAATCAGTACTAGATGCACCTACCAGGTGGTTTATCGTACTAGATGCATGGTATCTCTGCAATTCACTAACTACTTTCTCACATAATCAGATATAGGAGAGTATAAGAAGCTTATATGGGTTTGAGGTTCAGATAGAAAGTTCCGTCCCGAGGGATAAACAGTTATCCCGAGGAAAAATACATGAATGATTCTTTTTCTTGCATATCAAACATACTACTGAATAATTATTTTACCTTAATATATCATTATATTTTTACAACAGTCGCTTTAAAGACGTTAGATTATATGATATACATCTTATATTTTATATGTTATTTCACAAGAATAATCCGACTCATGGACTTGGAACAAAGTTAATGACATATCATCACGTATGCTGTGACAGGATGGGAATTCGAACTAACGACGCCTATATTGGAGCTTGTCGTGTTCTGCCATTCCCAAGTTAATGATTAGCTTGATGTTTAACACCAGTAAACGAGATTTCTACAAAAAGTATGTGTGTCCTTTGACACATACCTGAATATCAATTTTCTTTGGAACAATATATTAATTTACAATTTCTGTTGAAATGTAGGTCTACCTCGTTTCTATGTTTGTGATGTTTATAATGAATGTTGATATCGATACTTTCTGGTGGTTGTAACATATACAAATACCCCATTTTATTCATTAACAGTCAATACTTGTATATCACAGTGTTATTTACATAATCCGATTTCCATTGCAGATTGTTAACCTGAATAAAACCAGTACTTGAATTGACATTTTACATTTGTGGCTTTCTGGAACCAACAAATAATGGCATCCAACAGTGATGAAACAGATTCGAGGAAAACTGTATACTTAAACTACGAGTGCGAGGTGTGCACAAAAACATTTGCAAAGCCTTCATTTCTAAACACTCACATGCGGGTGCATACTGGAGAGAAACCATTTGAGTGCCAGCTGTGTGATAAGAAATTTGCTACCTCTTCAAATCTTAACTGTCACATACGGATACATACTGGAGAGAAACCATTTGAATGCCAAATGTGCAATAAGAAATTTACAAAGTCTTCTAATCTTAAAAGTCACTTTCAGACACATACTGGAGAGAAACCATTTGAATGTTATATATGTAATAAGAAATTTACAATGTCTGCACATCTGAAAGATCACATACGGATACATACTGGAGAAAAACCGTTTGAATGTCACATATGCAGTAAAACATTTGCACAGTCTAGATCTCTAAAACGTCACATGCAGTTACATACTAGAGATAAACATTCGGATGACCATGGTTAATAAGAAATTTAGTCTTCAAATCTAAACCATCATGTGTGGACACATAGCTTTGATTACTTACTGCCGTGTGTGTAATAAGACAGTTATTCACAAAAAAAAAGATTTTTTTCATAGTCATCAAATCTTAAAAGACATACGCGAATATATACAGGAGATAAAACATTTGAGTTTGAGGTGTGTCATAAAGAATACATTTACATAGTTCGTACAGTTTCGATAAATAATCACATGTGGATTCAAATTAAAGATAAACAATTTAGAAGTCAGCTGGACAACTTGGTTCTTGGTATCTGCATTTTCATGCACGAGGCGTATGCCTTGCGAAACAGTTGCTGGTCTTGTTTACCTGTTTGGCCTTGTTCAAGACAGTATTACACAACCCATGCACTACACACAATCCAAAAAATATAATTTTAGAAGGTATATTTAAAACTCCAACCGTTTTAATACAACTTCTAATTTCAGACTTCAAATTTTTCATCACAGTGATCTGTTTATGGCTGACTATTTTTCAGATAAGTGTATCTTCGGTTTATATATCCGATTGTGTGTTGCTATTAGATAATTCTTTATTGTGATATAAACATTTACGTATTTGCAGATATAATTTCCATGGAAGCCCGTTCGCTTAAACAAATGTCTGATTGCCCCTCGTTCAGAGTAAATGTTATTAAATAGATTGAAAACAACAAAGGCTTTCATGGTCTTTCTCATAAATTTGGCATCTTATCGGCAGTTGCTCACAAATTTTGACTAAACATCTTGAGGTAAAAACATTGCGCTAGATGGACACATACACATTTCTGAACTTATTTAGTTAAGGCCACGAGAGTATACAAAAACGTCAACAAAAACAGTTCTATGAGTATAAACATTGTAGTCAAAAACTAATTGCTTACTGGTGACGAAAAATTGAGGTTTTATTTCGGACCCCAACGTCGGGGTTGATAATAGACAATGTACGAAAACAAGGCCAAAGAAGAGCAATAATTGCCAAACGTTTCGGGATTGCCTAAATTGACCAATGCCAAATAGGTAATATGGACTTTTTACAGCTGTGCAATATATGCTATGTACCAGAAAAATAAATATTGACCAAGGCAGTAATATTCTCTTCCGACACAGTGTGAGTGATCAGGGTCAAGGTATCTTTAAGACTTAAGACGTTAACATATTTATATTAACACCTTTTTAAAATACCTTATTTATTATAGAGCCTTTAATTACAATGTCACACATCATATTAAAACAAAAATACATAAAGTTCGAACAGGAACTTGAACGAAAACGAACCGGGTTAAAAGAAACAGTTACATCGGGTACTACTAAAACCCGGTCAGATTCCCGCTGATCCGGTCAATTTTCCGGCTGTAGGGAAAAAGCTTATGCGGCGATATACTAGAGACTATGATGTTAAACTGCCTAATCCCAATAATTATGTTCTGCCCTTGACATATATATCAAGAAATTATATGGAAAAAATGAAATAAAGCCTTAAACTTGGTCTTAAAGTTGATCTTTTTATGACGTTTTTTTTGCCGATGGTTTTAATCAATTCTTACAAAGTTTAAGATATGCTGAATCTATAACAATGACAATAACAACAAAATCAACAACATATAATTGTTTATTTTGCTCGATACAGAGGACATATATTTTCTTTAAAAAACTGGCGATTTCACCGGTAGGTTAATGAAAATGTTAACATAAATTTCTGACATTTGTTTAAAAAGATTTGATTGATATTTGGCCATCAAAATCATAGTTTTGTAGATGAGTTTGTGATATTTTATATACCACGTGTAAAGAATTAATTCATTTTTATTTGTTCTTCCTCCATAAAGTGTGTTCATGAAATACAAACTAGGGCCTTTCTGGACAAAACATGCACCCAATAAAATTTAATGTTGAAAAATAGCTTTAAGGCATAAGATCTGCAGGGGAGACCGGGGATAGTTGGTATACGGGGTAAGATGTTACAGTACGTAAAGCAAATTGATGACGTCATGCATGTTTTCGGTAGGAATCGACTAACGTTGTTATTAATCGTAACCTTCCACAACAAATTTTCGCCAGCCGAAAAATCATTTGTATTAGCTAAATTTAGTAAAATTGTCACATGACAAGGTCAAGGGTGGGAAAATATGTCGCGCGCACTGCAAAATACGGTACCGTACCGAAACGTTTCAAAAGCTAGTTTAAAAGGAATTTATCAGGATTTTTCACAATTTTGAAATTGATTAAAAAAGTCAATATAGCATGCCTATAAATACTCACTGGCACCGTATTGCGAAACGGATATCTATGTAACATGCTAAAATAATATATTGAAAAAGGATTTCCTAACTTGGGCTACGCGCCTATGTTAGACTGAAACATATTTCCCGCCTAAAACTGCAACCTATTTTATGACGTATAAAATGAGTCAACTAAAAACATAACATCAGTTTCTAAAATTGACAAATTAGCAATTCCTCGCTTTCAAGTGAAGTTTTAAAAATTTGATGTTCGCGTGATTATATTTTGATTTCAAATTGATCCTTTGTTTACATGTTAACATTCACTCTCTAACACATTAGACTCATTACATTCATGAGTGTAACACGATTACTCAGCGAAGGAGATTTGTTTGCACGTAATTAAAATTGTTTCATCTTAGAAAGAGTCAGAACGACGTCAAGCAGTCTTTAGTGCTGTCTATTTTCAGAATGGGGATTTTGTTTAATGTTGACCATTCCAATTTAAATATCGATTTTGTCATGTTCTGGTTAATTTGACGTACCTAATCATCTGGATTTTATTTATTAATTGTAATGAGATGTTTTTATCTTTTGAGTTCATCTATTGTCGTGATCCTGCCGTCGTCGTCGTCGTCGTCGTCCGCTGGTTAGAGTTTTATGTTTAGCTCAGCTCTGTTTCTGAACAAACAATTCATGTTACGGTGACTAAACTTCATAAACACATTCATGTCATGTTATTCAAACAATGTATAGAGCTAACTTACCTATATTTACATAATTTGGGCTCTAGAACCTTAGTTTAAAGTTTTATGTTTAGCTCAGCCTTTTCTCTGTTTCTGAACAAACTACTCATGTTTTGTTGACTAAACTTCATAAACACATTTATAATATGTTGTAGAAACAATGTATATAGTAACTTACATAAATGCCAATACTTTGCGCTCTTAAAACCTTACTAGGTTAATGTTTTTTTGTTTAGCTCAGGTTTTTTTGCTTTTTTTAAATCAATTTAATTTTTAAATAATACTATTAATTCTATAAGCTGATCACCATCAACTAAAAAAAAGTTTATATCACTGACCATGACCTATTGAATGGACTTATGGTTAATAATGGCATTATCTGGTTAAATGTTTTATGCGCCCAAAACTGTTATTGGGTATTTATATGAATTGTTGTACATGTAAATGTATCCAGATTGATAAATAGATTACAGATTGGAAAAGTTTTGTATCATTGTTTGAATTTGCCATGTCCATTGTCCCATATCTACTTGGGTACATGCCCGAGCACAACCAAGAACACCACCCTACTGCCCATCCCCGCCCATTTTTTAAATTTTTGTTTTGTATTAAATCAAATACTCTGTCCCATTTTAATTGTGTTACCGATCACAAGACCTTCACCCCTACCCAATCCTCATCCCAATTTTTCGTCATTTTAATATTAATCGAAGCAACACCATTATGTCATTGGACGCAACCCAATTTGTTACGTTACATTCATATTTACTAATTGTAGTGCAATAGACAGTATGGACTCGTCGGTATTTCGCGGGTTCGATCCCCACCTCCGCTTAATATGTATTTTAGATTGTTTGTTTAAAGAGATGGTTTACTCAGCACATTCAAGTTCTGTGAAAGACATACGTGTGTCACAAACACAAACATATTTAAAGACAGTAACTGTTAAAACTTGCATGATTTCTGGCCCCAAAAAAATGAACTTTGTTGTTGTAGCTACCAGTTCTAGTTATGTATATCATAAGCCAAGTCAAACCAATAAATACACAATTATCACTAAAGATAAACGTTACATTAAATATTTCTATTAGTAACTACCTGCATATAACAAAGTTTTCAATAGAAAGTATCAAGTGAAAACGTGGGCCCTTCATAACTGTTTGTAATTTTTTATAAAATATTTCACCCTTTGTATTGGCAAATATTATGGCAAAGACATTTTTGTCCGTGCATTTATTACTTTTAACAACGTAGTATACTTTGTATTATGGCCATTTTTTATTTTAATTACCAATATTGTCAACACTTCTCCCCTTATACTGATTAACCGAAAATATTCATTTAAAAGATCAAACGAATGCAGTACTTATGGATAGATATAAACATTATCAAAGCCAGGCAGTGTAATGACATGAAAGCGTTTAGCTAACAATTTATACTCACCTCTCATCTCAAGGACGCATATTCTATATAATTCCTTGCTTATCTGAAACAAAACATTGAAATCAATAATGCGTGATTTATTTAAAAGTACATTGTGACCAGACATAAAACTCTGTAGTGTTGTAGCAAATGACACAATAGGCTGAGCCGACATTTTAAATGTGCTGAATTGAAGCTCTAGCCGAAGCAACCATAAGTCCGAACACTAATGTGGACGAAACGGCCAATATTATATTATATAAGTTACCTCCCTTATTTAGAATATCGCCATTTACTCGATAAAATGTTGGTCATCAGATTTTTCAACAATTTCATTTAATTATCGACTATTCTAAATGGTGTGAGTTTATTTTGATCCTAAGAACTTTGGTTGTCATTAATTTCTTCTATGAGTAAGTACTTTTTGTTATAGCTGAACTCTAGTCCAAACCTCTCGTACACAAATCGATATCTCATTTCTATGACCTGATTTATACATGTACTGCATAACTTGATTGTAAAGTAAGCTGAGAGCTTTTGTAATCTGAACTCAAGGTCGTTTTCCCGATACAGTCAGCTTGAATACTGATTTTATTTTGGATTGCTAGGTTGAGCATGTTTTCACCTATGTGACATTCTCTTTCCAACATTCCTATTTATATCCTTAATTTCACGCAGATAGGCAATTTGTAATCATTGTGAAACTAATTTACGACTCATCAATCGGTCACATCAGCCCAAGATCCGAGATGGACTTGAACATTCCAAATGTGAGTCAGATGACTAAACCACTAGGCACGACAAGCGGTGTTATAATGTCAGTTTATATGCTGATTGTCGCACAGTGCTCTAGATGAAAATTGACTGAATATGGTGAAAACTCTTCAAAATGAACATAATTGAGTGAAATCTTATAATCAAATATTTAATTGGGTAATTTTCACTCTGTTAGTTTACAAAAATTGAGTGAAACATGGAGAATTGTCTCAATGCAAGTAATTCAAATGCCTTATCTTGTTTTAACTATTTTATATGAAATGCACAGTATTGTTAAATTGTTGCTGCCTGTCTTATCAGTATTGTAGCAAACGTTACTGAGCAATATAGTTTCTTCTTGCACAAAGCAGCTGTCTGTAACTCAAAATATCTGGTCTCATTAGTTGTTGACAATTTTAAATGACATGTTTTAGAACTACTTATTAAAGAAATTGGTGTTTGGGGCAAAATGTAACTTTGATTTTGGTAAGAAGAGGTTGTTCTTTTGCAAGCTGAGATTTTCATTCACACTGACATTTTGTCAAAGTTTGTAATCTTGATTATCTAGACGTTTGCATAACTAACTACTAATATATGCAAACTCCTGTATGAGAAGATTGAATAAAGTAAAACTGTTATTCCTCTCTACTTTCACTCTGCTAATAGCTTGTGAGGCACAAACCGTAATAACCGGGAACCAGTTTATCTGGCTGTTGCCTGTTTATCGAAATACAGGAAATGTGAAACAGCTGTTTGGATACACATTGCATTAACAATGCGTGAAAGGAAAATTATTTGCCTAACGGGTACGCTTAAAAAGAAAATTGTTCGCATTTATTTGAGTGAAAGATGCAAATACGCAACAAAAATCATTTTTTGTGTGATATTTCAAAAACTATTTAACCAATTTCGAGAAATGAAGTATTTTATTTACCACTAAGAATATTGTTTAACTAACACAATGCATAATTTTTCCTCAGGTAATAAAAAAAAAATGCGCCCAAAATGTTTTAAACTCATTTTTTACTTTGATATTACAACTTAGGCAAATCACGCTTGAGGTTTTCCTGGTTAGAACAAGTATGCGGAAATGGTGTCTTGCTCAAGGACACCACACATAGCCGTGGCGGAGGATCGAACCCACGACCCTCCAATCATTGATTTGATACTCTACCACTTGATCACGCGCTCCACTAAATAGAACCATATGTTAAAAAAAAATTAAAGACAAAATAATTTCTTTGTTCAAGTGGAGTGGAGTTTTTAATCGGTTGGCTTTAGATAAGGCCAACGTAATATATACTTTACATGTTATGTATCATAGTAAACAAGAGTAACTGCTTCTAAATTTGCATATATAAGAAACAATTAATTTATGTTATTCAATAAATGTTCAATATGTTTATACTTAATTGTAATTTCTATTTCAGATTCAATTTGTTAAAAAGAATATTATAAGAATATAATGAAAGAGCGTATTTAAGTAGCATAATGAAAAAGATTAAAGGAACCCAGTTTTAATTAACTTTCTGTTTTAAAAGTGTGTGGACTAAGCAAATGGTTGCGATAAAGTACGGTAGTATGGATTCCTTGAAGAATGTAAAGTCTTAAGTTGAAGTAAATAGGGTAACCTAACCAGACTCCTCAAACAATCTTATGAGGATGCATACCAGAGATGACAAAGATGAAACATTTACACAATCTTCAGCTCCAAACAGTCACATGCGTATACATTCGAGTGATAAGCCATTTGAATGCCATGTGTGTGGCAAGACATTTACTATATCTTCATATCTAATCAGACACATGCGTATTCATACTGGTAATAAGCCATTTGAGTGTCGGGTTTGTTACAAGAAATTTAATGTGTCTTCTAATCTTAATAGTCATATGCGAATACATACTGGCGACAAGCCATTTAAGTGTCCAGTATGTCACAAGAAATTTACACAGTCATCACATCTAAATATTCATGTGCGGATTCATACTGGTGATAAGTCATTTGAGTGTTCGATGTGTAACAAGAAATTTACAGATCCATCAAATCTAAACAGTCACATGCAGATACATACTGGTGATAAGCCATTTGAATGTTGGGTGTGTAATAAGACATTTCCACATTCTTCAAATTTAAAAAGTCACATGAAGATACATACGGGCGATAAGCCATTTGAGTGTCAGTTGTGTAGTAAGACATTTACAGTTTCCTCAAATCTAAACCGGCACATGCGAATTCATACTGGTGATAAGCCGTTCGAGTGTCGGTTTTGTTATAAGAAATTTACAGTGTCTTCAGATCTAAACAGGCACAAGCGCATACATACTGGTGACAAGCCTTTTGAGTGCCTGGTGTGTAATAAGAAATTTATACAGTCTTCAAATCTAAATAGTCACATGCGGATACACACTGCCGATAAACCATTTTAGTCTTTTGTGTGTAATAAGACATTTGCACATTCTACAAATAAAAATAAGCACATGGAGGCATATACTGTGAAAGTCGATAATCCAATTAAGCATCTACGTGGTCCTCAGATTTATATAGGCGAATAAATACTGACGATAAGACAATTGAGTGTAAGATGTGAAGTACGAAATTACCAAAATAGTCATATACGGATTTATACTAGCATCAAGTCATTTGAGTGCCAGGTGTGTAATAAGACATTTACAGCATCTTCAATCTAAACGGACGCATGCGGATAAATACTCGTGATACATGTAAACCATTTAAATGTCGAAGCTGGCATAAAACATTAAAATACTTAAATGTTTAACTAACTCATGCGAATGTCTACTAGAGATGTGTTACGTGTCATGTGTGTATGTGTAGTAAGCAAGATATTTACCCTGTGTTGCAGCTAAAGGTTCACATGCAGAGTCATACAAGATAAACAATTTTATTGTCAGGTGTGAAATACGACGTTTACAATATCTTCAAATCACAAATATTCACTTACTGATACATACTGTTGAAAAACCATTTGAGTTTTGGATGTTTTCAGATTTTTAATAATCACGTCCAGGTACAAACTGATTATAAACCGTTTTAGTTTTGGGTGATAGAAATTTGCTGCTGTGGAATTGTGTCTAGCGTCGCTTTCAAAAATGTTTCGGTTACATCGCAACAGTGTTTCTTGAGACAGTATTCAAAGTGCTGCCACTACGGAGTATAATGCCGCAGACATTTGGTGTGATACCCATTCCAGTCACATTATTCTCACACTTGGCCGACCAGAAAGAACTATATTCTTAATTCTGATCACCAAGCGAGGAAGCTTTTAATACCATTTTTCACAACTTTGGTATGGCCTGGCCGAACCCACAAACTAACGAATGCGAGGCAGACACTCTATCATTAGACAACTGCTATGATTAGAAAGACATTTACGTTGTCTTTAAATCTAAATAATCACATACTGATAAACCATTTTTGTATCAGGTGCGTAGCAAGGAAAATGGAATCATAATCTTAAAGATGTATTTGTTTGTTTGTTGAGACCTAAACTTAAGTTACTTGATTTTGTGTTTAAGTTTTGTGTTGAGCTCAGTTATTTAATAAACTAGTTGACCTACAGTCACTTTGGTTTACAGCTGTGTAGTTTTACACATGCCGGAGATAAATCCTGTAAGTGACGGGTGTATAGTTAACACTGCTGGAGATTAATCCTGTAAGGGATGGGTGTATAGTCAACACTGCTGGAGATAAATCCTGTAAGTGACGGGTGTATAGTCAACACTGCTGGAGATAAATCCTGTAAGTGACGGGTGTATAGTCATCACTGCTGGAAATTAATCCTGTGAGTGACGGGTGTATAGTCAACACTGCTGGAGATAAATCCTGTAAGTGACGGGTGTATAGTCAACACTGCTTGAAATTAATCCTGTAAGTGACGGGTGTATAGTCGACACTGCTGGAGATAAATCTTGTAAGTGACGGGTGTATAGTCAAAGAATTAGACACTCCCTTTTAAAAGCACACGTATAGATGCATACCAGTCTGGAGATAAAGGTCTCACTACACAGTTGAATGTTGTTCTATGTAAAATAAGGCATAGGATTTTCCCTTGTAAAAAAAAGAATTCCACATAGAAATTGTTTGTATTTTTTTTAATAGCAGGAATGTAAACCCACATAAAAATGCACAATAACTGGTAGGTTGTCCACGATGGTTTATTTTTTGAAAGAGTGTGCAGTGACACCCTGAGAATTTAAAAAAAAAAAGAAGTCTTCAAATACTCATAAATACATGCATATGTTGAAATCCTATAAAAGTCACTTTTTAACACCAGTGATGTCTTATTGCTGTATATGCTATACAAACTTTTGTTCTACTCATCTGCAGCAAGAAATCACAGCTACTATGAACCATTTTGAAAATATTTCAAAACCAAATTACATAGCCTAAGGTCTTGCTTTTTAAACGTAATAATCATGTTACCGTGGGAAAAAAGGGACGTAACTCTGTAGTGAGAAATAAACTATTTCAGATACGTAATTAAAAACGATTTCTATAGTTTTTGTCATTTATTCCTATGCATAAAATTTTATTAAACTTTCCAGTAGTTAATTTTAATGTATGTTCATGCAATAACAGAAATAAACATGATACTGTACAGATGTTTCGGTATAACCTTTTCAAAAATATACCCGTCATTGAAATTTATAACCTCACAAAATACTCTGTGATACCCATTCTAATGATAATCAAAATAGAAAATACACTTTACTACGTAATTTGAGGGAAAAATAGCCCTTAAAATATGCCATCGTTAAATAAAATGCAGTTGCAAAATTTACGTTTTTAAACTTAATGAGCACAGTTGAATAAATATTAAGATTTCTATAATATTTTAAAATCAGGTTAAATTGCTCTGAACAATTATTTTATACCAATATTGAACACAATATAAGATAGAAAGACGTACTTTAAAAATGCATTTGTTCATGTTTTCATTTAAATGGCATTATTGGTGTATTTTGAACCATCGAAGATAACGAGAATCTACTGACTGACAAATACCGATACAGACACATAATTACACTGGCCCAGAGACTGAAACCATTAAAGATAACGAGATCTACTTACTGACAAATTCCGATACAGACACATAATTACACTGGCCCAGCAACTGAAACCATTAAAGATAACGATAATCCACTGACTGACAAATACCGATACAGACACATAATTACACTGGCCCAGCAACTGAAACCATTAAAGATAACGATAATCCACTGACTGACAAATACCGATACAGACACATAATTACACTGGCCCAGCGACTGAAACCATTAAAGATAACGAGAATCCACTGACCAATAGCGACACAGACACATAATTACACTGGCCCAGCGACCGCAACCGTTAAAGATAATGAGAATCCACTGACAAATACCGATACAGACAAATAATTACACTGTTCCAGCGATGGCAACCATTAAAGATAGCAACAATCCACTGACAAATACCGATACAGACACATAATTACACTGGCCCAGCGATGGCAACCATTAAAGATAATGAGAATCAACTGACAAATGCCAATACAGATACATAATTACACTGGCCCAGCAACCACAACCATTAAAGATAGCAAAAATCCACTGACAAATACCAATACAGACACATAATTACACTGGCCAAGCGATGTCAACCATTAAAGATAATGCGAATCCACTTACAAATACCGATACAGACACAAAATTATACTGGCCTAGCGATGGCAACCATTAATGATAGCAAGAATCCACTGACTGACAAATACAGATACAGACACATAATTACACTGGCCCAGCGACGGCAACCATTAAAGATAACAAGAATCCACTGACTAACAAATACAGATACAGAAACACAATTACACTGGCCCAGCGACTGAAACCATTAAAGTAAGGATGTCAACGAATATTCGGATATTCGAATATTCGGTCATACGTCCGAATATTCGAATGTCATATTGATATTCGAATATTCGCAACAACAAAAAAATATAGTAAATTCAAATTGTTTTCTTTATTTATTTTCAATTTCAATATTTTTGCCACAAATGGTTTTGAAAGGTGTTATATCAACCAGGTTAAGACACGGTAATTATCGATTTCCTCCTAAGACGGGTGTCAATTGGACATTGTCAAGGTGATAAGGAGTGTGTGTATACGTTTTTATTTATCCTCGCGCTTTGAACAAGACATTTTAGCGAGCAAAGTGTGATAAGGAGTCCTGGTCGGTAATCCTTTAATTGTTTGCCTTAGGCAATTTTAATCATCGATCTGCCTTTACGGTCTGTTGTAAATCACCCTGTTTTGAAAAGGTGAAAGCAAGTTTGTTTATTTACCAATTTTATATCTAATTGAAGAGCACACTTCTTTGATTTGAAGGCTGTTTATGTACTTGTGAATAAATAATAAATGCGTCAATTAGTAGACGAATTTACTTATATATATATATTTTTTTTTTATGTTTGTTTTTCAATTTCATTTATAAATAGTTAAATACTTAAAAACTATACAAACATACGAATATTTAACTTTGTAAAGCTAATATAACATAGCATTTATTAATTTATTATTATTAATTATGCATCATCGAGTTCTACGTCATGTTGAATTTTGACGACAATGATATTCCAATTGTTTGCTTTTTAGTATTTATACATCAGCACCGTTTCCGCTGAAAGAGAAAATAACAAATATGGCGAGTAAAAACGTTCGAGATAGAAAGTTGATGATTATTTATTATTAAGATCTTGATCGAATATATTCGAATATTCGTTCGAAAGAATGACCGAATATTCGAATATCAATATTGCCATTCGTTGCCATCCTTACATTAAAGATAACGAAAATCCACTGACCAATACCGACACAGACACATAATTACACTGGCCTAGCAACGGCAACCGTTAAAGATAATGACAATCCACTGACAAATACTGATACAGACATATAATTACACTTGCCCAGCGACTGAAACCATTAAAGATAACGATAATCCATTGACAAATATTGATACAGACACATAATATTACACTGGCCCGGCAACTGAATCCATTAAAGATAACAAGAATCCACTGACAAATACCGATACAGACACATAATTACACTGGCCGGCGAAGGCAACCATTAAGGATAACGAGAATCCACTGACTGACAAAAACCAATACAGACACATAATTACATTGGCCCAGCGACAGAAACCAGTAAAGATAACGAGAATCCACTGACAAATACTGATACAGACACATAATTACATTGGTCCAGCGACGGCAACCATTTAAGATAACGAGAATCCACTGACAAATACCGATACAGATACATTATTATACTGTTCAAGCTATGGCAACCATTAAAGATAACGAGAATCCACTGACAAATACCGATACAGACGGAATAATTACACTGGCCCGGCGAAGGCAACCGTTAAAGATAACAAGAATCCACTTACAAATACCGATACAGATACATAATTATACTGTTCCAGCGATGGCAACCATTAAAGATAACCGGAATCCACTGACAAATACCGATACAGACACATAATTACACTGGCCCAGCGACAGAAACTAGTAAAGATAACGAGAATCCACTGACAAATACCGATACAGACACATAATTACACTGGCCCAGCGGTGGCAAGCATTAAAGATAACGAGAATCCACTGACAAATTATTCTCTTATATTTCCATGTTTGGAACATGTGTGACAAATGCTTTTCAGAGACTTGGGTATTTTTTGTCAAAACAACGAAAACAAATGACAACACGAAACTCACCATTCTTTAAAGTCAGCTACCACCATTGCGTTTTCCATAGACTTACATTATAACGTTTGACCTAATTTTCACTATTTCTGTTATCCGTGGACCAAAAAGTCCTATATCATATTAAAGTACTGTCCTAGACTCAAATTAAAATGTCCCTAAAATGGGGTCAGAAGTATCACTATTTGCCCCCTGAAGTTGGGTTCCACCACGTTCAGCATAAAAAAAAAGTAAATTTCACCAATTTTACTTTCCATGCAGTGTCCTTGATAAAATGAATTTAGTCAGTCACAGAAACATATTGCTAATTTTTTATTGCCATTAACATAATAAACTTATATTTTATTGTGATCATTTGCCAGTTTAACATTTTCCTCCAAACAGAATTAAGCTTACTATAAAAATGTATACCCTGAACAACCCCTATACTTTTTTCAGCCAATCAGAGAGCTCTTCTCAATGGTGGTAGCTGACCTTACTTATATGTAAACTTAACGTTCAGGGACTTCCACGCGATTGATGTAATTTTCCAGCTGCTGTATCGGCTGTTTTAAATATGTCGTATTGTGTCGTCATATAAAAATGTGATAAATACCAAGAAAATTTGTTGAGTTGCAAAAAAACATCCGGAGATATTGTGTCCGAAAATTTTCGCATGGGGTTGCTTACAAATTTGAAATGGGGCAAAGTATTTAATTTAAAACAAAACAATTTTTAAAAAAAAAACAGGCTGGGTGGGGATGGTGTTGGTGGGTAGGGGTAAGGGTCTTGGGGTCGGTAATAAAGTTGAAATTGGGCAGGATATTTTATTAAATACAAAACAAAATTAAAAAAGTGGGCTGCAGGGCGGGGGTCTTGGGTTCGGGCAGGTAGCAAAGTAGATATTGCCTGACTTATTCAAACAATGATACAAAGTATTTCCAATCTGTGATATATTTATCAATCTGGATACATTTACATGGACAACATTTATATAAATACCCTCCAATCTTTCTTTATTGTATTAAAACTACTCAGCCCTGTTTATTAAACTTTGGCACATACACCCATTTCTCCTCTTCAACACCAAGATTTTTAAAAAAAATGTATTACATTAAATACATTTCAACTTTAGTACCGGTTAGCTAGCTATAGGTAGACATATCGTATGGTCCTACTTGCACATACATTTATCTACTATTTTGCTAACATTAAAGATAGTTTCATTCATACAGATATATCTATTTTTGATGGTACATTATAATATACTGTTCTGTAACAAGGCTAAAATAGTCTGGTTAACGCTGTTTTTCGACATCACTATTTTTTGTGTGTGATTTATGTTTTCGGTAATAGTATTAATTCATGAATGCCAGGTGTGTAATAAGAAATTTGCGTCGCCTTCAAGTCTAAAAGTTCACATGTACATGTATGTACATACTTGAGAAAAACCGTTTGAGTGCAGCTTGTGTAATAAACAATTTACACAGTCGTCAAATCTAATATTCCATATGTTGATTCATACTGGAGAGAAACCGTTTCAGTGCAATGTGTGTAATAAGAAATTTACAAGATCATCAGATCTTAAGAGACATGCGTCATTACATACTGGAATTAAACCATTTGAGTGCAAGATATGCTATAAGAAATTTGCAAATTCATGTTATCTTAACATACACATACGGTATCATACTGGAGATAAACCATTTTTGTGTCAGGTTTGTGGTAAAAAATTTGCAACATCTGAAGTGCTTAATTTCCACGTGTTGATTCATAGTGATACTAAACCGTTCCAATGCCAAGTGTGTAAAATGAAATTTAAACGGTCTTCACTCTTAAAGAGTCACATGCTAAAACATATCGAAGAGAAATCATTTGCGTGTCAGTTGTGCGACACGAAATGTGCATTCTCTTCACGTTTAAAAAGTCACATGTTAAAGTATAATGGAAATAAACCATTTGGATGTCGTATTTGTTATAATGAATTTAAACCATCAGCAATTCTAAAGAATCACATCTTGATACATACTGGAGAGAAACCATTTGAATGCTGGGTGTGTGATAAAAAGTATACACGGTCCTCACAACTTAAATGTCACATGTTGGTACATACTGGAGAGAAACCGTTTAAATGCGACATGTGCAATAAGGACTTTGCACTGTCATCATATCTTAACATACACAAGCGAGGGCATACAGGAAAATAACCATTAAAGCGTCAGGTGTGTACTAATATATTTACATGTCATTTAGTCTTAATGCACATATGCAGTGTTTTCTCCAGAGCGTGTTTCTTGCGTTTTTGACACAATTAAATCTCATTTGACGCAATCAAGTTTGTTATGTGGGTCTACTATGACGCAACCTTAAAAATACAGAAATTCAAATTACGCATATTTGCTTTGGCAAACTGGTTTCAGAGTTGTTTATTTTTACAATGCTATCTGTTTTGACAGATCACGTGGTCTGATTCAGGGAAACCCCAGTCAAAAGGTACTACTAAGTTACATAAACGCTTTAATTGGTTATTAACGCTAAAATGAGTCTAGATATGAGCCAGAAGACAAATGCTTTTGGGAAAAAGAATACAACAACAAAGTTTTGTTTTCCTAAGAGTATAATGCTTAGAAACACTAAACATGTAGCTTAGCTGAAATACAAAATATTGAAATAATTTTAATGTTTTTCATTAAAAATAGTTGGGGTCATGGAGATCGAGCTGGGGCCATGACATTTGAAAAGTTCATAAAAATCAGTATAGCTCTTTAACTGCCATATAGTGTACCTTACACTAATATAAGTGAAATAATAACATTGTCCATCTATAATGAATCTATAGAATGATGAAATAAATATAATGAAATAAATGCAAGACCCAGTGATAGACTAATGCCAACGATGAACCTTTGTATCTTACCGAAACGAAATGTAAGAAATTGATTATACACTACACTGAGTGATAAACTGTAAACATTAGCAGTATCGATAAAACAACTTACTTTAACATACTGTGAATTATCCCAATATTGAGCAATAATATATCTTCAATCTGTTAAATGTCATAAATATTCATTAAACCCGGAAAGCAATGCATACATCTGATCTTTAGGCGTTATTTTTAGCTCACCTGAGCCAAATGTTCACCTGTGAGCTTTTGTGATCGCCTGGTGTCTGTCGTCCGTCGTTAACTTTTTGCTTCTAACAACTTCTCCTTTGGAACAACTGGGCCAATTTTAATATAACTTCACAGAAATGTTCCTTGGGTGACCCTCGACCAAGTTTGTTCAAGCCATATTGATTGGTAAAAAAACATAGCCACCAGGGGACTGGGCAAGTTAAATTAGTAAAAACTTAAAAAATCTTCTTGTCAAAAACAACTGGCTCGATTTTAAAATAATTTCAAAGAAAGGATCCTTAAGTGACCCTCTACCAAGTTTGTTCAAGCCATCTTGATTTGTCAAGAAAACATGACCGCCAGGGGGCGGGGCAATTTTTATTAGTAAAAACTTAAAAAATCTTCGTGTCAGAAACTATTGGTTCCTTGGGTGACCCTCTACCAAGTTTGTTTAAGCCAACTTGATTCGTCAAAAAACATGGCCGCCAGGGGGCGGGGCAAGCTTAATTAGTAAAATCTTTAAAAAATCTTCTTGTCAGAAACTACTGGCTCGATTTTTAAATAATTTCGCAGAAATGTTCCTTGGGTGACCCGCTACCAGGTTTGTTCAAGCCATCTTGAGTAGTCAAAAAACATGGCCGCCAGTAGGCGGGGCACGTTTAATGAGTATCAACTTTCAAAAAAACTTCATGTCAGAAACTACTGGCTCGATTTTAAAATAATTTCACAGAAATGTTTCTTGGGTAACACTCTACCAAGTTTGTTCAAGCCATCTTGATTTGTCAAAAATAATGGCCGCCAGGGGGCGGGGCAAATTTAATTAGTCAAAACTTAAAAAATCTTGTCAAAAACTACTGGCTCGGTTTTAAGATAATTGCACACAAATGTTCATTAGGTGACCCTCTACCAAGTTTATTCAAGCCATCTTGATTCGTCAAAAACATGGCAGCCAGTGAGCGGGGCAGGTTTAATTAGTAAAAACCTTAAAAATGTTCTTGTCAGAAACTACTGGCTCGATTATTAAATAATTTCAAAGAAATGTTCCTTGGGTGAGCCGCTACCAGGTTTGTTCAAGCCATCTTGATTCGTCAAAAACATGGCTGCCAGTGTGCGGGGCAAGTTTAATGAGTATCAACTTTAAAAATCTTCTTGTCAGAAACTACTGGCTCGATTTTAAAATAATTTCACGAAAATGTATTTTAGGTGACCCTCTACCAAGTTTTTTCAAGCCATCTTGATTTGTCAAAAATAATGGCCGCCAGGGGGGCGGGGCAAGTTAAATTAGTCAAAACTTAAAAAATCTTGTCAGAAACTACTGGCTTGGTTTTAAAATAATTTCACAGAAATGTTTATTGGGTGACCGTCTACCATGTTTGTTCAAGTCATCTTGATTCGTCAAAAAACATAGCCGCCAGGGGGCGGGGCAAGCTTAATCAGTTAAAACTTAAAAAATATTCTAGTCAAAAACTACTTGATTGATTTTTAAATAATTTCACAGAAATGTTCCTTGGGTGACCCTCTACCAAGTTTGTTCAAGTCATCGTGATTCGTCAAAAAACATGGCCGCTAGGGGGCGGGGCAAGTTTAATTAGTAAAAACTTAAAAGATATTCTTGTCAGAAACTACTGGCTCGATTTTAAAATAATTTCACAGGAATGTTCCTTGGGTGACCCTCTTCCATGTTTGTTCAGCAATCTTGATTCGTCAAAAAAACATGGCGGCCAGGGGACGGGGCAAGTTTAATTAGTAAAAACTTAAAACATTTTCCTTGTCAGAAACCACTGGCTCGATTTTTAAACAATTTCATAGAAATGTTCCTTGGGTGACCCTCTACCAAGTTTGTTCAAGCCATCTTGATTCATCAAAAAAACATAGCCACCAGGGGGCGGTGCAAGTTTAATTAGTAAAATCTTAAAAAAAATTCTTGTCAGAAACTACTGGCTCGATCTTAAAATAATTTCACAGACGTATTCCTTAGGTGAACTTCTACCAAGTTTGTTCAAGCCATCTTGATTTGTGAAAAATAATGGCTGCCAGAGGGCGAGGCAGGTTTAATTTGTAAAAACTTAAAAAAACTTTTTGTCATAAACTACTGGCTCGATTTAAAATAACTTCACAGAAATGTTCCTTGTGTGACCCTCTATCAAGTTTCTTCAAGCCATCTTGATTCGTCAAAAAACATGGCCGCCAGGGGGCGGGGCTAGTTTACTTAGTAAAAACTTTAAAAATCTTCTTGTCAAAAACTACCGGCTTGATTTTTAAATAATTTCACAGAAATGTTCCTTAGGTGACCGTCTACCAGGGTTGTTCAAGCCATCTTGATTCGTCAAACAACATGGTCGCCAGGGGGCGGGGCAAGCTTAATTTGTTAAAACTTAAAAAATCTTCTTGTCAAAAACTACTGGTTCGATTTTTAAATAATTTCACAGAAATGTTCCTTTGGTGACCCTCTACTAAGTTTGTTCAAACCATCTTGATTTGTCAAAAAACATGGCCGCCAGGGAGCGGGTAAGTTTAATTAGTAAAAACTTTAAAACTCTTGTCAGAAACTACTGGCTCAATTTAAAATAACTTCACAGAAATGTTCCTTGTGTGACCCTCTACCAAGTTTGTTCAAGCAATCTTGATTCGTAAAAATTCATGTCCGCCAGGGGGCAGGGCAGGTTAAATTAGTAAAAAATTAAAAAATCTTCTTGTCAGAAACTACTAGCTCGATTTTTTAATTATTTCAAAGAAATGTTCCTTGGGTGACCCTCTACCAAGTTGTTCAAGCCATCTTGTTTCGTCAAAATACATGGCCGCCAGGGGGCGGGGCAAGTTTGATTAGTAGAAACTTAAAAATCTTCTTGTCAGAAATTACTGACTCGATTTAAAAATAATTTCACAGAAATGTTCCTTGGATGAGCCTTCACCAAGTTTGTTCAAATCGTCGTGATTCGTCAAAAAACATGGCGGCCAGGGGTGAGGTTAGTTTACTATATAAGCTATAGTAAAAACTTAAAAAATCTTCTTGTCTGAAACCACCGGATCGATTTTAAAACAATTTTGCAGAAATGTTCCTTGGGTGACCCTTAACCAAGTTTGTTCAAGCCGTTGTGATTTGCTAAAAAAACATGACCGCCACAGTGAGGTGCTAGTTTACTATATAGGCAGCTATAGTAATAACTACAAAAAGCCTTCAGAATCTACTGACCCGATTTCGATGTAATTTCACTGACATTCAGTATTGGTGAACCTCTACAAAGTTTGAACTCTTCTACGCATCTGTTACATCTTCAAAACAAATCAAAATTCTAATCTACATAAGTTGGGTGACTCAGGGTCAGTCAGGTGAGCGATATAGGGCCATCTTGGCCCTCTTGTTTTCAATTAAGCTCATCTGATTAAATAATAAGTAAAGCTATTGCAGTGACTATGTAACAATATTCTAATATGAACTAGAGAAATGTACTTGAAAATGAAACATTCATGAATGTCAAACTAAAACTTTTATTGAATAAAAAAACAACAAATAGAGGTATTTATATGTACAGCATGTATATTTTCAACGATTTATGAAGTGGGTGGGGTAAGGGTAAAAAGATTAACAAAAAATAGACTCCTGATAAATCGAACTTCGGATATTTCGAATGATTTTTACAGTCCCATGGAATTCGAAATAACGAGTTTCGACTGTAGCTGTACAGCTGTAAACGATTGCTTTTTACTTATTAGTGAGACTGCTGTTAAACATTGTGCTTTTACATACTGTTTTTATCCTACTTAATTGCCATATGAAGATACAAGAACCATATCGTCCGCAACGGTAGGGGTACCAACCTTCAAGTTGAAAATACACAACCCAAGATCGCTAATTTCTATGTCTTTTACCAGACCATCAATGAAAAGAAATATACTATTGGTGAGCTTTTACTCCCTTGTCTTGTTCCTTGAAGAACATTGAACCACTCAGAAACCGACCCTTCGCACGCAGGTTTGCATATTACGATACATATTAAAGAATGACATAAATATAAAGTTTGTAACACCGCTATCAAACAATTTTAGCATAAGTCCATTATGCCACACCCTATCAAAAGCTTGAAGAGCATCTAAAAAGAAAACAAAAACCTTGCTCTTGTGCTCCCTGCCATATAGAATACATTCCTTTAGTGCGAAGGAAGTCATCAAACATCCGAGACCTTCCTGAAACCCCCCTTGTCGGTTACTTAAATTAGAAAGAATTTTTTGTTTGGAACGTGAAATAAGTATATTTTCATATAGTTTTAGAGCAGTAGGAGTTAATGTGATTGCTCTATATTTATTGAAACCATCCTTACGTTTACCTCCGCCTTTATGTAATGTTATAATGACGCCTTTGTTCATGTTTGGTGGAATTTAACTTTGGGACAGCATAGCTGTATATAGTTTTTCTAATGTATTTATAACTATATGTCCGCTAAAAATGTAATGTTCGTATGAAACAGGAAACATCGATTCCACTAGCTTTGCCGCGTTTACCCGATGCAGTTGGGGTTCTAACTTCTTCCTACGACACAACATTGACGTCATCAATACAAAATATAGACTGCGATATAACAGCGTTTATTTTTTTGTCAACAGAAGATTTCCAAATATTATCATATTACTATCAATTGACGGGGTATATAACGATTCAAAATATTGTTTCCAGTGCTCTGTAATACTGTCGTTATCCCTACACATAACGCCATTGAATTTTATTTCGGCGCCTGCTCATCTTGATGACTGTTTTCTTCGCGAATTCACCAATTTCCAAAATTGTTCTTTGTCAAGTTAAGCGATTGTGTCAATTTCTTCATCAAGATATTTTAAATACTCAGAGGCAAAATACCTGTGTGTTTTTTCTAAAATTACATTTTGCTGTTTTTATAACTTTTATAAGAATAATGTGGTTGATCTCTTGGTCTATCATTTTGAATCCAGACTTTCCGTTTTTTCTGACATGACTTTATGTAAATTAGATAACTCTGAATTCCAATACGGTTTTAAAAAGTGCTTAAATCTCTACTTGCGAAAACACTTATCTGAGCAAGAAACAAGTGTCTCGCTTAAAATGTTATACATATAATCAATTTCAGTAGGACATGTTAACGGACAGTTTTGTGCTTTTATCAAATCCTCGGATGTATTACCATGTTTTGATAGGTTGTTAAATCAACTTGTCTTACTTTTTTCCACTTAATGTTATATGATTTCGAAAAAGTTACATTCGACACATCGTACAATCTGTTTTCTCAACTGGCAAAATGATGAACTCAATAAGCGATTCACACTTTCCATCGTAGGATACAAAGGATGATGAAGCGCCGGTGCATATATCAAATGTATTAGCAGAGATCATATTAGTATCATTCAAGAACTGTGTGAATGATTAAGCTCTGCTGTAACTTGCAAATTTTGAACAGGTTGCATTGAAGTCGCCCATAAACATAGCAAAACCATTTTCTGAATATAAACTCCATAAATTGAAAAGCTTATCAATATAATTCCTATAGCTTTCAATGGGATGGTTACTACATGGTAAATACACTTGAAATATAAACAAAAATTAACTGTGTGCATACTGAATATGTATACCAGTAGTATATGCGCCTCTTTGGTTGTTAACAAACGGGCGCCATCTTGTTTGCCTAGTTACTATTTATAGTAACTCATTTGCATAAAAGCTATTTGGATCATAGCGCATGCACGAGATTTACAACAGGTGCGCGGCGACCATCTTGTTTCTATAATATGCGCATGCGCGGCGCCCATCTTGTTTCAATTATATGCGCATGCGTTGCGGCCATATTTGATGTGTGTTGGTTTGCACGGCGGCCATTTTGAACGCGTTTCGGAAGGTGGCCATCTTGTATGACTACTGCTGGTAACACAGTTGCGCATGCGCGACGGCCATTTTAGATAACGTCGTTTGTGCGGCCATAATTTTAATATAGAAGCCGTCTGATGTCATATCTAAGTTTAGAACGATAGTTATGCGTTTGATAAGAACGTCTCAAAAGTATACAGAGCTGACTTGTATACTCGATCTAGGGCGTTGTCGCGGACATTATGGGTGTCATGCCCTCAGCCCTAGACGGAGACATTCTAGTGACAACCGTTTTTCTTAAAAAATTAAACATGAACTACATCTATTTTATATAACAACTTCTACTGTAAGTAATTAAAAATAAATAATAAATAATTAAAAATCAAATAGAATAAACTTAACAAACCTCCTTTAGTTTAATTTGCTATGTTCCCTCTTTCTATGAAAAAAGTATTTACCAATTTTTATGTCCATTCCAAAAACTCATTTTACCTTGTTGACTATCCAACGTTCAGCTCACAAATGAACATACACTCACTACGTATGTATTGTCTGAGACGTTTTAGTGACAACCGTTTCTTAAAAAACTAAACATGAACTACATCTATTTAATAATATTTATATAACAACTTCTGCTGTAATAAATTAAATAAATAATAATAAATAATTAAAACTAACTGTAATAAATAACTGAATAAATAATTTAAAAATAAATTAGCATGAATACTACTGAATAAATAATTAAAAGTAAATATAGACTCTATAAATAACTTAAATGTTTCTTCTCCAACGGCCAGCACATAAATGAATTCCCTACGTTACACAAGACACAACGTGATTTTGCGTACGACTTTTCTTTTCTTAGATATAACATTTCACAACCATTGCATCAGTCGAATCCCACGCTAAGAAATCAGTGTCAAGCCTAGTATGTGTCTCCTTACTGTCTGCTCTTGTATTGACACGAGACATAATCCCTAAGCGGATTAGGCAACACATGCCGGATACACCACAATGGTCTATTGATATGTCAGAGTCAATACCTTTACGTGACCCTAGTATGTTTAGCGTCTAACGGATATGAACACAATAGCCCATTCATCAGTCAAAAGTTAATCTCCTTAACGTCGCTAGTATGTCTAGCGTTTGTTTATTTAGGCACAGAAGTGTAACAATGGTGTATTCAAGTGTCAAACTTAACGACTGGACGTTTTAACAATAGATTAATGGGTCCTTCGTTGTACTTAGTCATGATTGGACTATATAACTCCAGCAAAGTTAGTTGTGGTGGTGGTGGTGGTGGTGGTGTCTATGGTGATGGTGGTGGTGGTGTCTGTGGTGATGGTGGTGGTTGGCTGTGGCTGTGGTGGTGGTGGTTGGCTGTGGTGGTGGACGTGGTGGCGGTGGTTGTGATGATGGGGATGGTGGTTGTGGCTAGGTGGTGGTGACGGTTGCTGTTATGGTGTTGGTGGTGGTGGTGGTTGCGTCGGTGGTGGTTGTGGTTGTGGTGGTGGTGGTGGCTGTAGTGGTTATAGGTATGGTGGTGGTAATGGTTATGGTGGCTGTGGTTGTGGTGGTGGTCGCTGTGGTTGTGGTGGTGGTGGCTGTGGTGGTAGTGATTGTGGCTCTGGTGGTGGTGATGGTTGTGGTGGTTGTGGTGGTGGTGACTATTGTGGTGGTGGGCTACGGTGGTGGTGGGGGTGTCTGTGGTAATGGTTTTGGCTGTGGTGGTGGTAGTTGTTGTGGTGGTGGTGGTTGCTGTGGTGGGGCTACGGTGGTGGTGGTGGTGGCTGTGGTGGTGGTTGTGGCTGTGGTGGTTATGGATGTGGTGGTGGTAATGGTTATGGTTGCTGTGGTTGTGGTGGTGGTCGCTGTGGTGGTGGCTGTGGTGGTAGTGATTGTGGCTCTGGTGGTGGTGATGGTTGTGGTGGTTGTGGTGGTGGCTGTGGTGGTGTTGGTGGTGGTGACTATTGTGGTGGTGGGCTACGGTGGTGGTGGCGGTGTCTGTGGTAATGGTTTTGGCTGTGGTGGTGGTAGTTGTTGTGGTGGTGGTTGTAGCTGTGGTGGTGGTTGCTGTGGTAGGGCTACGGTGGTGGTGGTGGTGGCTGTGGTGGTTGTGGTGGTGGTGGCTGTGGTGGTGTTGGTGACTATTGTGGTGGTGGTGGTGGTGCTACGGTGGTGGTTGTGGTGGTGTCTGTGGTAATGGTTGTGGTTGTGGTTGTGGTGGTGCCTGTGATGGTGGTTGTGGTGGTGGTGGGGCTACGGTGGTGGTGGTGGCTGTGTCTGTGGTAATGGTTGTGGTTGTTGTTGTGGTGGTGGTTGTGGTGCAGGTGGTGGTGACTGTGGTGGTGGTTGTTGTGGTGGTGGTGGTAGTGGTTGCTGTGGTGGTGGTAGTGGTAATGACTTTTGTGGTGGTGGTGGTGGTGGTGGGCTACGGTGGTGGTGCTGGTTGTGGTGGTGATGGTGACTATTGTGGTGGTGGTGGTTGGGCTACGGTGGTGGTGGAGGTGATAGTGGTGGTTGTGGTTGTGGTGGTGGCTGTTGTGGTGGTAGTTGTGGTGGTGTTGGTGGTGGTGTCTGTGGTGATGGTGGTGGCTGTGGTTGTGGTTGTTGCTGTGGTGGTGGTAGTTGCTATGGTGGTGGTGGTTGTGGTGGTGACTGTTGTGGTGGTAGTTGTGGTGGCAATGGTGTTGGTGGTGGTGTCTGTGGTGATGGTGGTGGCTGTGGTGGTGGTTGTTGCTGTGGTGGTGGTGGTGGCTATGGTGGTGGTGGTGGTGACTTTTATTGTGGTGGTTGTGGTATTGGGGCTATGCTGGTGTTGGTGGTGGAAGTGGTGGTGGTGGCGGTTGTGGTGGTGTATGTGGTGATGGTTTTGACTGTGGTGGTGGTTTTTGCTGTGGTGGTGGTGGTGGTGGTGGTATTGGTGTATCTAGTTGTGACTAGTGTGGTGGTGGTGGTGATCGGGCTACGTCGGTGGTGGTGGTGGTGGTGGCTGTGGTGGTGGTGGTGACTATTGTGGTGGTGCTGGGTGTGGGGCTACAGTGGTGGTGGTGGGTATTGTGGAGGTGGTGTCATTTTTCATGTTTATTCTTCTATTGTACTTATTTCTACTCGCATGGTATGTCTTAAATAGAATGCTCGTAGTAGTCTCGGGATAAATTTGTGTTAACTTAACAATAGTTGGCATTTTCTTCTGAATTGTTCGGTATGTCCAGCAATGACTCTCAGTATTTACATCTTCCGATGAAAATAATCAAAATCTCTGTCCATGATAGGTATCCTGGATTCCACGATATGGCGTACAACAGTACTGACTGCATCTAGTTGCTCAGGAATTATATGTTCAATCATCAGTTTTCTGTCTCTCACATTCATTGTTCCCAATTCAAGTAGATAATAATAACGTATGTAGACTGTGGAGTTCTCCATTTAAATGTACAACTTTTAAATTTTCTATTTTTGGGGATCCCTGGCGGAAATGGTCTCTTTAATTTTTTTCTCTGTGGTATTTTGTACAGCTTAACTCCTTCAATCCGCTGTAGAACTTGGAAGCTCCAATGATGTCATAGTCCTTATACTGGTTTTGACTATCTTTCAACAAGTCTGTAATTTTAAATCCTGGTATGGACGTTCCTTCATAAATTAGTTCACCAGCATCATTCCACGTTAATAATTTCTCCGGGTCTTATATCAGATATGATAGTATCGATCAAACATTGGATTTATAACGGAATGGCATTGTGTCCAATATTTCATTTGGTGTCAATAATGAGTTTTCTTTACCACCTGATTGATCAACAACGTAAAATCCTCTTGGATCCTTTCGTAGTTTGCCTTCTGCCATTAGACGGAAATGACGAGCCCACTTCTCTACATCCATTTTGCCTTTCCCAATTGAATAGTTTACCTTCTTCCCCTTATAAATTTTCAATGTTTTTATAATGTGATGTATCGACTTGTTACACCTTTTATTCAATTTCATCTTGGATTGAATTCTGAATCTTGAGAAAATACTGATGTATTTAGACGCCAAGTTTGTTGAAATCGACATATAATTAATGAAGAAATTACCTTTTTACGCATGAGTGATTCCACTTCCGGTCCGACTATATCAACTGATAGAGCCTAAAAAGTTATTTCGTATGATACCCGACAAGGCTATATTATCACTAAAATTGTCCGGTTATGATCGTTTGAAATGTCGGCGCAATAAAGCGTTAAATTATGTGACGTCACATAACTTTTAAATCGTGATATCTCGAAAACGGTAAGAGAAAGACCTATACACATAACATTTTCCTTATGATTGTGTCGAGAGCTTTCAAATGTTACCATAACGAATATTCTACGATGTAGTTAAATTTTATGACGTCACTTCCGGTTTATTTAAACGACCGTAGCTCAGCTCATGTTTGTCCTCAGAAAAGTAACACCGTTGAATTCGTCTTTTAATTACCTTTCCAACGTTACATTACTCGATACGCTACGGACACGCATTAAAAATTCGATCGTATTTGACGTCACTTCCGATTTATTCAAAATATCTCAGCTCGGGGTAGTCCCAGACTCATAAAAGTTATATATTTGAAAACTGCGCGCCATTTTCTTTCATATGGTATCATATTCGATTCTCTTCTAAGGTTTTCATTTTTATTTCTGACATAAATCGAAAATTGTTTCAGATGGGAACCATAATTTTCGTAATGTACTCGGTCATACCTTTTCAAAAATATATAACTTGCCCTACTTCGAAACAATCATTTTCAACTTCCAGTTTTAGGATCGAACCCCTAAATTTTCCGTAAAATTCGTGTTACACAGATAAGGTAACATTTACGATACTAAAAAGAACATATTTCATCTTTAATAATAATAAAAATGATAATATTAATAATAATAATATTAATAATAATAATAATAATAATAATATCAAAGACTGCAATCTTCCCTGTGTTGCTCTAAAATTAAATATTTACCTCTTGCTATTAAAAATTCAATGCATCCGATTGTCCCCATAAAATTCGTGTTATACAGTTAAGGCAACATCTACGATACTAAAAAAAAAACATTAACAAAAATCATTTTATTTTTAAATAAAGTATTTACCTCTTGCTATAAAACTCCAATACACACACCGTGGACAAAGATGAACCGGATACAACTTTGCTCGTGTTATATTCCAATCATGACTATATACAACAAAGGACCCATTTATCTATTGTTAAGACGTCCAGTCGTTAAGTGTGACACTTGAATACACCATTGTTACACTTCCGTGCCTAAATAAACAAACGCTAGACAAACTGGCGGCGTTAAGCAGATTAACTTTCGGATGATGAATGGGCTATTGTGTTCATATCCGTTAGACGCTAGACATACTAGGGTCACGTAAAGGTATTAACTCTGACATATCAATAGGCCATTGTGGTGTGTGTATCCGGCATGTGTTGCCTAATCCGCTTAGGAATTATGTATCGTGTCAATACAAGAGCAGACAGTAAGGAGACACATACTAGGCTTGACACTGATCTCTTAGCGTGGGTTTGACTGATGCAATGGTTGTGAAATGCTATATCTAAAAATAGAAAAGTCGTGCGCAAAATCATTTTGTGTCTTGTGTAACGTAGGGAATTCATTTGAGTGTTGGCCGTTGGAGAAGTTTTTTATAGAGTCTATATTTACTTTTAACTATTTATTCAGTAGTGTTCATGCTTATTTATTTTAATTATTTATTCAGTTATTTATTACAGTTAGTTTTAATTATTTATTATTATTTGTTTAATTTATTACATTAACTATTCTATCATCATCGATAGTTAATGGTGTTACAAATTTACCATATTCAATATACATAGCAAAGCTACGCCACCTTTACCGACTATTCTGCTACCTTTAACATTTAAGCTAGAGTTAGTAACAACATTTCATGTGACATATTAAATGAGTCACGGAATTTCATTTTGATTTCAGTTTGATCCATTATACAGGTTTACACGTAGTAAAACTTGTTTAATTTCAGAATAGAGTCCAAATGGCGGTGTGAAGGTTGTCAGATAATAAGTTCTGTCTTTTTTTGAGTGGCGATTTCGTTTCAAATTTACCACTCCTATGTTCGTCACCTTTTGGTGGATTTAACATATCAAACCATTCGGATTTTGATAATCAGATGTTTTTTATCCATTTTAAAAATAACTAATTTTTTATACATTTATACCTTTTCCCTTATCCTTGAGTGCGGTGTTCTTGGGCAAGAATGCTCAGTACTGGTTTTACCCAGGAATACTTCGAATGTGGTTTGCTTAAGTTGTAATAACTTGTTTTACAATCGATGTAAAATAAATATATGTAAATCAATCAATTGTAATGTCAAATATGTGATTAGACATTTATGAAGCTTCAATCCTAAATTATTACATGCAGAAACACACTGTAAAACAAACCACGTGCCATTAGTGCTTGTCTAGGTGATTACACACTGGCAGTAAACCACGTGTCACTAGATCTAGTCTAGGTGATTACACATAGATACACACTGGAAATAAACCACGTGTCATTAGATCTAGTCTATGTGACTACAATAATCGACAAAACTTACAGTATAAAATATGTCATAGAATCATTTTTACAAATGCAAAATTATATAAATGCGAATTATCTGAAAATCCATTACAATATTTTTGTTATATATTATGTAAAAGCATATATATAATTCGTTTGATCTATGATTGTACGTTTACAAATAATATTGTGCAATTATTTCACATATTGAGAGACATATATGATCAGCTCAGAGAATATTTTGTTGAGGCGCAATTTGTTTATCAAACTATATCATTCAATTATTTACCATAGCGACACATTTAAAATACAGGGCCGAAATACCGAACTAGAATAAGGACGAAATGACAGGATACTAATAAACAGTTACTTCCCCTGTTTAATAAAACGCCATTTGCAGGATAGTTAGCCAAGGTCGTTGGTCGTCTTTTATTATTATGTCATGGTAAATAGATCTTAGTCTATATTAATTAAAGATAGAGTGTATGCCAAACATTAAATGGTTATGTTTTATATGATATGTGTAAGTAGATTCATGATATATAATAAGAATGATATGTGGTCATGTAGTCTAACGTCATAAGCAGATAAGAGGCGACCCTGACTCCGACTAGCAACCATCGCAACAAAACCGCTTTTGGAACTATATCAAACAACAGACGATACCAATCAGCTGTCACCAAGGAGGACAATTCTAGCATCCTGACACTTGCGGGCGAACCATCCTCTTCCATGCCAGATAAAGATATCGCCACTGAAAGAATACTTATATATCTTATTAAAGAAAAATAATTCCCAGAAGGCAACTGCACCAGATATGATCCCTGCACACATCCTCAGAGAGATGAAACAGCAGTGCGCCTTATCTGTGCATCATCTACAGGAAATACCTATTCAGTTGTAGTATTCCGGATGTTTGGAAGACAGCCAACGTGTCTTATCATCTTCAAAAAGGGTATATTTAAGCATCATATAATGTTAAAAAAATATTTGTTTGTATTTATCTCAGAGACAGGTGTAAACATGTTATTTCTCATTAAACTGATTAGATTCTATTGATCTCTTTGTACTAACGTAAAAGCCATGTTTGTCTTCAATATTTTTACACATAGAATGACTACACATAACCCTTAGGCTTTAACAGAAGTTGGAACTCTTTATGTACAGGTAATTACATGCAATGACATAAATCATAGTGAATAATTTTTATGTGTAGACTACATAGTATAACTGGTCAGTTGTATTGTGTTTTTTTTTTGAGAAAGGAAGATTTGTTGTGTTGCATAAAGGTATAGTAGGAAAATTGCTTGTTGAAGTGAATTTGAATGCAAGATGAGGCGAGAATGATAATATAAAGTTGATGTTTAAGAATTCTAGTGAAGTTGGGTGAGTGATATATTGTAAATATTTGATATTGCTGGAATAATGTTTTTGTCTTATATTGAGAATTGCATAAATTCAAATGTCTTTCGTGGTGTAATACAATATTAGAAAATTCTTGTTAAATTCATCAATACAATTTCTATATAGTAAAAGCAATTTCCTTTACTGAAGTGGTGTAAAAATTAACATTTTATGATATACACTACTAATATTTGTGTTATTACAGAGCCCGTGTGGTTCCGGCTAAGAATAGAATCACTGTCGATCTCTGCAGAGGGGTAGGAATCCTCCGAATGGGTGTCATGTTCATTTTATCATTTTTTTGTCTTGTTCACTATTGTGGTTAAATTATTAACCCCTGAGTGGTTCCAGGGAGCCATATGAGTGATGGCAAGAATAGGATCACTGTGGCTCATGCATGTCGTAGGAAGCGACAATTTGAGTAATACAATAGAATTTGCTGAAACTCTGCAGTTCTGCAGGTATCAAGGTTCTAGGTTCATTCTGCATATTCATTTGTTGGTGTATTATTTTAATCTATATGTTAATTTGTTGTTTTTTTTTGTACATGTAGAGTGAACCTGGAATCTTCCTTCCTGTTGGCGTCGAATAACCTATAATGTGTTGGTACACCGTAAAACCTCATTCATTCATTCATTCATTCATTCATTCATTCATTCATTCGTTATTACAGTTTAGGCTGTTTGAAAGGAAAACTGATATATAAAATATCCATATATTGTTATGCATTAAATTTTTCTTTAATCCATGTTTTCTCTTCTTTATCTGCCTCAAACCTTTCTATCTAATTATCTCTCTGATTTATTATTTTGAATTAAATTTCATAAAATTATACTGGTGTAATAGTTGTTGATGATAACACTATCTTTACTAAACAAAATGACAACATAGACATTGTCGCAGTATGTGTCTTAGGCTTTAACAGAAGTTGGAACTCTTTATGTACAGGTAATTACATGCAATGACATAAATCATAGTGAATAATTTTTATGTGTAGACTACATAGTATAACTGGTCAGTTGTATTGTGGTTTTTTTTTGAGAAAGGAAGATTTGTTGTGTTGCATAAAGGTATAGTAGGAAAATTGCTTGTTGAAGTGAATTTGAATGCAAGATGATGCGAGAATGATAATATAAAGTTGATGTTTAAGAATTCTAGTGAAGTTGGGTGAGTGATATATTGTAAATATTTGATATTGCTGGAATAATGTTTTTGTCTTATATTGAGAATTGCATAAATTCAAATGTCTTTCGTGGTGTAATACAATATTAGAAAATTCTTGTTAAATTCATCAATACAATTTCTATATAGTAAAAGCAATTTCCTTTACTGAAGTGGTGTAAAAATTAACATTTTATGATATACACTACTAATATTTGTGTTATTACAGAGCCCATGTGGTTCCGGCTAAGAATAGAATCACTGTCGATCTCTGCAGAGGGGTAGGAATCCTCCGAATGGGTGTCATGTTCATTTTATCATTTTTTTGTCTTGTTCACTATTGTGGTTAAATTATTAACCCCTGAGTGGTTCCAGGGAGCCATATGAGTGATGGCAAGAATAGGATCACTGTGGCTCATGCATGTCGTAGGAAGCGACAATTTGAGTAATACAATAGAATTTGCTGAAACTCTGCAGTTCTGCAGGTATCAAGGTTCTAGGTTCATTCTGCATATTCATTTGTTGGTGTATTATTTTAATCTATATGTTAATTTGTTGGTTTTTTTTGTACATGTAGAGTGAACCTGGAATCTTCCTTCCTGTTGGCGTCGAATAACCTATAATGTGTTGGTACACCGTAAAACCTCATTCATTCATTCATTCATTCATTCATTCGTTATTACAGTTTAGGCTGTTTGAAAGGAAAACTGATATATAAAATATCCATATATTGTTATGCATTAAATTTTTCTTTAATCCATGTTTTCTCTTCTTTATCTGCCTCAAACCTTTCTATCTAATTATCTCTCTGATTTATTATTTTGAATTAAATTTCATAAAATTATACTGGTGTAATAGTTGTTTATGATAACACTATCTTTACTAAACAAAATGACAACATAGACATTGTCGCAGTATGTGTCTTAGGCTCAGGTGTAAACAGGTTGTTTTTTCTATTGAATTGATTAGATTTTATTAATCTCCATGTTCTAACGTAAAATCCATGTTTGTCTTCAATGTACACACATACTTATACTTGTTGATATTGTTGGTGTTATTATTGTTGTAACAGATGTAGTGATATTCACTTTCTTGATTAATTTTATATATACATTTTTTTAATCAAAGAGACTGTCAAAAAAATCTAAAATATTGATATACATGTAGTTATCATTCATCATGTACATGTACAATCATTTTGCTTGCAATGCTTAAACTGTTGTTTTTTTGTTTTGCATTGGTATTTTGTGAATAACCTATAAATGTATCTTTAGATTTCTGAAAAGGAAGATTTTTTTTTAAAAACTCAATTTAGATGCACCATTTTTCTGTTGTGTATGGCATTACCCAATCCATTATCAAATAGCATTTAGAGTTTTGCATATAAAATAGATATAAATTGTTTCCAAAACAGGCTATAACAGTAAATACACATGTATAAACCTATTGGTGTAAAGCTACACTAGTCTCCTCCACTTTACACTAGTCTGTACCACCTTACACCTGTCTCCTCCACCACGCTAGTCTGTACCACCATACGCTAGTCTGTACCACCTTACACTGGTCTGCACCACTTTACACTAGTCTGCATCACCTTACACTACTCTTCTCCACCACGCTAGTCTGCACGACCTTACACTAGTCTGCACGACCTTACACTAGTCTGCACGACCTTACACTAGTCTGCACCACCTTACACTAGTCTGCACCACCTTACACTAGTCTGCACGACCTTACACTAGTCTGCACCACCTTATACTAGTCTGCACCACCTTACAGTAGTCTGTACCACCATACACTAGTCTGTACCACCTAACACTAGTCTGCTCCACCTTACACTAGTCTGCACAACCTTATGCTAGTATGCACCACCTTACACTAGTCTGCACCACGTAACGATAGTCTGCACCACCTTACACTAGTCTGCACCACCTTACTCTAGTATGTACCACCTTACACAAGTCTGCACCACCTTACACTAGTCTTCACCACCTTACACTAGTCTGTACTGCCTTACGTTAGTTTGCACCACCTTACACTAGTCTGCACCACGTAACGATAGTCTGCACCACCTTACTCTAGTATGTACCACCTTACACTAGTCTGCACCACCTTACACTAGTCTTTACCACCTTACACTAACCTGTACTGCCTTACGTTAGTTTGCACCACCTTAAATTAGTCTGTACCACCTTACACTAGTCTGCACCACCGTACATTATTCTGTAGCCCCGTACACTAGTATGCAATATCGTACACTAGTCTGCACCACTTTTTCGAGAGGTTTTGAATTTAGAAAAGCAAGTTTCGCCGATGAACTAGTCTGTACCACATGAAGTTAGTCTGTATCACTTTTACACTAGTCTGCACCACTTTACACCAGTCTGTACCACCTTACAATAGCCTGCATCGCCTTACATTAGTCTGCACCACCGTACACTAGTCTGCACCACATTTAATTAGTATATACCACTTAACACTAGTCTGCACCACTTTACACTAGTCTGTACCACCTTACACTAGGCTGCATCACTTTACACTAGTCTGTACTACCTTACACTAGCCAATACCGCCTTACGTTAGTCTGCACCACCTTACATTAGTCTGCACCACTTTTCACCAGTCTGCACCATCTAACACTAGTCTGCACCACCTAACAATAGTCTGCACCACTTTACACTAGCCTGCGCCTCCCTACTTTAGTCTGCACCACCGTTCACTACTCTGCACCACCTTACACTAGTCTGCACCATCTTACACTAGTCTGCACTGCACTACCTTACACTAGTCTGCACTGCACTACCTTACACTAGTCTGCACCATCTTACACTAGTCTGCACTGCACTACCTTACACTAGTCTGCACCATCTTACACTAGTCTGCACTGCACTACCTTACACTAGTCTGCACTGCACCACCTTACACTAGTCTGCATCATCTAATACTATTCTGCACTGCACTACCTTACACTAGTCTGCACTGCACTACCTTACACTAGTCTGCACCATCTTATACTAGTCTGCACTGCACTACTTTACACTAATCTGCACTGCACTACCTTACACTAGTCTGCACCATCTTACACTAGTCTGCACTGCACTACCTTACACATCTTACACTAGTCTGCACCATCTTACACTAGTCTGCACTGCACTATCTTACACTAGTCTGCACCATCTTACACTAGTCTGCACTGCATTATCTTACACTAGTCTGCACCATCTTACACTAGTCTGCACTGCACTTCCTTACACTATCCTGCATTACACTAGTCTGCACCATCTTACACTAGTCTGCACTGCACTACCTTACACTATCCTGCATTACACTAGTCTGCACCATCTTACACTAGTCTACACTGCACTACCTTACACTTGTCTGCACTGCACTATCTTACGCTAGTCTGCACTGCACCACTTTTCAAGAGGTTTGCATTTTAGAAAAGCGAGTGTCGCAGATGATCTCGACTAGTGTAACACACCCATTCCATAGTGTAACACACCCATTCCATAGTGTAACACCCCCATTCTGTAGTGTAACACACCCATTCCATAGTGTAACACACGCTCTCCAGTTCGGCATTGTATTCGCTTTGGTCCAATATTTCAAAAGTGTTGATATAATAATGTCCGACGTCCAAGACCTTTGCTTTTTCGCTGGGCTACCTTCTGTTAGATTTGAATTTATAAGTCAAATGCAGAACTTGACAAATTATTATAATGCACATCTCATGTCGGATAGTTTGCACCTGAGTGAATTTATGAAAATGATTTCACCGGAAATAGTAAAAACGAATGACCAAATAATGAGAGTTACTTTACTGAGCATATGTCCTATATTATTTCGGGTGAGTTATTTCAGTGATAGTGTAATGAAAAGTCATGTGTATAAATAAAATCGTACAATGTTTTATTTCAGGCTATTGATCCAAAATATGTTGTTGTAGTATGGTGTTTAGCTTCGCTTTTAACAATTTTTCAGTCATATCGCGACGGTGTTTACTTGAGACAGTATTCTTAATGCTGTCACACTGAAGTATCATGCTGCAGACACATGGTATGATGCCCCACCCAGTCATTATACTGACACCAGGCCGACCAGACTCTCCTCTAAATGCTGAGCGTCAAGTGAGTAAGCTTGTAGTACCGTTTTTAAAGTCTTCGGTATGACCAAGTCAGGGATCGAACCCACAACCTTCCACATGCGAGGCAGATGCTCTACCACTAGACCATTCTGCGGTCTTCATAATACGTAATACTCCATAATACGTAGTTGGCAAAACTCATACAAAATTCGACATTTAGAGCTGAAACACAACGTTAATACAAGGTGTGCAACTGTGTGTGTATGTGGTATTTAAACACAAACAAATACAAGGTGATAAACAATCTTACATACAGTTTGAAAGCAATCTTATGGTAGTTTTTGGGAAATGGAACAGCAAATTGAACGTATTTGCAAAAGTGTAATTACAAACATGATGAAACTTGATCACATACAAGGTCACCAGAGAAGTAAGTGCACCAATTTGACAACACAAATCAAATGATTGAGTATTTAGCAGACCTTTATTAATTGAATTTTAGTTGAAAATGAGACCTTAATTAGATTTTGAATAATAAAAAATGCACAATTCTTGACTGTTGATAGTGGTTATTTTCTTCATATTTTTCAAGTTATTGAGCTGAGGTCTAAAACCAGGTCTTGACATGAATTAGTATTTGTAAATAACGTTAGGATATTGATTGATTGAATATTTAGCGTCAGTTTTATGCCATTGAGGGCTAACAGAAGATCAGTTAAACTAACCACTGTTTCCTGGGATTAACCTGTACTCGAGCACACCCCATCTCCGCATGTAACTGATAACTTTCCCACTTGAATCAGTGGTGAGAGGAATGATAATGAGACACAATGTCGTATATCAATCATCACAGAGACTGTTGCAGGGCGGGGGATTTGAACTTGTGACCCCTGGATTGACAGTCAGACGTGTAACCGACTCGTTAGGATAATATATTCATATAATTCTTATATGAGTTTAATTGCCTGTAAATCTGAACATGAGAAACGTGTAGATTTTGTATTTTGATTATAACTAAGTTATTTATATTCTATTTCAGGTCATTGAAATAAATAGAACAACAATATGATTAAAGGCCGTATTCAAAATAGACAACCAAGCTGTGTAAAAGTCAACACAAGGCAAATACTGTTTCTGTGACAAAGAACTGTTTCTACTGTGGTAAATGTGTATTTTGGACAACGAACAAATGGTGTCTATTTACTGTGATAAATATGTATTTTGGATGACAAATAAATACATGTAGTGTATATTTACTGCGATAAATGTGTTTTTTTGATGACGAACAAATAGTGTATATTTACTGTTGTCAATGTGTATTTTAGATGACAAACAAATAGTGTGTATTTACTGAAATAAATATGTATTTTTGAACACTGGAATAAATAATAGAACCATAGAGATTGAGATAATGGAAGATAAAATAAATATATCAATGTCATCGAATCTTAAACTTCCTTTGAATATGGAAATTGGACAAAAGCCATCCGAGTGTCAGGTGTGCCATAGGACATTTAAAAAGCCATCGCATCTTATTGCACACACAAGGATACATACTGCAGAAAAAACATTTGAGTGTCCTGTTTGCAATAGGAAATTTGCACAGTCCTCAAATCTTGTACCCCACATGCGGATACACACTGGAGAAAAATCATTTGAGTGTCAAGTGTGTCATAAGACATTTACATTTTCATCAAGTCTTAACTCCCATATGGGGATACACACTGGTGAAAATATGTTCGAGTGTCGGGTTTGCCATAAGACATATACAATGTCATCAAGTCTTCGCAAACATATGCGGATACACACTGGAGAACTGTTTGAGTGTCAGGTCTGTCAAAAAACATTTACACGGTCATCAAGTCTTAATGAACATATGTTAATACATACTGGAGATAAACCATTTGAGTGTCAGGTATGTCATAATTCATTTAAAGGTCAATCAAATCTTAATAGACATATGCGGAAACACACTGGATATAAACCATTTAAGTGTCAGGTGTGTCATACGACATTTGCAGCTTCATCAAATCTAAAGCGCCATATGTTGAAACACACTGCGGATAAACCATTTGAATGTCAGCTGTGTCACAAGAAATTTAAAGAGTCATCAGCTCTTAACAGACATACGTTGATACACACTGGAGATAAACCATTTGAGTGTGAAACTTGCAATAAAACATTTACGAGGTCTTCACATCTAAAACGGCATATGCAGATACATACTTAAGATAAACTAGTTGAGTGTCAGATATGCCATAAGTCATTTAAAATATTATCAAACCTTTGAGTCATCAAGACTTAACCAACATACGTTAATACATACTGAAGAGAAATTTTTCACGTTTGAAATAAACAGTTAACTTCAAGTCTAAAATCTCACGTGCGGACAAACCATATGGATGCCTTGTGTGTCATAAGAGTTATATCCAATAATTATACATGCACATGCTAATACTTACTGGATGCCATGTGCAATTAAACATTAATACTATGCGCATGTCTACTATGCAACAGACACGTGGATACACACTGGAGATAAACCATTGATTTGTTGGTGTAGGTAAAATGTTGCACAGTATTTTGGTCTGAACTTAATTATGCGAATTCACAAGGGAGATTAACCATTTGCATTCCAAAGTTGCCCCGAGACACTTACGAGGTATTCAGACATAATACACAAAAATGTAACATACTATAAATAAACCATTTGAGTGTCAAGTGTGAAATAATTCATCGAATGCAAATACATACTAGGAAAGATAGATGAGTGTCGGCGTTTACAGAATCATCAATCTTAACAGACAGACACACATTGAAAATAAACTGTATGAGTATCAAGTTACTATTAACGAGTTGTTTAAATCTAAATATTCACATTTGGATACATACTGGAGAAAAACAGTCCTGATTGTCATAAGAAATTTACAGAGTCTTCAATTCTTACCACACAGAAAATGTTACATACTATATATATAAACCATTTGAGTGCCAGGCGTGTGATAAGAAAATTACAGTCTTCAGGATTTTACTCAATTTCACAGTTGATATTCCAAAATTGTGATTTATGTTTTCAGCCGCGACGGTACTCGCGCTCTGGTTTTCGACCGAGTAATACGATATTCGACGAGATGTACTGTTTTTGATAGACACAATTTATAAGGGTAAATGACTTTGAAGGTATTTTTTTTTTTTTTATGAAATAAATATGGATAAACACGATATTAGTCACAAAAATTTTAATATACATAAATATATTGTATATGCATAATATAGGTATTGTTTTTATGTTTTCTGTCCGCTGTTATTGTATTTTTAACACTGAACACTAGTAGCATTGCAAAATCTGTGTTTTCATCAAGTAAATATGATTGATTTTAAAAAATCAGAAATTAAATGTTTAATACAATGTTTCTGTTGTATCTGTATCTTCCATATCTTGAATAACAATCAGTGCTCCAGAAAACTGCGTATTTGCGTATTTAACTGAAATAATTTTGTGGAAAACGCACACTATTTTGTTTCAATTTTTACAACGTCTAAGCCTGTATCAATGGCATATTTACTCTTTAAAAAACCGGCCTGTCTAGGAATGCATATATTTCTAATGATATAAATAGTGCATAAAAAGTAATTTGCATCTCATTTTCATAGTCAGTGTTGCATTTTTTTTTTTATCAGTTGGTTTATATTTCCATTTATATGTAAACATATGTCAAGGTAAACATCATAATCTTGTGCAGTTACCCCTGCAATGATAAAGCATGTTACAGTTGAGTGAATCAGCCTCGATATTAATAACTTAATACCTACCTTTGTGCGCAAAGCCAGTGTGGTTCCGGTTAAGAATAGAATCACTGTCGATCTCTGCAGAGGGGTAGGAATCCTCCGAATGGGTTTCATGTTCATTTTATCATTTTTGTCATGTTTACTATTGTGGTTAAATTATAAACCCCTGTGTGGTTCCAGGGAGCCATGAGTGATAGCAAGAATAGGATCACTGTGGCTTTTGCATGTAGTAAGAAGCGACAAATTGAGTAATACGATAGAATTGTTGAAACTCTGCAGTTCTGCAGGTATCAAGGTTCTAGGTTCATTCTGCATATTCATTTGCTGATGTACTTTTTTTAATCTGTATGTTAATTTGTTGTTTTTGTACATGTAGAGTGAACCTGGAATCTTCCTTCCTGTTGGCGTTGAATAACCTATAATGTGTTGGTACACCATAAAACCCTATTCATTCATTCATTATGCACTAACTTACTTATTCGAACTCCAAAAGCAGAGAGGATATTTATTATTATCTAAATTACTGGCATTCATTTTATTTATATAAAATTATGTCAAATGATTAAGAAGTTGTCACAATGGCTGTTTGGTTTATGCCCATGCGTCCCATCGCCCTATCTTGTCCGGACTACATGGCACAGATGTTCACTATAAAAGACGAAGTGTCGCACGTAAGACCCGGGTTGGGTATGGTGGTTTGGGAGGGGGGTCACTAAATTTCGTAAGTATATATTAAGAAATTGTGACACATACGAAAGTTTCATTGCGCAATATTTATGCAAATGTTAAAAAAAACACTTTTTACAAGGATTATAAAACACTAAATGAATTCCCTGATTTTGTTTTCGTTAGTTTGAAGTAATTTTAACGTAATTTTCTAATTTAAAAGAATATGCTATGTTGAGAACATAATATTGATATATTATCTGTGTGTCATGTGTTACATTTAGTATCTGAATTTGTATGTAATGAGAAACATTATATGTTTAAATTACCGAATAAAGAATTTGAATCTTGAATCTTTAAACTTTGCAATAAGAAGTTTTTACACTTACAAATGTCAGTAAAACGGACCCTAGTAGGTCCGTAGTTCAAAGGTAAAGTCACACTTAGCGGTTAAAGGGAATATATCAGGATTTTTCAAACTTTTAAAATTGGCTAAAACTTGTTTTCCAATATATCATGCCCATATATACTTACTGACATAGTTTTGCCAAAAATGTATCTAATTAAACATGCCAAAATAATATATTAAAAAGAGATTTCCTAACTTAGGCTATGTGCCTAGGTTAGACTAAAATAGATTTCCGGCTTAAAAGTGAAACATATTTTGTGACACGTAATAAATGATTGACGTGATTCAATTTTGACTTTTAAATTGATTCGTTATTCACAGGAGCGGATCCACGGTTTTAGTTTAGGGGGTGCAACATAAAATCTGAACGGACACACATGTTTTTATGTCTCCGCACCCAAATCATTTTTTTGTTGGCATATAGTAATCGCAGCGTCCGTCCGTCCGTACATGTCCAGGATACATTATGAAGTAATTTGTGAGTACAGAATGCCAATATGGGGTGGAGTTAAGTTTGTGGGGTTAAAAATATTAATCCCACAATGTCATATTTGTATAAAATGCCACTGTGGGGTTAATTCCTTTTTTTTCTTCTTTTTTAACACATTTTTTTACTATTTTACCAATTTTCATTTCTTTTTAAGTGTTATTAGTATTAGATCTCAAGGTTTGTGACATTAGGGTTAGAAAGAAAATAGGTTTTGTTTTGTTTTATATAAAAAAAGTTTTTATAACAGATAAAAACCTAACCCATAACGTCCCTCTTGTAGGTACGTCCGTCCGTCCGTTAGTCATTCCATCCGGTATTTCGTCCTGTAACATTGTCATGCATAAATGGAGTTTGTTAATACTTGCTACAAATTATCATTATAACATGACAACGTGTTGCGAGTAAAACCCACACCCGTATTTCAAAGGTCAAGGTAACACTTTGAGTGTGTTCGACAACACTTTGAGGCTGTGTGATATTTCGTGTCCGACCTGTAACTTTGTCATGCTTAGATGAATTTTATAAATACCTGCTATTAACATGACGACGTGTCAGGCAAAGCAAATGTTTAGGTCACAATTTAACTTTGTTTAACAACACTTTCAGTCTGTTTGAGATTTTGTGTCCGGGCGGTCTGTAACTTTGTCACCTATGGATTACTTTCAAAAATACTAGGCTCAATTCATCAGCATGACATGACGACATGTCGTGCAAGACCTATACTTGTATCTCAAAGGCCAATGTCACACTAAGTTTGTTTGACACAGTTTGAGTCTGTATGATATTTCATGTCCGGCCTGTAACTTTTTTCATGCACTTTTTTAAATATTTGCTACAAATGATCCACATAACATGACGACCTGTCGCGCCTAACACCTAGAATCCCACTTCAAAGGTCAAGATCACAATTTTGACTTTGTTTGACGACACTGACAGTCTGCTTGAGATTTCGGTCTGTAACTTTGTAACCTATGGATAAATTTCAAAATAACTTGGCTCTATTCATCAGCATGACATGATGACGTGTCGCGCGTAAGACACATACCTTTACCTCACATTTTAAGTTTGTTTGACAACACTTTGAGTCTGCATGAGATTTGTGTCCAGCCTGTAACTTTTTCATGCAAAGATAAACTCTATAAATACTTGCTACAAATGATCAACATACCATGACGATGTGTCATGCGTAAGATCTACCACCTGTACCTCAAAGTCGCACTTGTAGTTTGTTTGACAACACTAAGAGTCTGTGTTAGATTTCGTGTCCGCCCTGTAACTTTGTCATGCATAGATGATTTTTTATAAATACTTGCTACACATGATCAGCATAACATAACAATCAGACTCTCATTTCAAAGGTCAATGTCACAAATTAACTTTGTTTGACAACACTTTCAGTCTGTTTGGGATTTCATGTCCGGACTGTATCGTATTCATACATGGATAAATTTCAAAAACACTTGGCTCAGTTGATCAACATGAAATGATGGAGTGTCGCGTGTAAGACTCAGAACCTTACCTTTAATTTCAAGGTCACACTTTCAATTTGTTTGATATTTTGTGTGTGGTCTGTAACTTTGTCTTAAACATGGTTCAATTGGTCAAGATGACATGACAATGTTCTACACGTAAGACTCATATCTGTACCCCAAAGGCCAAGGTCACACTTTGAGTTTGTTCAACAACACTGAGTCTGTTTGAGTTCCAAGTCCAGTCTGTAACTTTATCATACATGGATTGATTTCAAAAACACTTGTCTCAATTTATCAATTTATCAAAATGACATGACGAAGTGTCGCGTTAAGACCCAGAACCTTACCTCAGAGGTCAAGGTCACAATTTCAGTTTGTTTGATATTTCATTTCTGGTATGTAGCTTTGTTTTACATGGAGGGATTCTAAAAGAGCTTAATACAAGTGATCAACATGTCATGATGATGTGTCACATGCATTTACTTGTAGAAATACCCAGACCTTTTCTTGAGTTGTCATGGTCAAGGTTACACAAAGGTCAAGGTCACACTTTACTGTAAAAATTCATGAGATTGCGTGTCTAGTCAGAAACGTCAGTCCATGACACTCGATATTCATTGATCCTATTACAATTATAAAATACATCATTATTTTCACAGACCATTTGGTGTGTGCGGGGAGGGGGGAGGCATGCGACACTTACCTGGGTGGGCAGCGCATACGTCGTTTTTTAAAGAACAGATCCACTACTGAAACAGGCTTACACGTAGTAAAAATTGTTTCATCTTAGAGAGAATCCGAATGACGTCAAATAGTATTTTAAGTGCTGTCTATTTTTAGAATGGGGATTTCGTTTCAAATTTATCACTCCAATTTGAATATAGTTTTTTTCACGTTTTGGTTGATTTGACATACCAAGCCATTCGGGTTTTATTTATAAATGGTAATAAGATTATTTTTTTTTACATTTTAAAAATAGTTTTATCTTTTAAGACATTGATAGCCTTTTTTCCTGATACAGCCCTTAATTTTGTGTTTGTTTTGCAGTTTTGATATTAAAAGAAATACCCTTTATTTTCAATAATTGTTATAGTGTTTGAAATATATATATAAAAAGATAAATGTACAAAACAAATGACTTTATAGGATAGGCCACTGCTTATACTATCAAAGCCAGTCAGTGTAATGTCATGAAAATATTTAGCTAACAACAATTAATAATAATAATCATATTCTCTGAAACAAACACACAGTATATATATATATATATATATATGTTTTTCTCCTTTTTAAGTCAACGGACACTTTGCCTCAGTCAAGGGACCTTTTGCGATCGCCTTTTGTCCGTCGGTGTGCGTCGTCCGTCGTGCGTCTGTAAACAATTGAACTTTTTTACATCTTCTAAAAAAATGTAAGCTCAACTAATATGAAATGTTGTATGCAGCTTTGGTACCTCAAAGTGAATCAGATTTGAGAATTGCATGGTACCATCCCCCTAGGACCTTGGGGAGGGGTCAAAAGCAGTCAAATTCAAGGTAAACTTTGAAAATCTTCTTCTAACTATAGAAGTACTGGAGAAAAAATGGTGAATATAATTATGGACACACTTGGGTCGTTTTTTTAAAAAAAAATGTGAATTGCATGTCCCTGGGTCTCACGATATTTCTCTGGGTTTGGGGGGGCCTAAAAAATTAGTGCGTCCATAAACAGTTGTACAAATGTTGTATACAGTTTTGGTACCTAATAATGAATCAAAATTGTGAATTGCATGATCCCCACCCCAGGCGACA